>PVIJ01000519.1:0-43111 GCA_004024925.1 Scalopus aquaticus | reverse complement strand
GTTAGAGGGGATCATACTCAGTGAAATAAGCCATAAAGAAATAGAAAAATATCGAATGGTTTCACTTATAACAGGACTATAAGGAAACCAAATAGGAGAGAGACACTCAGTGGGGGTCTGGGGGAGGGGAGGGTATGGGCACAAAATGGACTAGAAAAGAACACAAGGAACCACGGAGATGGATCACGGGTGAATTGATGGTGGGCTACCCAAGGGGAATACAAAATGTAAAAGACATAAATAACAATAAAAATATGTATTAAAAAATAATAATAAATTTTTAAAAATAAAAATAAAAATAGGCTACTCATTTCCAACTCTCACTTTAATGCTATGTTTCATCATGTTGTTCCAGGTAGATAAATAGAAAAATATTTGCCTACAAGGACTACTTAAAAATGAGTTTATTTTTCCCTTGGCTATTTTCATAAACATCTACTGCTATCAGTGATCCCATCTCTATAAATGCTTATGGAAATAGGTTCCTATCATTCAGTCGCCAAATATGTGTTTTTCTTTTCTAATTGTGTTTCATAGCTTTCATGTTTAACTGCATACACATAGATTGTCTATTATAGTGTCTATATATATAATCTAAATTATAAAATAACCCATGCAGAAGAATAATTTTATTTTTTATATTTTTTAAAGATTTATTTATTGATGCATACAAACTGGGGTACAGATCAGAGGCATGGGGCAGCGAGAGGGTTCACCAGAGACAGAATGGGGAGCAGAACAAGTAGATCCACGGAAATACAACGCTGAGGGGAGAAGGGGGCGAGGCAGGAGAGGTCTGCCCAGTGGTGTGGGAATCTCCCCAGCCAGACTTCAAACTCGCGTGGCCACTGCCAACAGCTCCACAGCTCAGCACCTAACCGCTGCGCCACCTGGAAGGCCCAGAAGAATTTTAAAAGCAGACATATTTTTCTCTGAGTGATAAAAATATGTTCATTTTGCATGACTTGGGAAATAATTTGAAAATACATAGTTAGAAAAGTAATTAGTCCACTCCTTAGAAATAACTTCTGTTTCTTAGGTGTCATTAGCTTTTCTGTTGGTTTGCTTGTTTGTTTTCTTAGCTTATTTTCTGTTTTTCTTTATGTGTCACACTGCATTTTGGATTTGAACAAGTTGACATCGGAATTTTCTGGTTAAGAAATCAAACATTTTACAGAACAGTAAGATATTTAGAGACAGAGGAGGTAAGAAATAAAATAGCCTGATTAAAAAGTACAAAATAGTTTTGTAGAAAACAGCATAAAATACTGTTTTCTTGCCATTTCTAATTTTTAAATCATGAAAGAGCAAAAGAAAAATAAAATATATGGAATGTATGTAAATTTAGATAAAAACATGAATAAAAAAATTTTACATGGCTACATTTATCATTTTAAGCATTCTTAAACAAATGTAATTCATTATATAATATTTCATTATTTATTGTTTTATAGCCTCTACAGTGTCAATTTGATACATGTAGTAAATTTTTCTTCAAGTTGAATAATATTCCTATGTATGCGTAACAGATGCTTTCCTATATCAAATGATCTTAGTCTGTCCTCATTAAATACATAAAGTCATTTTGGAATTGTATGCATGCAAATGAGAACTACATGCATGTAAATTTGTGTTTGGAATGACTAAATTCTCTTTGCATTTCGATTATTTATTTTCAATAGCAAATTACTTCTCATATGTTAGAAGAATATATTGGTTCTAAACTTTGGATGTTTATGACATTAAATTCCAGACAGATGTTTAGATCAAAGTAAATAGGACCAGAACATTTGTTGTAATGACTCACTTGGCATTTAAAATTAAGACATTTAGAATAAAGAGCGTGGTATTCCATAGGTCAATTTATAGTTAGAATTTTTCCCAGATGAAAAATACTGACAACTATTATATCTAAACCACAACTTTAAAGTTTTTTTTTTTTTTTAGTATTGGTTAACACTGTTGTTTGTATTTTGGAAATATAAGGCTCCCCTTTCACCCCTTCCCAGACCTGTTTCCTAGGACTCCCACCACTAAGTCAATGTATTTTTAGCAACAAGATATTTCCTTACAATAGTATGAAAGGCAAAAAGCTTAAGATCTCAAACAAATTGCCAAGAAGGAAATATCTAATGTTAGAAATTAATTACAATTGCATTCTTATTTTCAGTTATGGAGATTAGTGAGTGCTTTAGATAAAAAAAGGTAACTCATGTGAACTACTTTTTGCCCTATGGTGTTTTGCTTCTTGTGAATTTTTAAAAGTAAATTATGGAGATTATCACAGGACATGAATCACATTATAGAATCATTCCACTTTTCTCGGCATTTGGAATATTAATACATTAAATTTCAAGATGACAATAAAAACAAATGTTTGTCTACAGATACACATTTAGGTATAAATAAATTATCTACATAGTGATTGCTAGAGTTAGACTTTTAAAAACAGTAAAGATTTTTCAGGAAGAAAAGTAGGAACCTAGACAGCTTAAGAATTAGAACCCACCAAAACCTCAAAGCAAATCCAAAGGCAGAGCTATTAATATAATACAAGGATTAAAATAAAGTTGACTCACAAAAGTAAAATATGAGTGCGTAAATGCATATCTTCAGGTTCCTAGCATTATTTCTGAATCTAATTTAGCATTTTGTAATTTTTGAATATAACTATTCCTTGTTCTAGTACCATTTATTGAAAATATTATTTTTCTACAAAATTGCATTTTTTAAATTTCAGTGTCACACTGACTCTACTTTTGTAGCTTTAAAATAGCTCTTGAAATCAAGTAGAGTAACCCAACTTGCCTTTTTTTCTGCTCTATATATTTTTTTCAGTTCCATATGAATTTTCAACACCATGTGGAACTGAAAATCCTGCTAACAACCTCTTTAGAAAAGTTTGGAAGTAAAACCCTCCCCAAAGTAGTCTTGTAACAAGTGCATTCCCACCTGACACCTTGACTACAATTTATGAGAAAATCTAAAAGTATTACTAACTATAAAAGCTGTTAGGAATTTCTGATTCTGGTCTGACATATAACGAGCTTGGAAGTCACCATTATCCTAACAACAAGTAAAAAGCTGATTACGTGGAAACATCAGTAATTCTTAGATCTCTGAAAAGAATAAGACTCAGGGTAAACCTCTACCCTCCAAGATTGGAGGAACATAAATACAAAGAATCTCAGTTATCAGCACAGAGATTCTCTACTGGAAACCATCATAAGAATCAGAGTGGGGATAGGAAAACCTGAACAGTCGATGATAAATTTCAAAGGCTTAGTGTGGACAAATTGGAGAGTTAAAATCCAGGTTCCCCTTTTATACAGTGAGACTCACCTCCAGGAGTTTGACCATATTCCGATAGTAAATATTAGAGAAAAGTCCACTCATAGTTTTGTCAGGGAGAAGGGGAAAGGAACTATTTGAAATACATCAAACCATTCTGTTGTTAACAGACCTAACCTTAGGGGAAAATAGTTTTTCAGACACTAACGTGCTAGGGTGTTATCAAAGGCTAGCAGAACCGATTTAAGGTAATACTCAATTCCAATCTGATATAGCCATCCTGTTCCAACTAAGGAGGAGGAAAAAAGTGAGGTGCTCTGGTAAACTCCAGAGTCCAGAGGCATAAACTCACTAAAATACTGATCCCTAATCATAAGACTATAGAATCCTTCCTCAGCCCACATCCCACACCACATTAGCAAAGGCCCATTTAGAGCAGTTCCTTTTGCCCAGTACATCATGCTCAACTCTCAAAATGAGATCTTGAGGCACAGGACAAGAAGAAAATACAATCTGAGGAGACAGTCAAGCATCAGGACTAGACAGGGCAGGATATTAGAAATAACCAGACTGGGAAATTAAAGCAAAAATTTATTTCAATTAGAATATTAGATTTGACAAGCTAGTTTGTGAATGTAAAAGAAGTACACACATATCTGATGATATAATGTTGGCTAGGTAAAGAAGACAGATTCTTAAGGTGTTGTGAGAAAGTGGAAACATAATCAAATAAATAACCATATCCTATATGAAGAGCAGTATGTCCATTTTATAAATCAACCATATTCCTTGCACACATACATCATGTAAACACACACACACACACATACACATGAATCAGTTTTGATTCTCATTTACATTAGCATGAGAATGTTTCACAACTTTTATTCAGGTTAGCTTCATTTTAACAATTTTTAAGAATAAGCATTTTCAATAACTCTGTAAACTAGACATCATTTTCTTCTTTTCACTCAAATTCTTCTTCTTTTCATTCAAATTAAAATGAATATCAATAAGAGACTTTTTATACAGAACCTATATTATTTCTACTTTACCAATTGCCTCTTCATTTTAACTTATGATTCTGAAGAAATAATAAGTTGAAAAGAAATAATAAAATACACAAAACTAGCACATGTTAACAACTCAAAGTTGTTTTTCTTATGGTGTGACACATAGAATTATTTAACTTAAGAAAAATAATAATAAATCAAAAATAATAAATGATAATACCTAATAATGTTTGTTGTGTGTTGTTTAATAGCTTAAGAGACCATTTTAAATGTTTTCTAAATCTAACAGCAATTCAATTAGATAAGTTATATTTTCTGTATGGCAATAATTCTACAACTGAATGCTAACTGTAAAGAACCTATATAGATACAGATGGGAGAAACAGTTCTGATGACTTTGTATCTCTAGGTTGCTTCAGTCTAACACCATACCTTCGGTAAAGTAAGCAATACAAAAAGTGGCATTCAGTATAATAAAGTTAATAACCAGAAAGAAAGTTTAGAGAATTTAATACCTTAAAATGTGTTATTAAATAACCCATTAAATGAAAAAAATTATGATTTTAATAAAAATGCACAAACATTCTGAAATATTATTTGGCATTCCTGAGATAATCATTCTTGCCTCTTTCCTAGTTAGTTCGATAGGTCCACAAATTTAGTCACAATTGATTGAAATCACAAATAGTGTGAGAAAGAAACATATGCTATGTAAAAAAGGTCCAATTATATTAATTTACAAGTGGTATGAGAAAAATGTGTGAAAATCCTGAAAGCATTTAATGCAAAATTATACTAACATTAAAAATTGAACTTTGTGTTTGTAGGTGCTATTTCTTATTAAATTTTCAATTTCTTCACAGATCACAAATTTAACATAAATCCTAGTTTGATTTTTCATTTATTTCAAATAGTATATGACATATTCAAGAAAGTACTCTGTATGTTGGGAAATGTTATACATGCCATATACCTTTGTAACATGGAGCCATCCATTTTGAGAAAATTGCGATCTAATATTCTATGTTTTATTGGGAAAAATCCTCTGGCAGATATATTTTTTAAAGATAAAATAAAATAAAAAAATTGGCTTTTTTAAAATCCCCCCCCCAATGTTTATTTTTCACATTCTTAATTACTTCCAAGAAGCTTATGACTATTTTGATAACTTTTGGTTTTGCTTAATGTAACTTTTCCTAGAAGTCTCTGAAATTAATTTAACTTCACGATAAAGGTGAACCATTACGATTTATAAACAAGTTTTATATGAGGAAATATCCCAATTTCTGAAAAAAAGTGTTTAGATCATTGAACATTTTATGTTTATTTCCTGTTATTTTAACTCTAGTTTTACCTACAAGTGTAAAGTATCACCTCTACAGTAGGCCCTCCTTTAAAAAAAAACAAAACAAAATACTTGTCTTATAATTAGTTGCCAATGTGCCTTTAACATAAATTAGATATTCATTCAATTCAAGTTGACTAAGGCAGGAAAACATGAAATTTGTTTTACATAATAGAAAAAATCAAAACCAAGAACTGATGAAATGACTTGCTTCTCACATTACATAAATTAGGACAAATTTGGTGATTTTGACCCTATCTGTACTAACACACAGCGATATAATAAACAGCATCATAAATATTCCTATAAGTTCCGCCAATACTGTGTTGATTATAATAGTCATCCACATATGTTAGTGTTAATGCAACCTTCTCAGTGCCGGAATGACGTCCCACAAGATCGTATTTCCGCTCATAAGTGTAACAACTGAAAATATTGCTTCTTGAAATATTTTTGACAGTGAACAGAGACTAGAAAAATCTTCAGATGTATTTCTTCATTTTCAAAAATACGGTTCTTGAGAACACAATGTTAGGCAACTTAGAAAATAGCTCTATTTAATGCAGACAACATCAGCCATGACTGAGATGTCTTAAATATATTTTTGTGAAGAGATAGGTAATGTTATTTCTAAATGAATGTTCTATTGCGTATACTATTTTAAATATTATATATAAAACTATGAATGCAGTAAATATTTTAAATGCATCTTAAGTACTCTTTACATACCAACAAATTATATGTTAAATTTACCTATTTGCAAAAATTTGCAATTATAAAAAATTGTAATTTTAAAAATAAAATGATTTCTTATATTGTACCACACATATTAATCCCAAACCAAGGAATTAAAAAAAAAGGATTTAAAAAAAGAGACACTCATTGCCACACAGATGCATTTGAGAAAGATGAAAATCATTGTATACTGTTTTTAAAAAATTGCACTGGCTATGTACATAAAATTCCTTGAAATAAATGATAAAGATGTTCGTATCACAAGTTCTCATTGTTCTGTTGCCTCAAGATGGCTAATGTAAAGACAATTACTAGAATATATCATATGTTTGGTTTGTTCATAAGGAACTTTCAAACATGCTATCACTTACTGTAATTCCTATCCAATATTGCACATTGCATTTGCTATATGACGTTTTGAAGTGTGGACTCAGAAAAGTTTAAACCTTGGTTCTTTCTTTTTATTTTTTTACTCTCTTTATTTTTTTACACTCAGATGGTGAATTCATCTAGTCTAATGACCAAATAGCATTCATATGCTGGAAACCCTTGAGTTTAGGTCTCTGTCTCTCTCCAAATTCCAGCCTCATATATTCCCATTTGTATGTATAATCACTATGTCGAATTCAATGTATCTAAAACAGAATTCCTATGATTTTCCAAAGTCATGTTCATTTGCCTATACTTCCATCTTAGTTGATGGAAACACCATCCTTCCAGGTATTTGGAGTCATTCTTAATTTTCTTTCTTTCTTGAATCCTCTGCCTGTCCCCTCTCTCATTTCCCACACCCTCCTTCTCTCTCATATTTTGAAATCTAGTAAGCAGAAAATCTTGTATATACTATACTGCCTTCAAAATATTTCCTAACTCTGACTTTTTGCCCTATTAACCCTTTGTTTCCCATAACCTTCTTATTTGGCAATATCCTGTATTATTTATTTATTGATAGTGTTTACATCTCAAGGCTAAAATGTAAGTTGTGAGAGGTTATGGATCTTTCTTATATTTAGTCACTAGTATATCCAGAATACCAAGAACAGAAGTCAATGAATATCATCTTTTGAGTGAATGCAATTGTTATTTACATTATGCTGTCACTTCTCAGACAGTGTCGAATACAGAGTTTGAAATGTAACAGTGAATTGAAGTACTTAGGAAAATATGAGTGAATGAATACAATGAATTATATAAACTTTTTAAACTCCCCACCACTTGAGAAAAATATACTTAGCTACATAAACCACTTATGAAATACATTTTCTAGCAACACAAAAATTAGCAAACTTTTTTTTCCTGACTCAAAACTGTCTATGCTCATATTCTGAATGATATGACCTTTTCTCCTCTGTCATATCTATATTAGTTTTTAGTTTTCTCTTTCATTCCATCTTTTGTTTAAACAAATATTATCAATTATGAGATGATTCAGACATCTTGTCAACCCTCCAGTTCCTAAGCTCAGTAACAGTCAGCTCCTTGTTCAGATTTGATTCTCCTACACAACCACTTACGCTTATCTGCTGATTCTAAAACAATGGAAAGAAAACTTAATTAATATTGCTATGCCCATCAAACAGAGTTTCTCTTGCTCTGAACTAAACAGTTACATATTTCTCATTTATATATAATAATATGCTAGGAAGACAGTTCACCCTGCAGCCTAGTACCATTTCGATATCATTTATAACCAGAATATTTCTTCTCACATCTCTGTGGAGAATATCATCTTAATTTAACTTTTTCCTTAAATGTATTCATTTTAATTATAAATAATTTATTTTTCCTTAATTGGATATGAGTTGCATAGACCATCAAACAAACTGATTTAAAAGTTTTCATTAAAAAATCTGTGTATCTGGGGCTCCCTGGTGACCTAGCAGTTAAATCTCAGCACAATCAACACTAGGGCCTGAGTTCAATCCTTGGCCAGGGAGCTAATCCACATAGCGCAGTAGACCTATCCTGTCTCAGCTACTTCTCCCCTCAGCAGTGTATTTCAGTAAATCTACCCATTCTGCTCCCTATTCTGGCTCGAGTGAATCCTCTAGACCCCTGCATCTCTGGCTATACCCCAGTTCTTCTAGACACAAATAAATAAAATCTTTAAAAATTCCATTTGCTTATGTATCTATTGTTTATCTATATATCATCTGGTGTCATCCTCCCTACATTGTCTTTCCTGAAATATTACTCAAAATTTCCTAAAAAATTAATAAAGTATTATTCCTTAAGCTATATTTTTCTAATTTTTTGTTAGAATTTAATACATACTGATAAAAGCTCAGTAACTTTAGTGCTTTAATGTATTAACATTTAAAGTATTAACATAGCATAACCTTTTATATCATGAAGCTTGAATGATATTCTGAAAAGTCCACAATCTCAAATTGAAGGGATCACATACACTCACACACATACACACACACACACACACACACACACACACACTCTACAGATAGTCTTACTATCCATTAATAAAGAGGTATATCGAATATTTATTGAATTTTTCCTGTACTTTTTCAATGAGTTACACTGTAAGTCAAAGTTCTATTATTTCAGTGACAGCTTTTGTCTGTGAGTAAAATAAATGGGTCTAATGATTGACAATATCCTTCTTAGAAACAGGCCACATCACTTTGCCTGCTAGACCAGAAACCATGGCAACACCTGGTTAGTGAAAGTTGAAATATTTTGTAGTTTTGCATTGGTTAGAGTTGCTGGACTGTAACGGATATGTATTAATTGGAAGTAGATGTGACAGCTTGCAGCAGTTACTAAGATAGGAAGCAAAGCATCAGCACCTGTCAAGGCTAAAGACTGAAAAAAGATGAATCAAATTCTATGATGTGTGATTTCAAACACAGTGTCACTTTTGTGTACTCATCATTTGTAAAAAGTGTGGGGAAATGTGGGATTTTGTTAATATATAAATATTTTCATCAGTGTCTTAAAGATATGAAAAAGAATCATCGCCTGTCAAGTTAAAAAGGGGTAAATTATAAATTCAAAAGAACACATAAAACTTTGACAGTTCTAATCATGTACCATCACCATGATTTCACAGTGCAAGATGCAGGGATGCATGAAAGATATTCCAAATATGGATTGGCAGTTTTAGTGCAAAAACAACATTGCCCTTTTTTTCTGACAGATTAAATATGATTAGACATTTTTAGATAACAAAGCCCTCTGAAATTAAAAACCATGATTTCATGCCCCTCAGTAACAGATAGAAAACTAATTTTATCAATAAGTTCATTTTTTTCAATGTGCTTAAAAACGTAAGACACTGATTCCACTCTTTTGCCTGTTCATGTTAGAAAACATGTCAAACAACTTACTGATGATTAGGTATAGGAAACTCACAGTTAGAAGGAAACACACATATGCCTCCCTATGTGATTGCTTGCTGTTGATTTCACTCCCCATTTATTTTTTGCTCTGATAAATAACTTTCTATTTAACAGGAGTAAGCCATTAAAAATTTCAGTATCACTGAGAATAAACAGGTAGGAAAGAGAATGATGGGACACAGTTGATGCTCTGGAGTGTTGCGTCCAACACCACACAGATACACCGGAGTCGTGGAGGAGGCTACATAATGCGGGAAGCTGCTCAATGAGCGAGATTCTGTCCTTTTTATTATCAGAATTACCACACAACATCAGTTACAGAGGTTAGAAAGACAAGGAGAAAAAAATGGGTAAAACTAAAGAATGTGTTTTTGTCGTTAGGGGCTTCGGGGGACATGAGTATGCTGACCAGATAATTCTTATCTGTTTGGCAACCAAATGTTGTAATCAAAATTATAACCCAGACCCTCGGGTATGGTTCTAATCTTATCAACAAGGCATTCTACTGATGAGCTTCTGGGGTCCCTTGTCATGCAGCGGTCCTCAGCCCCCCAGCATTCCCTGTCATAACTCAGATGCATAAGTCAGGAGTATGCTTTATGCACCCGTAATCAGCTCCCGGGCTTTCCCGGGCATACCTCGTGGTGCGTAGCCTTCCCAGAGTGATCAAGCTTTCTGCTCTTGGTTGATATGAAAGGCACCTTGTAATGTTTTGCTGTGACTAATTAATTGGGCAATCTGACCTTGTATAGGAATGCAGAACTGTAGATAACGATTGGTGGTCAGCCTGCTTAAGTTTAGCAGACCCACACTGGAATACGTTTTTCAAACTTTTTCAGCCAAATGAAATTTGAGGTTATTGTTAATGTGTAGTTGCTAATTTTGAGTTAAGAGAAACTACAATTACATTGTTGGTGCAATTTTATATTACTTGAAGGTTATGTTCCATGTTAAGAAAAATGCTACTTTAACAAATTAGTCCTAATTTCATTTATAAAATTTATTTTTTATTGGGCCTCCCTGGTGGCACAGCGGTTGGGCGCTGTGCTGTGGAGCTGTCGGCAGCAGCGATGCGAGTTCGACGCCCGACCCCGGAGATTCCCACATGGTGCGGCAGACCTCTCCTGCCTCGCCCGCTGCTCCCCTCAGCAGTGTATTTCTGATCTGCCTGTTCTGCTCCCCACTCTGTCTCTGGTGAACCCTCTTGCCACCCCACACCTCTGGTCTGTACCTCAGTTGTATGTATAAATAAATAAATCTTTAAAAAAAAAAATTATTTTTTATTGAGGTAATATTAGGGTACTCCCATTAGGTATTACCACAGTAGTGTACAACATTCTTAAATAAGGTGCCATGTTGAAGATGACAATGCATTTGATCAAGGACAATAAATACATCCTTTAGTATTAAGCTTGATTTAATAGCTGATTTGCATTCTGAGGTCAGGTTGTTACAAAAAAAAATTAAAAATAAATAATACTATGGCTCAAGTGACAATAATCATGCAACTCTTCCCAAGAACATGGCTTTAAAAAAGAATTGGAATCAAACCCAACAAGTTTAGCTGTATCTTAAAAATATTCCAATATTTCCTTTTTAAATTATTCAAGCTATTTTCAGAGCTTTTTTTTTTTTATTAAACAACATGTTTTAAACTACTATGCTATTTACAGGTAGATTTTCAAGTAACTACTTTTAAATACTACTTTGTAAATTTCATTTATACTTACCTGTAATGTTTTTGAGTAATGTTTCACCAGTGGCATCTTCATTTTATATATTATATATATATATATATATATATTTTTTTTTTTTTTACATCATTGTTCATTTTTGTACAATGTTTGCTTTCTCCTCTCAGGTGTAGTCCCCATAAAATCCCCACATAAAAAAAAAACACCCAGTTAAAAATACAATTTACCTTTTTTTATTTTAATATTTTATTTATTTATTTTTGCATAGAAGAACTGGGGTGTAGGCCAGAGGTGCGGGAGTGAGAAGATTCACCAGAGACAGAGTGGAGAACAGAGCAGGTGGATTTACTGAAATACACTGCTGAGAGGAGCAGCAGGTGAGACAGGAGAGGTCTGCTGTGCCATTCAGGTTAGCTCCCTGGCCAGGGATCAAACTGAGGTGATAGTGCTGAGACTTAACCTGTAGGCCACCAGGGAAGACCTGGTGCCTACATTTTTTATGTGTACTTCAGGTGAGTTTTAGCATATAACTTTTTTAAAAAGCATTTTAAAGATCAATTTATCAACATATTATTGCAAATAGCCCTTTTTCTCTACCTCATTTTTTGGAACCCATTATGTAATAGGACTATGCCAGATGTTGATGAAAGTTTTCCAAAGAAAATAACCCACAGTTCCATATGCAATTAGTTTGTTCCAAAGTGGATTCTTTGGAAATATTGTTAGTGTGTTTCTACAAGTATGTTTTAAAAGCTTAATTTGTTGTTGTTGCAACAAAAGGAACATTCTGGAAAAAAAAAGACTGCTCTTGTATCTGTCAATGACTAGAGGTTTTTATGTTAGAAACACTTAAGTTGTTCACCAAAAAGGAAAATATGGAGTGTGGACTGAGAAGGCAAGTCAATGTAATAGGGTGGGCCCCAGGAAAAAGGGAGTGTTTCAGGTTCCCTGCCCCACCCAAAGGAGGGCAGAGCTGAGCAGGAGAGATAAAAAGCTGGAGAAGAGAGAAGAGACACAGAACAGATAGAAGGAAGAAGGAAGCAGGATGGAGAGCCAGAAGAGGCTCAAGGAGCAGAGAGACATAGAAACTGCACCGGCCTGGACAGATTGAAACAGATGTGGGTGAGAGACCCGTGGGGAAGTTGACTATGGCAATGTTGATCTTGGCTTTGATTTTGCTCTTTAACTCCCAGAATTGTCTGGCTGTTTCTGACCCTTTTGTTTGGGTCCCTGCTGAAAGGTGTTTTAGTTGCTCCCAGAATTGTCTGGTTGTTTCAGACCCTTTTCTATGGGTCCCTGCCAAAAGGTGTTTTAGACTTGTGGCAGCTTTCGGGACTTGCCTTGGGCCAATCCCACTTGGGTGGATTTTTACCCACGAGGGGTTGGATAACTTTGGGTGCTTGATTTAGAAATTATATTTTTTGTCTTATCTGTTTTTCTAATTGTATTAAAGTTTCTTTCCACTAAAGGTCTTGTATGTTTTATATTAATGCGGTAGATGGCAGAACCTATTAAGAATGGGCAGGTTTGGATGTTCTGGGGTGCCCCTCTCCCTGTCCTGTAATATCAGTAGCTGTTTTGCTTACTAGTTGAATTATTAATTACCCAAAGTGGCAATTATAAACAATGTTGCAGTGAACATGGGTAGCAGATATCTTTCTGAGATAGTGAGTTCATTACCTCTTGCTATATACACAGAAGTAGGATGTAATCCTATTTTCAGTTTTACAAGGAACTTCATACAAAAGTTCTACCCTTTTGTCCTCCCCCAATATTTTATATTATCACACTTTATGTCGTGTTATATTGCATATCTAATAAAAATTAACAAAACTATACTTTTAAAAGATAATTTTATTCTTTAATTTTTCTTGGAGTTAAAAGTGATTTACACACAACTGTAATAGGTGGCTGAAGTCAAAGACTGTTATATATGGCACCCCCTGGAGGGAGGTGCTGGTAAGGATAGTTAGCCCCAGGCAAAAGTATCAGTGGAGGTGCAAATTCTGATAAGTCATATAAGGGACTGCAGAAGCAGCTTCCCTCCCCTGCCCCTGCCCCCACGGGATTCAGCAATTCAGGATTTCAGCAGTTTTGCATTTTCAGTGATTGCAGGGTCAGCCATCTCTGCGCCCACCATGTCATTCTTCTAGAAGGCTGTTGCAGGCCTCTGAAGGACAGAACTCGAGCAGGTTCCAGCCGCCAAACTCAGAGAAGAAAGGTTCTGAAGCTTTGCAGGTAGCCGAGGGACTAAAACTTTCTTAGTTTTGCTTCTGTTACAGCCTGGAAGGGAAGGGGAAGTTCCGGACCAGGCGCTTCATTGAGCTAGGTAAGTTTGAGCCCTTTGTTGGGTTGTTTGGCTGCAGCAGCTGCTGTTGATTATCTGGTGCTGTGCTGGCACATCTTGGAAGCTCTGTGAGCAACCCCTGTTGCGTCTTCTGCTGTCTTTGTAAGATCATGGCCTATTGTCTGGTTGCCACATGCTCCAAGTCTTCAGTGATGGAAGATGCTACCTTGGGAGCTTTTGTGTTTAGGACAATAAAATACTGGACGTTGTTTTGGGTGAGTTAAACGGCCATTTGTGGCCTCAGTGACTCTGTTTACCCTGGCTTGTTAAATCCCATTATTGTTCTCTGAACCTGAGTGGTCTTGCAATTGTGCATGTCGGTGAAGAACTCAGGCAGTGACTGGTAAACTATTTCGGCAGTGCCCTTGCTGCCCTGTATCACAACCATTTCAATATTAAGACCTTCTAAATTTGACTAAACAATTACTTCAGTGAGTTTTACACTTTCATAATATCATTTAATGTCCTTTCATTTCTGCTTGAAGTAATCTCTTCAGGAATTTTTGTAAGGCAAGTCAAGTGGTGATAAATAGATTTTGTTTATCTGGGAATGTTTGCTTCATCATTTCTTAAGAACAACTTTGCCGTATAAGGTAATCTTTTGTCAGATGTTTTATTCTTTTAGCTGAAAATTCTGCTGATAAGCTTTTGGTGGTTCCCCAATATGAAATAAGTTCTTTTGGCATGTTGCTTTCAAATTCTTTGTCGTTGATTTTTGGCAGTTTTAGCAGGCCACCTCTTGGTGAAGTCCTCATGGGTTGAATCTGTATGGAGATTTATGAACTTCATGAACCTGCATATCCATAATTCTCCACAGATTTTGGATGTTTTCAATCATTGTTTCAGTAAAAATTTCTACCCCTTCTCTCTGTGTTCTCCTGATGTATATTCTCCCATAGGAGATTGTAATGGTTTAAGGGGGTCATTTTAGTGTCAGGTATGGCTTTGTGTGCCCTCATGGTACCCTAGTCACAGTAGTGTCTGAAGCACAGGATTTTATGGAGCAGCCATGTCGCTGCGTCTGGAATACAGGAATATAGACAGTGCCTGCAGACATCACCTCTGGCTGGTATATTAAGGTGATGGTTCCAGTCCACAAGAGCCATGGATTGGGTCACAGGTAATCTCAGAGTATTAGGGTTCCAGAGTCCAGGGGCAGACTAGTCACTGCAATATATGAAAACAATTTAGTAACATCAATAATATAGAATCTAAAAGTAAAATAATTAAAAATTCTCCTACTGCTTTTCATATCCCACTATAGAAGTTACCATTATTAAACTTTATAGCTTTTCCTATAAGTAGATATGTGTAATTTTATGTACATTTATAATTTTAAAAGAAATAATACTTTATTCAACTTAACCACATGTCTAGAAATATTTTTCTGTAAATAAATATATGCAGCTCTTCCCTTTTCGTTATATTTAAACACTTCACAGTATTGTGCATGTAAATTGCCATGGAAGTTGTGTATTTGTCTACTCCCAATAAAAAGAACATTGATAGTGTCACATCTAGTATTTTTGTTATTACACGCACTGTTGTAGTGATATTTGACTGTATGTTGTTTTACAATATGTAGCCAGTCACATATGATAGATTCCTGAAAGTATTATTGCTGGACTAATTGTTGAACATTGTTTAAGTTGTGAATCATTTTTATAAAGAACAGCAATAGTCTCATGTGCCTTCTTCCTTCCAACATTACTTTTTCAAACTGCAATTTTCCCCATTTTCATTTGCATTGCACTTAATAAAGTAAATAACTGCTAAATTATCCTCTTCTGTATATCAATTATACTTATATACTTTCATATTTATGTAGATTTTATCAGTAATGCTTTTATAGAGCACCTCCATTATGAACTCATTATTTGATTATTCAATAAGCCATTAAATGTGACTCTGATGTCTATAGTATAAAGGAAGTTTGAATTAAAATAATGATAGGTATACCGATTTAATCATTTTCCTCAGAGTAAACAAATTCCATATTGTGTAAAATATTTTTAGTACAGTTCTAAATTCAAAATTGTAAAATTAACTGTTCTTGAATTTAGATGACATGAAAAATTTTATCATGCTTTGTCTACCCTAAAGGTATGTTATAGTATACTAAAACATATAGTGAGTTTACAAAATCATATAAACCTATGTTGCTATCAGCACTGATATTGTAGCACTCAAATTAAAATCAGACCCTTACTATTAAAAAAATAAAAAAAGAACTATTGACTTTCAGCTAGCTGACATTACCCAAATTATTTTCTCTAATATCTTAACTGAGAGTTTCAGGTTATTTTTAATTTTTTTCTATTTCTACTTTTTATATTTTACATTTAAGCCATTTTCTTTTTATATTAGAATTTTTTCTTAATTCTTTATAAAATTACAGTATTTATAAAACATTATCAGTTTTGTAAATAAATAGAAGAGTAAAACTGTATCAACATTATTTTGTGCACAAAATAATATTCTCCCAATGAACTCCCACCACCAATTTTATGACCAGAAAAGTGCAATTTTTATCTTATTGGCTGCAATTTAAGAAGATATGAAAATCTGACAACATCTGTTTCCAATATACAACCTGAATGAAAGTATCATCACTGTTCACTGTACTATATCAAATTTTCCTTAACTTTTGTCCATGTTCATTCATATCCCCCCATATTCCATAATCCATACAGTCATTACTGTGATATTTCTCAAGCCTGCATCAGATAAAAATACTTATTTACAAGGTTTTGCCTATCTATGGTATATCTTAATATAGCCTGCAGAATTTTGATTGGAAATTTCCAGAAAAATATTTTGGTGATCTAGATTTAGGTATCTGGCCACAACTATTACTTTGTAGTTGTTCCTTTCATTTTAGACTATTACTTAGTTTTTACGTAAAAGGAAAAAGGATTGTTTCTGCTTTACATATTACATAATTCTACACCATACAACTATAGGAAATTTTTAAGATATTTGAGAAAATATTTCAAAATGAGATTTCTCTTCTAATTCCTAGGTACTTAATGATGTAATTAAAGTATATTCAATTTTTCAATGATCATAATGAAAATTCAATTAAAGATGTCAGCGATCTAAAGCACATGTGATTCATAATAGAAAAAAAATTGAAAATGGGTCAACGTTGTCTCAAGAAGTTAGAGTTTTCATACATATTCTGTGTAGCCTTGCTTTGGCTTATCATCTCATACAGGGCAAATATTTGCCAGAACTAAATGTAGGGATGACAATATTATCAAAAATGTTATGGATGGGAATAAAAACCTTGCATTGAGTGAAAAACATTATCTAATTAATCTGAAAAGTCTACTGAATATGCTTAATGGTAATTAACCTGTTATTGCTATGAAATTATAGAGAGGTAATTGTCAATTTCATAGAAGCCACATATATTAATTAGAAAATACAGAGAAAAGACATATGAAAACAATTGTCTTTAATGAGACTGAAAAAATTTTGCTAGTTTCCAGTGATTAACAATTTTTTAATTTAACACTATCATTTTAATGTGAACTCATAATTTGTGTTAGGTAGCACTTTTTCAGGCTACTTCTTTTTTTTTAAAGATTTATTTATTTATTTTTTATTTATACATACAAGCTGGGGTACAGGCCAGAGGTGTGGGGCAGCGAGAGGGTTCAGCAGAGACAGAGCGGGTAGCAGAACAGGCAGATCAGAAATACACTGCTGAGGGGAGCAACGGGCGAGGCAGGAGAGGTCTGCCGCATCATGTGGGACTCTCCCCGGCTGGGCGTAGAACTCACATGGCGCGCTGCCGACAGCTCCACAGCGCAGCGCTCAACCGCTGCACCACCAGGGAGGCCCCCTTTATTAAAATATGTGATATGCAAAGCAATAGATGTTCAGTTACTATGTTTTGAATAGAGTGTTCAATTCTAATACTCTGAATCATTAGATCCTTATAATTTTGGTTTTGTTGCACTAAAAATAAAAAAAAAACAAAGAATATAGGCAAGTTCATAGCTTAATCTGGTAATTTAATCACCTACTTTGAAAATTTTAAAATCTAAACCACTTCTTTTTAAAGTGTATAAATTTTTACCTTAAAGATTTTTTTGCATAGCATTTTTTTTTCACTAAGCCAACGAAACTATTTCTTAGGTATGATTGATTTAATGCTACCATTGTTGAAAATACACATTTGGTAAGAAACATAATAACTACTAAACACCATAATGAATGTCATCAACATAAACAGGGGTAAAAATTCATTTTTCTTTCATGTTTATGCAAAAAATATGTTAGCAAGGAAAAACAGTAAATACTTGGTTTAAACAGTTTTCATTATCTGTCACCATCTAAGTTTCCAGCGTTCTCCACATAGCAAACATAAAAGAAAGTCAATTAATAGTGCTTATAAAATACTAATGTAAAAAGAAATTGGACATTGTTTTCTTGAGACTCCATTTTATTAAGTTCTGCTCCTTTTTCTACTTTGTCCTAGTAAATTTATTAGGATTGAAAAATCAGTGAGAGCAGAATAAATGATAAAGCATAATACACATTAATGAAAAATGTTTTCTCTTTAGTAATGACAGTTAAATTGCATCAAACACTGTGCGATAGATACATTCTGTATCTGATACATTCTGACAAGACACTATATAGAAAAATCAGATTAGCAACATATTCAGTTAAATAACACTGGTCAACAGTGAGATCATTACTGACTTAAAAAGGCCCGAATCTGTAGTATCTTGGTGTGCTGAACATGAATATAACCCTGAAAATTTTTTATTAGCTCTCGTTTTGAAGATATTTCATATAATTCTTTTTATATGTTTCACCATGTAAATTTATCCAGTAGGACTGCAACAACATCCTAAATCAGCCTAGAATGATGGAATATTGCTTTGCATTGCATAATACCATCGTGCACACAATATCCAGAGTTGATTGCATCATTTTCTGATGCAATGCAATACCACTGCCAGGTGGCTGCTGAAGTAAGCTGACGTCAGCAGTGCACTAGATAAAGCCCTGTCAGAAAGGTTGAGCATTGAAAAGATTTCTGACTTTGTGCGAGACAGTTTAAGCTAGTGTTCCATAGAACTGTTATTATTTTATCCATTTAGGCACAATACAGAACAGTAATGCGTCGTGACATTTGCCAACCAGAAAAAAGTAGCACTTTTCAAGTGAAGAAGGCTTATTATCTTTACTTCGGATGCAAGGTTGGTGACCAAGACAAGCCTTGGGCCCTGCATATGTGCTGTGCTACATGTACAACACAGCTTTCAGTGATTCAATGGCAAAAGATCATCAATGCCGTTGGCAGTCCCCATGGTATGGAGAAAGCCAAGCAACCACATAAAAGACTGTTACTTCTGCTTGGTTCCTCCTCATTCCAGTGGAATAATGAAGCAAAAGAAGTCAAGAATAGTCCACTCAAATATTCTGTCTGCATTGAGATGACCGTTTCAACAACTTGCTGCCGGGTGATGCGAAACAAGTATGAAATGTTTTTCGCCTAGTGTCTACAGAATTTCTTGGGAATGTTAGGGCAGAAAACTATAAGGAACTAGTAGAAGACACGCTGATGCAGTCTCAGAAACTTGGCTGCAATATGTCTCTAAAGATCCACTTCCTTCATTCCCATCTGGATTTTTTTTTTTTAAATATTTGATATATTTTGACTTTTTTTTTTTAGATTTATTTATTTATGCATACAAGCTGGGGGGCAGGCCAGAGGTGTGGGGCGGTGCGAAGGTTCACCAGAGACAGAGTGGGGAGCAGCACAGGCAGATCGACGGAAACACACTGCTGAAGGGGAGCAGTGGGCGAGGCAGGAGGGGTCTGCCATGCCATGTGGGAATCTCCCTGGCCAGGAATCGAACTCGCATCACCACTGCCGACGCTCCACAGTGCAGCGCTTAACCCGCTCTGCCACCGGGGAGGCCCCCATCTGGATTTCTTCCCTGAAAACTGTGGTATGGTTAGTGATGGACATGTAAACTTTTTCAGCAAGGTATCACATCAATGGAACAAAGATACCAGGGAAAATGGTCCACTACAATTCTAGCTGACTACTGCTGCACACTCCCCAGAGATGCTCCTGAACAGCTTTACAAGAGACAAGCGAAGAAATATAAGATGTAGTCTATGACTTGATATTTTACAGGTATTAACCATAGGCCTATTACTATTGGCATGCATTTTGTGATGTAAACATCCATTTATTGCAGATTATAATAAAACTAGAGCCAAAATTAGAATTTGACTGTCATATTTATGTTGAGCACATACAAATTGATAGGAAATGACTAATTTTATTTCAGTAATATGACTTTTGTAAAAATTTGTTGACCAGTGTAATAGATAGATGAGTAAAAATCAACAAGATCAGATAGCTAGAGACACAATAGAAATTTCCACATGCCTATTATAACCATAAGAAAAACTAAGTAATATAAAAAGCAATCACTTTTACTTACCAATCAGAGATTTGAAGTTTTAAGACAGTTATTAAGTAAGCTGAAATATAGGAAAATGCAAGAAGAAATCGGATGCAAGACCTGGTTTACTTAAGGCCCAGCAAGTGAGTCTCATTTTCTTCATTTTCTATACTATCCACAATGTTGGTATTGATCCAAAATTTATGAGACATATGAAAATAAAAAACAAAAATAATATCAAAAAAGCAATTGTTTAGCAGAACAAGATTCAGAAAAGGTACATATATTGGAAATATAGGACAGGGAAATGAAGTACCTGCAAGTGATATGTTTGATGTTACGTGGAAATGATATACAGCATTCAAGGATAGATGGAATGTTGTGGTAGAAATGAAAAAATTCTAAGAATGTGTCTAATAGAAGGAAGAAATTAAAATATGGCAAGCAGAAATATAAAGATCATCAAGGGACATATTCATGAACTAGATATAACTGAGGAATGAATGCATGAACTTACAGATAAACTAGTTGTAGTTACCCAAACTAAAACACACAAAAAATTAATAAAAGAGGAAGATAGGAACATAACTGAGTTTCCAAGAACTGTGAATCAATATTGAACTTTTGGACATATATACAAACAAAATATACATATATATATATATATATATATATATATATATATATATATATATATTTTTTTTTTTTTTTTTGGTGACAGTCCTCCAAAAAACCTATGGACCCAGTTCCTATAGAAGGGAAATTGGACTATAGATTTATATAATCTCTACCTAAAGATTACATTGCATAATCTGGAGTATGGAAGTGACAAATTGTTTGATGACTTAACTCATTGGCTTTAGCTATTGCTTTATTCACAATTTATATCCTATATTTACTACTCTGACTGTTTCTCAGATGTTCCTATTAAATAATACAAATGAATCATATAGGATAAATAGTAATGGAAAGCAAAATTTATGTACTAGTAAAACCAAAGATCAAAATTGTATATTATAAGGACAACTGCCTGAATATAATAAAGCAGATTATAGTTGTGGGCCTGGTATTTAACAAGTTAGTAACCTCATTTAAATATATCAAGTGTGAATTTGCATGAAATTCATTTAAGTAGAGTAGAAATGCAAATTGAGAAGCAAAGCAGGTGTTATTTGGGTGTGAATTTGTGGCTTATTATCCACAATGGCCACTCAGATGCACAAGTGACATTATGGGAAAATTATTGTGCACAGTTTTGGAGTGCAAAGAGTATTTTGGAAAACAGATCATGTTCTCAATTTGAATAACTCTAATTCATGTTCAAAGGCAAAATACTACATGCAAGCTTAATCAATAGTTCCAGATATTTTGTGAGGACTTTAGGAACTACTCACAGACTATGATGTCAGGCTATAATAATGTTTCTGGAGGTAAGAAACCATATTAAAGAAACTGGCTCTCTTCAGAGAAGTCTGTATTATGAGATAAGGGATATCAGCCATGGCTAAAAATCAGTCTGTATAGAGAATAAGGTTATGAGTGAAAATACGAACGACTCCAGTGCATGATTTCTCAACCATCACACTATTGAAATTTAGACCAGATAAGTCTTTGTTGTGAGTGACTTTCTTGAACATTGTAGTATGTTTAGCAGTATCCCTGCCTTCAACTTACTCGATGCTAATAACAAGACACCACTTGGAAGTAACAAAAATATCTACAAACATTCTTAAACATACCCTCGGGGAATAAAATTGCCCCTGATTAAGAACTGCTGCTCTAATGTGTGATCACAATGGGAGGACTATTAAATATTCTAATCGTAAATATTATGATTTGAAGCTTAGCCAAACTGAAAGGTAAATTGATGGTAATGCATTGTGGTAAGATTATTTTGAGAGGTCATCTCTGATTAGTTATGGTTTATATTGTTGCTCTCTAATAGTCCAGATACTAGGGATTAAAAGAAATTATTTTACCTGCGTTATGGTTAGATGTTATTGGAAAGATACAGATAAAACTTAGATTGTTTTAGGGCAGTAAATAGAGAGTACTAATATATCTGGAAGTTTTTAAAATTTGCACCATAATATGTGATATAGCTAACTTCAATAACCAAATACAATCCAGACTTGAACATTTCCCTCTAGTGTCAGTCTGCATCATGGGCATGGCATACTCTAACTGCTGTATGGTGAGTAAACTTCAGCCTCTCTGCCACAGATGCACATTGTTGAAATAAGGTGTTCTAATAAAGTGGAAAATATCTTCAAGATAAGAAATACATGAATAGGTTTATATGAAGCTCATGATTTTTGAAGTACCTGTGCAAACCTATGTCCATAAAAATAAGTTTTTACTACATATATTAAAACTTGTCAAAAAACTATTGCTGGTAGTGAAAAGGGACTAAATGATCAATAGCAAAACCCAGGAAAGAGATATAATTGATAAAATCACAATTAACATACTTTGTAGAGGAATTCTTACTCAACATTGGAATGTGTATTCCTGGTGCTTGTTGGAATCTTTGCAAGCTTGTTCTTTCATATATCTTTCAGGAAACAATGTAAGAAACATAATAAAAAGACAGGCAAGGGAATTTTATTGTCAAGGGAAAAAGTGTGTAGGAAGAAAAAGGTTAGCAGCAAGTATTTATTTTAAAGAATTTTTATTGACTTAGACATATAACATTGTGTTTGTTTTAGATATACAACATAATAATTTGATATTTGTATACAATGTAAAATTATCACAATATTTACCATCTGTCACCATACAAAATTAAATTTTAATATGATTCTCTTTGCAACTTTCAAGTCTACTCTATGACTATTGACTGTAGTTGCACAGTGATTTGACATATGATTTGAACATAGTATGCTGATTCATCCAATCAAGATTTCATGTACACACATTAATATAAAAATCTAAAGCTCAGAAGAGAATTGAAGACTAGAAATATAGGATTGTATATAAACACATATAATTGCTGCTAAACACCTGAGGAATAGAATTAATAACTTATAGAAATGGTCTATGAATATACAAAAAGAATACTGGAAAGGTTTTTGAGTGCTTCTATTATATAAGGATTTTTTTCACATTTTGAAAGGTTTACTGGGAAAGGAGGAAAAGAGAGGCACCTGCATAGTCACAGGCAGGCAGGATAGCAGTCTCCTTGAGGATATCATAAAGGAAAATAGTCAGCAAGAGAAACATGACAAGATCATCAAGAAATGTTAACAGGAGTAACAGGAGCCTGTGTTGTCCCTATTGGCTAGGGAGGAGTGTGTTTAAGACCAGTCATCTGTTCTACTAAGAGTTGCTTTGGTTAGAGCAAAACAGAGAATGATTCTATTTAATGGACTTAGTGACACAGGCATTATTGTTAGTTGTCTTTGTTGAGAGTGTAACTTATAAGATAGAGAAAACCTTGGTAAGCAAATCCATGATCTCTCTCTATGAAGGTTTTGCTGTGTTTAAAAGCAGGAGTAATCTTCAGACATAAAAATAATTCATAATATTGTATTTTAAGTATAAAAAAATACCACCATAACAGTTGAAGCATATGACCAAAACTACACAACAACCACTCATTTGTTTTACTGTTTTTTCCTAATGAAAAACTACAAAAAGAATTGGAATTGAACAGAACTAGAAATAGACTTCTAATCTGGAATGATTATTACAAAATTTGCTTAATAGTGTTATCCATTTCACAAACTCTATTTCCAGCAGAATTCATGAAGAATTAGTACAAGCTAACGATAAAGGTCTCTTTCAGGGGGTTAGGCTGTGTTGGATGATGCATAAAGGAATCATTTTAATAAAATAGGTAAACAGTTTGGAATATATTATTATTTCAGCTATCCCCAGGGCATCATTTTAGTGGATGATTACAGGCAAATGAACATTATAATTTTCACATGAGCACCAGAAGCTTTTCTGTTAACTCCAGATTGCTATTTATTCTCTAATGATATTTTACAGAACCCTATCAGTTTGGAGGGAAAGCTCAGGGGATCCTCACTGATAACTAGAAGATTCTTTGTGTTTCTTCCTTTTTGCATTAGCATTTGCATATCTAAAATGAAAATATTTAACATGTATACTAAATTAGTTGTTATATGTTGGTAGTAAGTAGAAAAAGGTCTGCATAGAATACTCTTCTGTTTCTCCAAAATTTCAAGGAAACCTTGTTTTGCATTACTTACTAATACCATCCCTCCCAAAGAGAAGGCTACTTTTTTCCAAGCACAGTTAACATGACACACTTCAATACTTTACAGAAAATGATCTTATAGCTTCATTTACAATTCCAGTTCTTTCTCCTGAAATCCAGTTAAATTTTATACTTTTGTTTGTTTGATTTTTGTTTTTATTTTTTATTAAATTCTCCCCTGGCATCTCATTCCATTTAGTCATCCATACCTTAGGATTACGATATTCACATTTAATGTTTCCTATGTTCTATTGCATATCCCCTTTCTAGCCTCAGTTTATAGCAAAAACTTGGCATAGAGCAATTTTGTGTTATATATGCTTGGGTGTTGAAAAATAAAAGCATCATTAAAATCTAGTTTTCTTAATATGACAACTGCTATTTTATATTTTATCTATAAAATTAGAAATATATGTATAATAGAATATATATTATGAAATATATTTTCTCATGATACATTTTACATATACAGGTTTTAGCTAACACAAGGTATATTTTGTATACTTACGTATGCTAAATGTTGCATAATATGTCTACTATAAAATTCATATTTTTGTTAACTTTACATAAACATAAACACCAAATACATACATATACAAACACACATTAGTCACACTAATAAGTATTTGCCAAGAGCTTATGCAGGTTTTATAGAGACATTTAAGAAATTTAAAAATTATTACACATTACATTAGCCCCTTCATCAAGTTACAGGCCATTTTACTTTCTGAAAAATTCAATTGTATATTATATCATCAAGTGTCTATATATAAGGAGAAAATTCTCAAAATATGTATTAATATCATTTGATTATAAGATAGTGATACCTCTTGAATTTTGATTCATTTATACTAAATATCTTAGTTTATAGTAATAGTCAAACTTAATTTCACTAGAAGAAATAAAACAATAAATTATAATGAATACAGTATAAATTACTTTTTATGAAAACCTGCTAGAAGATAGCATAGAGGAAAATACACAATAAAATTATTTACATTCTTATTTTATTCAATTTACTAATTTGGCCATTTAGAGACAATTTTATAACCTACCATCTTCCTATTTAACAAACTAGATTTCACAATAATTATTTTGGATTTGTGCCAAAGTAGACGTCAATATATCAGAAAACACTGCACACATATTTGCTCTTATAGGCATATTTAGATAAGTGTCCCTAATGCCTGAATGCTTTCTCTCAGTGTTCCTTATATTTCCCAGATATCTTTTTCTCTTGCATTAGTCTCCAATTTTCCTGTTCTTTTTAGCAATTCCTCATTTCATTTTACTCTAATATTTTCAGCAAGTGGATTTTAATTTTTATAATGTGCCAGGGGTTCTGATACTTTGCAAACAAGACATGATTGTGAATCCAAGAGGATTTGGTTTCAAGAACTTATTCTGACATTATGCATATTTGGGCAAGTTTCTATTTGTGACCCTCATACTTTCCCCTATTAACAGAATGAAAATAATAGTGCCCCTATAGAGCATCATTTGGAATAAATGATTAATAAATAAATAAAACTGACTCATAGTTGATATCTAATGAGGTATTATGAAATTTAAACCTGCCAGAGTTCTCATTTCAGAAGACTTCAGGGACATTATTATAGATATTAGGTAATTTAATTGTAATTGAATTAGAGACATGGAATGTTTATTCACAGAGATTCAATTTATCAAATGTCATATAATAAGCTTTATTTATATTCATATTCAAGTTCATATTAGCATATAGATTTTATTACCATAATCACAAAAAAGATATGACTGATTACAAGAGCAAATTGCCCAGCTTTTCTATTTTTATCCTGTTGCCAGTATTTTGTTGATAGTACTGAATTCTGTGCAATATTTAAATGCAGTGGCATGAACAGTATGGGGCATCCAGCTTTCTTGTTGGTTCCTATTCATCATGCGTATTAACGTATCACATCTGACTCTCAATGAAACTATGACTGGGCATTAGTACTGGCATATATACAAACTGCATAGTGGTATGTTTATAAGTAGAGGCTGCCTGAAAACCCAGGTATTTATGGAAATCTTGAAAACCTTAGAGTATTAAGTTGCCTGGAGTTTTGTGTGCATCTTATCTAAATTAAATTTAGGATCACATATCTTCTATTTTTAACCTGTCATATCTAATTTAAAAATTCTTAATTAAAAATAGAACCCAATGTTTCTCTAATATAAACTGCATTCTTCAAGATGAAAGATATCTCTTTTACAAAGTATAGTTAAGGTTTTCTTCAAACAGATTTCCATCTTGACAATCTCATAACGGATAAACTTTGTTTTAAAAATACACAAATTATGTTTTTAATAAGTGTAGCACATGAATTTACCATGCTTAGCATAGTAATAGTAATCTCATTATTTGCACATTATAATTAGGGTTTAGTTGAACTGCATGCTATTTAACAGTCTTCACACCACCATTTCTTAGTGGCAACACAGCTGGATTCATTTTTCAGGATGAAAGATAACCCACTATAAACTTTCACTGCCGGTGAGACTAAAAAATATTCAGGTTAAGCCTTAAATTGGCTACAAGGGTAGATATTTCTTTGTAACCCCTATGTAGTATATTAGGCAAAAGTGAAACATTTAATTTTAATTAGAATATTGCGTTTAATTCGAAGTTAAATCTAGGGCAAAGTTACAAAGAAAGTTGTCTCTTTGTAGTTCAAAGTGTTAAAATAAATATACTGTACCCCAAATAGAACATTTATGGAATTTCAACTAGAGAGCAGTGATAAAAATGACTAGAAGAATGCTAGAAATTACCCTATGGCTAGAAAATGATGAAGGATTATAATGCTTCATAAAGAATATAAATAAGCATTTAGATAATAATTTTCCATACAAATTCATGGTAGTTTTAACTTTGCTATTAAAGCACTTTTCCTCAACTAAATTAAATAATATAGTTTGTATTATATTGTTTGTATTATATACTATACTATACTAATTAATATTATATTAATTATATTATCCTTGATTAGCACAAGCATTTAATAGATTTAAGAAAGCTATTATAATACTTTTAAATCCTTTCATTCCCTCTTTCTATTCCTGCTATTGTGACAACTTCAACCAGTTTCAAAGCAACCCATCAGTTCTTTGCATTTGGACTAGAAACATACAACTATTGCTTCTTGCTTTTGTTTCTTTGACATACATAAGTAGAACGCCTAGGATAATCCACTAGGGATTAACATATGAGCAACTTGAAAATCAAAGTCACCTCCAAAGCCCCTCTGCTCAATGATGAATGGATGGGAAATGGTTGTATCATGAAATACTCATTGGCAACCCAGAAGTCTTTGTGGGATGGAGCATTGGTCTCAGAGCAGTTCCCAAGCACTGTAAAGCAGTGTTGAGCTGGTTCTGCATTCTTCCTTGTTTTACATCCTTTGTGACTACTTCTTCCTGGAATGATTTCCCAAGTAAACTAATTTCATCCAACCTGTATTTTAGAATCCATTTTCAGAGGTACAAGGCTTAAACGTATTTTAACGACTACACAAACATTTAAAAGAAATAGTTAAATTTATGACCACCACAACCATTATTGATTTTTAAAAGATTGGTTAAAACCCTTAAGTGTCTATGCACTGAGAATATTCTCTTTTAACTTTCCAACTTACATTTACCAAGTTATCTGTAAAAAAAAAAAAAGATTTCTGCATATTGGAAAAAGTCACAGCTTATTACACATCAAATTAAGGTAGTTTATATTCTTGAGAAAGTCATTGCAAATCAAAAGATATTTGTCAAATTGAATTTCCACAGAAATGATGTGATGAAATGGGTCTATGAAAAATGCTTCCTTTGTTTGATAAAAATGAGAGTAGTGGGAACAGACATGAACTCTTCAAGTTGATTATGCTATTTCTGAAATCACAGTCTTACACTTTCTGGTTGTTTGTGCTCCTGTGATTGTGATGATTGTGTTTGTGATGATTGCGATTGTTACTGACCTAGAGAGGCCAGTCAGACTTACAGGTACAAGTTTTAAAGGATGAAATATTTCTTGTAGCGCTTATTAAGAAATGATAGTATTCAAGATTTGGAAGTATACAGTATTTTAAATTTCTATAACAATAATATATGGAAATTATTATTTTATGTTGAGTAATACAAAAGAAAAAGAATTAAATACTATAACCATTCTATGTGGTTAGAAAGTAGTCAGATGAAATTCAAACCTATGTTTACTACTTCAGATGCAAGAGATTGTTTCTCTGCTTTTGCAAAAGCTTGGTGTTGATCCATTACATTCAATGTTATACATAATTATCCAGAGCAAATTTTTAATTTCGTGAACTGCAGTTCTAGTTCATAGTATCTAATAGAAAAATACTCTATTCATATCAGGAAACCTTGGATCAATTAAATATGTAGAGATTGATGATTTGTTGTTCTTTCATACTACTCAGATTCAATATAAATATAAAATCACTAATGGAACACTGTATTTCTCCATAGACATGTAATCATGAACTTTTGCTAATAATTCCTCTCTATCTTATAAATAATTGCAACTTCAAATGAGGACAGCAATTTCGTGAAATTTCCTTTTATGTGGAGATAGTTTGATATCATTTTCAATTTAATCTAATTAATTTCTTCTGGCATTAGCTTTTTTCTTCCCGGTCAACTGCCTTGGCATCTGTTCTAACTTCCTTTGCATGTGGATTAATTTTTTTCTGCGTGATTGCTGCTCTAGGGGATACTTTTCATGCAATCATAATGTGACAGCACCCATGAAAAAATGGTAATTCATAAGTACTTTGAGTTCTGGGAGTTTTTTCTAAAGTACTGTTAGTTGGTGACTCTGAGTCAAGCTGTAACCATTGGCTGAAGCCAAAGACTGTTACAGGTGATGCCCCCTGGAGGGGAGTGCTGGTGAAGATAGACAGCCTTAGGGAAAATGCTAATAGAGTATGGCATTTTGGGGTGGAGACTGAGATAAGAAATATAAGGAACTGCAGGAACAGCTGGCAGGATATGGTGTTTGGGATTCAGTGTCTGAAGATTTGTTCAGGATTCAGTGTTTGAGGATTCATTGTTCAGGATTCAGCATTTTTGGATCTTTAGTAATTCTGGGGTCAGTCATTTCTGCCCCCACCATGCCGATGTTCCAGAAGGCTATTGTGGGCCTCTGAAGAACATGGAGAGGCTTCCAGCAGACAACCTCAGAGAGGAAAAATTCAGAGGCTTTGCAGGTGGTCAAGTGACTGAAACTGTTCCTAGTTTTGCTGCTGTTACAACCTGGCAGGGAAGGTGAAAAACCAGAGCTAGGCACCTTGCTGACTGGTCATTTGTTGGGTCATTCAACTGCTGTAGCTGCTACTTTGAGTGTTGCTTGTCTGGTGCTGCTCTGGGGCATCTCAGCAGAGCCAGGGAGCAAATCCTATTGTGACTTCTGTTGACTTTGTAAATTGGAACCCGGCCTATCATCTGGCTGCCTCATGCTCCAGGTCCACAGTGGCAGGAAGACACCATCTTTGGAGTGTTTGTGTTTAGGACTTTAAAACACTGGACACTGCTTTGGGTGTGGAAACGGCAACTTGTGGCCTCAATAGCGCTTTGTTTTTCCCTGAGTTTGCTAAATATATCTCATTATTGTTGTTCTCTGAACCTGACTAGTCTTGTCATTGTGTGTGAGTCATTTGTGTGTGAAGAACTCAGGCAGTGACTGATAAACTATTGGGGCAGTGTCCTTGGCCAGTGTTGGTGCCCCTTGCTGCCCTGTAACAAAACCACATACTAGTTGATACTACAACTAGATAGAGAAGGTGTTACAATAAGATCTTTAAAGTTTTATTTCAATAGGACATAAGTTATATCTCACAACATATTTATGAAATTTCATACATGTAAATGGCAACTGAAAATTCTTCCTATTTTATTTTTTATTATTTGTGGATTTTATTGAAAGCATAGGACAGAAGAATAAGTAGTTGTAGTAGAATAAATGTGATATACTGAAGTTTATTTTCAGGATGACATTGGTAAATATATTTATGGTCACTGTTCAATATACTCTCTTATAAACTAAACGTCAGTGGGTTTTAGACATGAATATAGTATCCAATTACTTTTTCTTTCCTAAAACCAACCTAAATTAGGCCCAGACTTTAGGTCCCATGTCATTGTATTTAATATTATTTAGCGTTGACATCAGAAGTCGAACAGAAAAGATGGCAGCATAAAAATGTTCAATAAACACCTGCATAGAAATTCCCATTGAGATGGAAATTAGGTAAGATTGCAGTAGATGGGGCCTCCCTGGTGGCGCAGCAGTTAAGCGCTGTGCTGTGGAGCTGTCGGCAGCAGCAATGCGAGTTCGATGCCCGGCCAGGGAGATTCCCACCTGGTGCCGCAGACCTCTCCTGCCTCGCCCACTGCTCCCCTCAGCAGTGTATTTCCGTCCATCTGCCTGTTCTCCCCACTCTGTCTCTGGTGAACCCTCTTTCCGCCCCACACCTCTGGCCTGTACTCCAGCTTGTATGCATAAATAAATCTTTAAAAAAAAAAGTATTAAAAAGATTGCAGTAGACACTTTATCCAGACAGAAATTCAGAAACATTGCCAGTCATATACCAAACTTGGGAGTATACTAATAGATACAAACAAACAAACAAAAAAAACAGTTCTTCATCTTTTAAATTATTTTCCATCACACAGAGGAAAAACAATCTCTCTTTTGGTTATGATATTATGATAAATGAATGGAGGGGATTCTTGAGGGCACTCACCTAAAATGAAAAACAAATGCTGGAATGATGGAATGATAGTAAGAAAGATTTTTGACATTTATATGTTATCCATGATACTTAATAATGTGAAATAGCATGCTCATGCATAGAAAGCGAGCTAAAAAGGATTAGTGATTTATTTTCTTTGTTTCATAGCTACAACTATTAATTGGGAAGTTCAAAATGTATCTGAGAAACAGAGAGGACTCGTTTACTTGGAATTATGCCACCATGCTTTTCTAGAACTTAGATTCTAGTGCAGCTGGTTTTCCCTTAAACAGGATTATAATTTGAAATCAGTAGGATATCTCTGCCAAGTAGCAAATGTTACTAGCTCAACTCAGTGAGGAAAATATGCATTAATGTGAACAAAAAGTGCCATGATATGTACTAGGATTAGAAGCTTTTTAAAACAGCAAATTTGGCAGATACAATAGTATTTCACGGAAGTTTAATTTGAAAAATAGAAAATCCTTTGGTGAGAAGGTCTTTAGATAGAAATATAACAATATGATACTAAACTTGGACAACTCCCTGAGGTTAATGAAATTTAAACTACTAATAATGTAGTCACGTTGAGTTTTCTCTTATTAAATTAATATCTTAATTAACTGTTACATCTTTTCCACTGTAAGACTTAGTTCCCAAATAAGCAATCAGATAATAATAATAGTACCTGTTTATCAGACTTGTTGATAGGAATCTGTACAAACAGTACAGTGTATGGCATATAATTATTCCGTAATTGAAGTGTACACAGGCATGTGCCCAAGAGGTTTATCACTGTCTAGGAGAAAATATAAAAATATTACTAACATGATGGATTATTTATATCTTACATATATATATTACAATGATATACACTAATTAAAATTATTATGATAACATAGAAACTTAATTTAGTGACATAGAAATATAGTTTTTTTAAACTGTTAAAGTTGTTTAGAAAGTATCGTTAAATTTTCAATTATTCTAAAATTTCTGTATATGTGTATGTACAGATATACACCTATAAAAGAATTTTGAAGACTATATACCAACATTTTGATTCTGTTTTATTTCAATTTAGCTTGTGAGATAACTCTAGTTTCTCCATACCATTCTCTGTGCTTAGGTGTATGTTTACCATTATCTTGAGTTATCCTTAAAATTAGAAGATAGTTACTTGGTATTATTAAATTTAAATTTAGAAACCATTCACATACTAAATCTAATATCAGGTATATGTATGAAGACCACAGTGATTAAAAGCATGTCATTATAAATTATTGATAGCAAAGATTTAATTTTTGTTATTGACTAGGACAGAGTCTCACTAAAACTTTTTCTTTGTATAAGAAAGCATTTTGGTAAATATATGACTATAGAGTAAATATATATATATATATATTTATATATATATGCATGATCCACAAAGCTCAGTCAGAGGACCACAATTTGATAAAATACCCAGTCAGAGAACAAGGCTAACAGCAGGCTTCCTGATCAAGAGCAGAAGCCAAACTTCTCCAGCTTTGGCGAAAAGCATTTTAGACACTAAGGTGACAGAATTGCTCATAAAACCATCTGCTATTAACTGATCCATCTGTTGGTCAACAGAAAGTCATCAGATCCCAAGAAATTTTTTAGTCTGAGAAACAGTGCAATTTCCATTTTTTAACTGAGAAATCACATATAAAGGCAGTATTTTATGGCAGCAGACCACAAAATATGAGTTTGTGCTTACAGCATAAAGATGACTCATAATTAAGAAAATCTAGCATCATATTTATACCTTCTTATAAAGATTATATGCATAGATACGTTGAATTAAGAAGTTATACATGACTTAATTATTTAAACAGTCCTCGTGTCTGAGAAAGTAATATTTTGGTCAGAACTTTTTAAGCAATCATGTGCTACCCAGATATCATATGAAGTAATTATAAAAGCGTTCTAGTCTGAATTATGTAATTTACACAATTCAATACAATAAATTTAGACCTTCAAAAATTTTCATGTCTTAAGAAAACTTAAATGAGCAATAATAGCAACCTTTATATTTACAAAACTCAGAATGAATCAGTTATAAAATGAAGAGATCCAATTTTAAGAATCAAATTAAGAGTCAGTGCTTACATGCCCGTATGTTTTTAGCTGTAAAATCATAAACACATAATCAAACCCAGTGCACATGTAACCAAACGTTTGTGTTAGATATCTATTTTCCCCTTCATTTTCACAAATAACCTCTATAAATTTATTCCAAATGAAGGTTTGTAGATTTGTTTCATTCTTTGAAAGTTTTATAGCATTTAATTATACTGTGGTACTAAAATTATTTAATCAATCACTAAAATAATTTAGATTGCTTGCAATTTTGCTGTTACAAAAAATGTTATAATAAACATTCTTACACAGATGAAAATTCAAGTAACTGTTAAAAAATCTGTAAAATAATTATTGCTGCTATAGATATTGCAAAATTGCCCTCCACAGAAACTGCACCAATTCTCCCTCCTATTACCAAGATATGAATTATTCTACATAAATATCAACAAAATGAATTGCCAGATATTTTTATCAAAAGTATAAGTTAAAAATAACATTTATTTATAATTTTATATGCATTTATAAGTAAGACTTAAAATTCCTTGTTTGAAATCTTATTTCAATGATTTGTATTCATATCATTGTTTATATTTGGCTCTAGCCTTTTGTTTGATGTTAGAATTATATTTATGGTAAATAGGTTCTTTGTCTACTATTTGAAAATATTTTCTACAGTTTATTTTTCCTTTGGATTTTTTCTACTTAGTTTCATATATATATGTTATATATATGTTATATTTCATATATATATATATACACACACACACACTTAATATTTTGAGTAATATTATTTTTTATTATTTTTCATACTTTCAAAGACATTTCATGTTTAAATATTTCTATGTACTTCTATAATCTTTCTGCATTCATTTATGTCCATTTAAAATAACTTCAGAATAAGCTGACTTTACAGATTCACTTATTTTTCAGTACAGCTACCTCATTATCTCAAAAAAAAATTAAAAATCCATCTTTTCCTAGCTTCTTTCAGTCACATCATACACACACACACACACACACACACACACACACACACACACACACGGGCTAATTCTAGAATTTTTCCATAAATCAGCATATTCGCTGTTCATGCATGCTGACACATTAAAAAAATTGATGCATGTTTCTGATGTCTGGGTAAGTTATCCATTCTCTGCTTCTCCTTTATACTTCCTTTTTTTCTGGTTATATTTTAATTTTTCCTAAAAATTAGAATCTGCTTTAAAAAATCCTATAGACGTAATTGTTTGGAATATATAAAACAATTAACAAAGCATAAAACTATTAATTTAGGGAAATATAGCAATGTCATTAATTAAAATATCCATGTCCAAAAACATGGAAGCCTTTCAATTTTTTAGTTATTTGGTGTCCACATACCCTGCAGAAGTCACATTAATTCTTTTTTTTTTTAAGATTTATTTATTTTTGCATACAAGCTGGAATGTAGACCAGAGGCGTGGGGCGATGAGAGGGTTCACCAGAGACAGAGTAGGGAACAGAACAGGTAAATCGACGGAAATACACTGCTGAGGGGAGCAGTGGGTGAAGCAGAAGAGGTCTGCTGTGCCATGCTCCCCAGCTGGGCATCAAACTCGATGTCCCAGATGCCAACAGCTACACAGCGCGGCACTTAACCTGTTGTGCCATCAGGGAGGCCCAAAATCACATGAATTCTTAAGTAACTGCAAGTTTGATTCTGTTCCTTGTGAATCATTTTAAAATCATGGTATTGCTTTTCTTTTTTCCAATGGAGAATGCTTACTGTTCATTGATACTTTGTCATATGTCTTAAACTTTTATTTTGTATGCAAAAATTAAGAAAATTTATATACACATATTTTGTATCTAGGATACAAGAAAAATTCTCTTATTTTTCCTATGTCTTTATAATTCTTTTTTGTTGTTGTTCTTGTTGCTGTCTTCTAATTTCTTTCTGGTAGTTCCACAGAAAAAAAAATTCATATCCTGGATCTTCCAGCTTTACTTTGTGTTTCCACACCATATATGAACCTGGAACCTTTTAATCCCTTCTTCCCCTGATTGCTAAAATAATTCTTTACTAATTATTTTATGTATCTAGAAGCTATTCCAGTAACAAGTTCATAACATTTCTGTCCCATTGCAATGTTAAATTTCATACTCCAGAAAATCACTTCTAATCAATAAACTCTTGCTCATCCAAATTTTATTCTAAACAGACCTTCCTCGGAATCAAGTCACATGAACACTATTCTAGTTCTTATTGGTGTATGTTTTTGGCTTTACCTTTAATAGCTCATTTGGTGGATAACCTCCTTTCTTCCTTATCAGGACCAGTACATTCCTGCCAGGATTGCATTTGACTCAATTCTAGTTTTAAATCCAAAATTTGAGTGAAATGGAAGCAGGGCATGTACACTTATTGAGTGGGGAAAAAGTCAGTTTTGTTTCCAAACAAATGGTGAATACTAGCTCTTAACATGGAAAAATATGCTACTTATGCTCAGAGCATTCAGAATAATCTGGGAATTCTAAATTTTCTAAGCTATTAACAAAATTATCTCCATCCTCTATGTCAGCATCTCATTCTTTTCCAAGCAGGAACATGAACTTGTCATAGCAGACCTGTCTTTGTGGAGAATTTAAACTTCTTTGGAGCTTGGGTATTCTGAAGATTAGGAACAAGACATGGACATTTTTTTTCCTGTCTCTCAGCTGTAATTGATGAATGTCTGTTTGCAAGCTACCGAGAAGGCTTATGATTTTTCACATTTGTCATTTAATTGGCAATTAAATTACTCTTAGCTTTTCATCATCATTTTCGAAAGCATCAATCAAACTCAGCAATACTCAACTATCCCATTGCCTTCATAATTACCATTTCTATTATATTTCTCAAAAGCCTAAGCAATCCTGGTGGAGATATCGTCTACCAGTTTTCCATTCCAGTCCACCAACAGTGAACATTTAGCAACCATACATGCCAAAAAATATCCATTTTTCCCATTAACTAATTAGGAGATCCTCACTATCAGCCAAGTTACAAATAATTCTTATCCAATATGCCATCCTTATTTTAATTCCTTTGATCTTTCCTGGTACCACATGCATAGATTTATATATCTGGGGAATAGACTAGGATAGAATCTAGTGTATAGCATACTTAAGTAGCATATCTGGAATCGATGACTATGGAAAGGAAGAGAAGAAAGCAATAATGTAAAGAGAGAGATGTTGAGCTAAAATCTAAGGCATGACAAGAGTATTGAATGACTCCTAGAAACTTCTGGCTTTTCAAAAATCTTTCTCCTTGTATACTGCTATATCAATCAATCTTTAAATATTTCCTATCCCAAAAATGAACATGATCTGAAGAAAATGGGTCATTATAGCTGAGGGAATTCATGAAGAAGTTGACAACAAAGGCTATTGATAACAGTCACAGAAGTTGTGTCAATAAGCATTTTATAAAGGGAGCAGTGAATAAACATATTTATCAAATATATCAAGACATATATATCATATATATATATATATAAAACATGATTTCTACTCATAAAAATAATTCTTAAAATTAATAACAAAAACACAGATAATGCAATTTAAACCTAATGCTAAAAATAAGCAAAGCATTAACTAGACATTTCCCAAATGAAGATGCACAAGGAGCCAATTAAACCTTGGACCAGTCTACATTCCCAACAATAGTGTAGAAGGTTTAATTAGTAGGGGAGTTTGAAGAAATTATCACCTGTATGACTTTTGGCACCACAATTCTGAGGAAGGGAATAAAGGGGAACAGATTGATATATATTCATACATAGAATAAGAAGGAAAAGAATGCTTAGGTATTAGTTTGCAAGCCTTGTTGATGGCAATCCTCTCTCACTTTTGTCTGATAGTTTATGTAATAAAGTTTAGGGAAGTTAACAGAGTGTACAGGAACTTGAGAAAGGTCTCAAGACAGATGAATCAAGTACCAGTTAGTGTTTTTGTAAATTGTTTTGCAACTACAAAATGTCTAATCTATTAATATGAGATTTATTTTTCATTTGCATTATTAGTCTAAGAGTTTTTCAATGGAGACTAAAAACTTTTAGCTTAGTCGGTGGTCAGAAAGTCCAGCACTAGCCGTATTTAGGCAGATTTCCTTCATGTCAGTTAAAGAAAAAAACAATCATCTGGAAGCAGCTGGTTACTTTCGTATGTATGCATGAATGCATTGGAATGCTTATTTTGATAAGTCTTTGTATAACACAATTCAAATTATTTGGCTCTGAACCAGGACAAAACGTTAAGGAAAGCTGTGAAGGTTTTAATAGGGATTTTCCCCTTTGCAATTTGATAATTACAGATTATTTAAAGAAAAAAAGCTTCAAATAACTTAACATTGCTTGTTCTTGGCAGGGAAGGATGTTAGTTATTTCTCAGGGGCACTGTTGTGTGCTTTTACTGGAGCACGTTAAATGATAAAAACACAATAATAGGTTCAAAGCAAGGGGTAGCTTCATCAATTCTCTGAACATATTACAGTGTTAAAGACAGCCGTGGGAAGAAGCCCCTTCAGCGCCAACTTCCCATGAACTGATCTTTGAGATACTGGCTTTAGGAACACTACTCTTATTTTGATTCTGTGCTTTTGCTAAATGTGTAACTACCTTGGAAATGTGATCAATCTATATAACAGTTCATATGGGTTGGAAGAGGTTGGATGTATTTTCCATTTACAGTCTGTTCATTGTATGTGATTGTTTCATTATAGCCAGTGATTGCTCCCCGGAGTAATATTAGCTGCCAAAGGATGGGTTTTTTCCCAGGCATACCATCTTCAACTGAATTCATTAAAATTTTCTTGACAATTTGCTAGTGCTACTTCTTATCCTATGCTTTGAGGGCTTTGTATCACCATTTCCTCTGTGTGTGTGTGTGTGTGTGTGTGTGTGTGTGTGTGTGTGTATGAGACCTCTTAATTTTCTGAAATTGTATTGTTTTATTGAGTTGGTACTGATATACAGCACCATATATGATTCAGAGGTAGGGGATCATACCTCCTCAGACGTATGTAGCCATGCCCCATCCACTACCAAGGCACCTATCTTCCTCCACCATAGTCCTTTGGGTCTGAATTATGGGAATGATCAGAAGTAAAAGTAAAAAATGTTCTTGATTCAGGGCCTCCCTGGTGGCGCAGCAGTTAAGTGCTGCGCTGTGGGGCTGTCGGCAGCAGCGACGAGAGTTCGATGCCCAGCCGGGGAGATTCACACATGGTGTGGCAGACCTCTCCTGCTTTGCCCGCTGCTCCCCTCAGCAGTGTATTTCTGTCTATCTGACTGTTCTGCTCCCCTCTCTGTCTCTGATGAACCCTCTCGCCACCCCACGCCTCTGGCCTGTACCCCAGCTTGTATGCATAAATAAATAAATCTTTAAAAAAAAAGTTCTTGATTCAAATGTTTAAGAATCTCGCATTCTATGAATGTCAGTGAAAAAGGGGAATTGTTTACTTAAATGTTAAAAATTTGGTTTGTAAGACCTCACTCAAAATGAGTTAGAATATGTATATTCATATTTTACCCGTCACAGTTCTACCTAAACATTTCCTTGTCTTCTCACCCTATGATTTCCAAATCATTTTGTAAATTCAAAAGCTTTAAAAATCAAAGATAAATGACTATTTATAAAAGGTCAGAAGAAAAAATGTTAATGAAAACATTTAATCTATCAGTTTTTCTTTTAAATTTATTAATTTTGAAAATTCAGTAATTATTAAAGTAATAAATATTATAATGTTCTGTACTCATACTGCTCTCACTAAACTGAGAGATAAATCAGAGTTGAAGAAAACTGAATTCAATGTTATACAATTAACATTTATTCATTTGTTCCACAATCAAAACTAAAGGCATCCTTTCATTTTAAAAGTTGATGCAAGATAGTTTTTTGGCCTGATTCATTGTTAGATATGTCTGTCACTATACTTAAAAAGTTTTCAAAATTAAGACATTGTTGGAGAGTGGACCAAAGAAAAAAGTGTCTCACTCATTCTATTAATGTAATATATCTTTTTTGGCTAGCATTGCAATATTTTGAGTAATAGATATTTATTGCAACCCATTATAAAACTTGAGGAATGTAAACTTTCTCTAAGCAAAAATGTGATAATGACTATTTCCCCCTTCATTTTCCTTGTTAATAGTGAAATATTTATAGGAAAGTTGTAAGTGAAAGAAATCAAGAAATACAATTAAATATGCACAAAGAATACATACACTTGAATTATATTATTGAACATTTAATAAAGTATTATGAAATATTAAATATGTAAATGAGAATATTTATTGTGTATGATCTATAAAATATTAACTATAAATATATAAAAATATTAAATATATTATGAAATAGCATGAAATATTATAGTATATAAACACCAACAACAAACAGGAAGAAAATATTTGCAAAATATATACTATATACTATGTAATTGATATATAATTTATACATATGTATTAACATATAAACTTACACATTTATCATGACAAAAAGGAACATCTGAAAATTTTTTAAAAATGCATTCAATTGTTCCTTAAGCATATTAACAGATGTTCAATCTCACTGAGAACAGAAAAAAAAATGTGATACATCTAGATAAGACATACTGCATCTCCCTTAATAGACTGGCAAAATTATAAAAGTATGATAACACATTTATTTGGCAAGACTTTAGAGAAACAGAAACTCTCATATACTTCTGGTAGGCATGAAAACTGTTACAAGTATTTTGGAAAGAAATTTGGGAGTGTCTAACAAAATATACATGCATTTATCTTTTGATTCAGGCATTTCTCTTTGGAGATTTACCCTGAAGTTGCATGGATTTGCAGAGATGCAAAAATGCCTAGGTAGTATGTAGTACATTAAAAGCTTGCTTGTAATTACAAAACATTGGTAATAAACAAAATGTTAATTCAAATGGGTTTGATGAATATGCTCTGGTACATAACACAATGATGAATTCTGCAGACATAGAAAAGAGGAGGAAGATTTTATTTGTAATGATTTCTGGCAAACATTGTTATGTTAATAATGTTAAATTTTAAAAGGAGTATCTGTAAAATCTTACCTCATATTAAAAAAAAAGGTGAAGTTAATAAAATACACTTGTCTATTCATTTATGCATGATGCATAATTCATTCTTAAAATAGTCACGATCAGAAAAAATTAAAATCAAAGTGATCATAGGGAAAACAAACCTAGTTTTTACAAATATCCAATTCATACTGGTACTTTTGAGATCTATGTTGTGTGGTTGCCAAAATATGTCGCAGCATTTTTAGAGAGTTGACTGCACAGTATAAGAAGCATATATCAACTAAGAGTATATTGGTGGTGGGTGTGGTATATTAACATATACCCAAGGGTGTGTTCATATACCTCATATTCAGGGTTGTAAACCAAAATTACCTCAATTTTTAAAATTACAGGAAAAAACGTAAAGCAATAGAGTAGTGAGATTCTTTGGGGTTGTAAAAGTATGCCTAAGTGAGGTAGGCTACAAAAAATCATGATATATTTATAAAAATCTCTAAGGATACTGACTAGGTTTAGGCGGCTTCTACTGATAAGTGATCAAATCTGTAAGCAAATACAAAACATGCAAGTGGTTGCCATAGCTCTCCTTTCAAGTCCTTGCCATTTGTGGATAAACTTGTGTTAAATGGTATGAGCTACTGTGTACACACACACACACACACACACACACACACACACACCCCAAACAATAGAGATGATAATATCAATAGTATTCACAATAGAATTCACAGTCCTTTGATCTACTGGTTGAGCAGGGTGCCATGTTAGAACTCAAGGCCTGTCTTCCACCAAATAAATGATTGTTTATCTCACCTTAGTCACATACTGTGGGGTTCCATTTTATTTTGTGTCATTAGGCTTTTAAATAGGTCTGGACATAGTCAACCAGTAGAAGCTAGCCTTTAGTCAAAGGAATCATCATCAATATTACTGATGGTTAAGATGAGAGTTTCAGAAAATAGTTGATACTTAACTTGACTCTTGAAAATGGATTTATTTTTCAACAGTAGAAAAGAGTGCAAATGAATTTTCAAAAATTAAACATTTTTAAACAAAAATTTTAAGTATAGCTTCACATGCATGTGTAGCTTCTCATGCATATACACATGGAGCCTTTACCCAGGTTCCCTAAATAGTAACCCTTACTATAGTAATCTATAGTAAGATATCACAACTAGAATATTTTTATATGATCAAAATACAGAAAAGTTCACTCATAAGTGTCCCCTTCTTTTACCCTGTAATTTAATGGAAACATGCAATATATAACTTTTAGGAATTGATTTTTTTCATGCAGTATGATTTTCTTCAAATTGATCTAAGTTGCAGGTATATCAACAGTCCCTTTTTATTGCTGAGTAGTATTTTATTGCATGGATGCACTCATCTATTCAAGGTACCTAGGGTGTTTCTACTTGGAAGGCTATATACATTCATATACAGGAATTTATGTTAACATCCATTTTTATTTCTCTTGGAATAATGCTCAGATGTATGAGTTCTAGGTTATATGTTAGTTGCATATTTACTTTAGTATCTTGTAGTGTAATGTAGTTTTGTTCTTTCTAAAGAAACTGCTGAAATGTATCATTGAGTGGCTACCATTTTGCATTCCCATCAGAAATGAATTAAGTGATCCAGTTGCTCTCTTTCCTTGCTGTGAGTGGGCATTAATATTTTTTTTTATTGTAACCTTTCAGATAAGTGTATAGTGGTATTTTTACTTTGCTTTAAATTTTTATTTCCATAATTACTTCTGTTCATATTTTTATGCTGATTTCCATTTGCTATTATCTTTTCTTCAGGATTTTTTTGACTATCTATGGAGGACAAGAGATGACAGTTTTGTTTTTTATTTGTTTGTTTCATTTTTGGTTATTTCAGTCTTCTTAAACTAATGTTAGCTAGGTTTGTCTTTGTCTGGTTTTGGTATCAGGGTAATGCTAGTAGCTTTTCCCCTTCTGAAAGATTATGTGGGAATTAATTTTAAATCTTTATGTGTTTGGTAGCATTCTCAGTCTAGTGAGGATTAAACCCCAGCAAACCTACTTGACATTTTTCATTTTTATATTGAAGTACCATTACATTCCAACATCATTTAAGTATATAAATTTCAGGTGTGCATTATTAAAAATCAGCATATATATACACTATACTATGTTCACCACTAAATGTTTAGGTAAGGATAAAAAAAAAAATTACCCTTTGTCATTCAATTGACCCCTTTGATTCAATTTAACCAACCACTCCTTCTCCTTTTCCTTTCGGTAACTCCTAATTGGTATTATAGTTTTAAAGTTTATTTTTATTTTATTCTATTCATTAGTTTTTCTGTTTTCTCAATATACTACATACCAATGAAATCATAAGGTTTTTGTCCTTGTCAGTTTGACTTCCTTCTCTAAGAATAATATTCTCTAAGTCCATCATGTTGCTGTAAATGAAATTATGTTACTTTCAATGTTTTTAGTTGTAATGTGAACCTGAAATGATTTCTTGAGATCCAAACAAATAGAAATTGATTTTTTTTAAAATTATGTTGAAACAAGCTTTATTTTATACTAGTACTATACCCATTTATGTTAACATTACTAAATGTTTAAGTGCTACAGATAGTACTAGGAAGTACTACAATTGTAATAGAAAGTTAATACAGTAATAGAAATAATAATAATAGTAGAAATTACTATAACAATAATAGAAAGCTAATCTTATTAATTATAGGTAAA
>PVIJ01000518.1:244306-281130 GCA_004024925.1 Scalopus aquaticus | reverse complement strand
AGAAGATGTGGTACATATACACAATGGAATACTATTCAGCATGGAAAGAAGATAAACACATGCAATTTGCATCGACATGGATGGAATTAGAGGGGATCATACTCAGTGAAATAAGCCAGAAAGAAAGAGAAAAATATCGAATGGTTTCACTTATAACAGGACTATAGGGAGGCCGGGTGGGAGAGGGACAATCAGTGGGAGGGGAGGGGGGGAGGAAGGAGCCGGAGGGAGGGAAGGGAAAGGGCACAAAATGGAATAGAAAAGAACACAAGGGACCATGGAGATGGATCACGGGTGAATTGGTGGTGGGCTACCCTAGGGGAATACAAAATGTAAAAGACATAAATAACAATAAAAATATATATTTAAAAAAAAAAAAAATAAATAAATAAAATAAAATAAAAAAAAATTGTTTTATATAATAAGTCTAGTCAAAATGCTCCAGGAAAATTTGCCATTATATCAAAAGACTTCTCTGTCTCAGACAGCTCTACAGGCATACCTCATTTTATTGTACTCTCCTTTATTGTGCTTCTCAGATACTACTTTTTTTTTTTTTGCAAGATCCTCGACCAGCCAAAACATTAAGATTCCCTGAAAGCTCAGATGAGAACAATTTTTAGCAATAAGGTATTTTTAATTGAGGTATTTACATTGTTTTCTTAGACAGAATGTTCAAGTACACTTAACAGACTGTAGGATTGTATGTATATCACATTTATGTGCACTGGAGAGACAAAAAATTCTTGAGTTACTCTTGCAACATTGACTTTATTGTGTTGGTCTGGAGCCAAGCCCACAATATCTTGAAGGTGTGACTGCATTCTCCAAACTGGACCTGTGCATTCTGACCCCTGATGCTGACCACAGCAGTTCCACCAATGAGTCTAGACACCACTGGGACATACAGATGTCTCTGTCTTTTAATACCTCTCTAAGAAACAAGATCATGTTTGCAAAAAAATGTATAGAACATAGTACAGTATAGGTTCTATGGCAAGAAAAACACACAAAAGGATTAGAATTTTAAATCCCCTTCCATTTTGAGCCTAGTAAAAGAAAAAAATTAAAGCAGGCCAGACATGTTGCTGTAGCAAGCCAAAACTTCACTGACAGTGCTGAAAACACAGAGATTATTTAGTTCCTGATGTGAGCAAAAACTAAAATTACGTGTCCATTGGTGATGATGATAATGAGATACACTAAGCAACTAGATACTTGGATTCATTATTCATTTATAAAAGTGAAAGGATAAGTTACTATATTAGAGAAACTGGGAATAAAAATATGCTTGATTCTTAATACTAAAAAAGACAATAACTTCAAAAAAGAATACCTTAGATAAAAGGATAAAAGAAGAAATATCAAGAATCACCCCACTGAACCTACAATGCATTCTGACTACAGTTTAAAGAGAGCTTATTGGTGAGATCATAACAAAACAACCATTTCCAGTTCATATTCACAGAAATGTTTTGTTTTGTTGGAGCTTTGCCTTCACTTCCCAATGCATGACATTTTTGTCAACTTTTACCCCAAACTGTCTCCCTCTTATGTATTTCCTTTATAGAAAAATACACAGGTCAGAAACCCACAAGTCACTCTATGGTCTCCCTCAGCCCTACCAAACATCTTCTCCACCACAAAATTAAGCTGATACTATCATCTATTGTTACTTGAATCTGTTCATTCATTATTTCCACTGTTGCTTTTTCAGGTCTCATCTTTTCTTGCCTGAATTACTGCAACCGTCTCTTGGAATTCTTACCCACTTCAGTGCACTCTCCAAAAGCCACCAATGAACTTGCTGTGATCAGGCATTCAGTGATTCCCCAACAACAAAATTATAACATTTTAATTCATGACCTGGCCTTTAAGATCTGGCATGAGCCAGCCCATGCTTAATGAACAACTTTACCCCCATTAAATCACACCTTACACATTTCACGGTGTCTAAGTCAGCTTTGCCCAATAGAAATAAGATGGGAGCCATATGTAAAAAGAAGTAAATAAGACAGGTAAATAAGACAATATGATATTAAGTGAGCCTTAATAGCATATTGTATTTAATATGTGCATGCAAAATATTATTATGCCAACAGGTGGCCGTAGCCATATTTCTAGTGTTCAAAGCCACATGTGGCTAATAGCTACCATACTGGCATTAACAACTAGCAATTTCTCCAGTTTTCCCCCCACTTACTTGTCTCTGAATTTTTCCTAAGTCTGCTACTTCTGCTTGGAATTCTCACCCTTCCCCTTCACAGTCATGCCGCTATGCTCACTGTTCTGCCTTCCTAACTTGCTGGCTCCATTTTGCCTTTCTCTCATGCATTCCCAACATACCTTGAGCTTTCCTTAGAAAGAAAATATGTAGGTTTTGCTTCTCAAAAGGATTTGTGTCACATATATCAAAATGTGCAGCGATTAGCATAATGTAGTCATGCATTGCTTTATGTCAACAAAGCTTTTGTCAGCAATGGCATATATATGAAGGTGGCCCAGTAGGCTACTCCGTACAGTCTAGGTAGGTTTACTATCTAGGTTTTTGTAATTATACTCTGTCACATCCACATAATGACAAAATCACCCAAGGACACATTTCTGCAGAGCATACCCTTTATTAAGTGACACATAACTTATTTGAGGCATAGTGTATGCAATGGATAGTAATGGTTACCTCCCCAGCCACATTTCCTGCCTTACTGAAGGGTCTACTCCACGTCATACAGCCCATGTGCCTGAGAACAGATGAAGCCCATTTCAGCTCCTGGACTGAATCTTAACATCAAGCCAATCAGCACATGGTATTATCCTAGAGACTGTTATTAGTGCAGGATCAGCCTGTAACCAAAGTTTGCTCAATCAGGATGGAGAGAAAGAACTCATTCTAGAGTTAAGGCAAAGGGCTATTGCTTTTCATCTGCAGTACATGACTAAGAAAGTGAGTGCTTGACACTGGAGTCACCTTGTGAGGTGCTCTACAACAGAGCAAAGAGAAGGAAAGAACTTAGGGCCATTAGATAACCCACATTTGAAGTCTGTACTGTGTCTAGATTTCAGAGTTGATGAGATAGTAAATTTCCTAATTTTTAAATTCAGTTGAATTCGTTTTTCATTGCCTTCAGCCAAAAGTATACAACCGTTCTTGTTGACTTACATAAAATGAATACTTATTACATGACATTGTGCTAAATGTTTTATAGATATTTTCCTTTTCTAATGAGTCATATAAATTTGATAAGTTTGGTGTCTTTTAAATCTTACTTCTATGTCTTATGGAAATAATTTCAGAGATAAGCTCTTCCTATACTAATTAAGACATTTTTTTCCCTTCTGCTATCCCCAAAGTGGAGGGCCTTTTCATTGGGATTTCATGATGCCACATATTTGGGAACATGGAGCATTCCCATTTTTCAGCTTGCCTGGGAGTGTTTTTGCTGTTAGATAGTCCCTGTCCCTCCACTGTATATAGGTATGGGTGCAGTGAGTCAGTTTCTCTTTATTTTCACCAAAAAGCCAGAAAGAACTCTACATTACCCACTGGTACTGAACCTTGACTAGATAGGATTGATCCATATGGAGAAAATGAGAATAGGGACTGCTCTGTGTTTGGAGAATTCCTGACATGGACACTTGATGATCTGTGGCAGAAACAAAGCTAAGTATCACAAAATCCCTGTTCATTCTTCTCTCCTGAAGTCCCTCATTGGCAGTTTGGTTGGGAGTCATAAGACTAAGTCTAACCAAAAGAATATGACAATATATAATGTCAGTCACTTCAGGTCTGATTCTTTTAACAATCCCACATAATAAAATACATTATTCCATTAAGGTCTGTGCTAAAAACCGTGGCCTCACGAAGTAGAATATGTCATAATTCCCAAGACACTGCTTGGAGAGGAGTCCAACCTCATCAAACTGAAACATGAACCAGAAAGTTCTTGTTATTTTAGGCCACTAAAGTTTTTAAGCTGTTGTCTTCTTAAAGCAGCTAATGTTACTTATGTTGACTAAAATAGCATTCAATGAATGTTGAATGAGTGAATTGGGTAAGTATATGATATCAGTTCACTTAATGGACTGTTCATAGTAGCTTCTGCCAAAACAAACAATATAAAATATAAAATTCAGAGCTGCATACTCTCTGAGAGTCCATAGCAACTATACCTGAGTTATTCACTACTAAATGCTCGGTTTTTAGCTCATGCCTGGCACAAAGTATGTGCTTAATAAACATTTATTGCCACTTTCCCTAAACAGGAGCTATGAGATCAGTAAGTGCTTAGAGTTTCCTTAAACCCAATTTTATGTAAAGTTACATATTTTTGTAAAATTATAGCTGATTTTCTTTTTTCCTTTATACTTTGCTTTTCAACTTATATCCATTAATCATAATGACATCATAATCAGAGAAAAAGTAAAAATTAATTTTAAGAAATTATGTATCAATGTTGGACATTTAGGAGAAAGTGGCAACACAGAGTTAAGATTTTAAGTAGCAAAGCAAATACTAGAGGGCCTCCCTCGTGGCACAGCTGTTAGGCGCTGTGCTGTGGAGCTGTCAGCAGCAGCTACTTGAGTTAGACGCCTGGCCAGGGAGATTCCCACATGGCACAGCAGACCTCTCCTGCCTATCGCATTGTTCCCCTCAGCAGTGTATTTCTGTCGATCTACCTGTTCTGCTCCCTGCCCTGTCTCTGGGGAACCCTCTTGCCACCCCACGCCTCTGTCCTATACTCCAGCCTGCATGCAAAAACAAATAAATCTTTAAAAAAATATACTAGAGATTGCAAGGAATACATTCTGAAGCACTAACTATAACAATGGCCATTATGAAAAGATTCTGTCAGGAAGAAATTCAAGCAATGGTAACATAAGACACAGTTACAAGGGGGAAAAAAATCAACCTCAAGTTTCTATTCTGTCTTACTTTGTAGCAAAAATAAAATGTCCTGGGTTATTTAAGCTTCTGGAAAATAGTCTGTCTCACCTGAAAGCAGAACACATGATTTAACAATGTGAACCTTAACATGCTAAGGTAAAATACACCATGGGTTTTGACCAAAAATAAGAATTAAGAAAGGGAGCGATGTCTATTTTGAGATTCAGAGAGGTAATCAGGAAATGATAAAGCAAAGGGAGTTTAGAAGCCCAAAGGGATGAAGGAATTTGGTAGATCGGACCTCACACACGTTGATTTAGCATCTTGTTCAGCTGCTCAGCATCTTATTCCCTAAGGAGTATTTATCTTTAAGTTTTGTGAGAAGAGTGTAAATTGCACATAGGAATTAATTCATTTAATGCTTCAGTGTCCAACCTAATCAGATTATAAATCACTGCCTCAGATGGTATCTCTTATAATCATGACTTCCCTAAGAGGTAAATTTGTAGATTAGGCTATTGATTAAATGCAGGGAGGTTGAGAAACATAAAAATCGTCAGGATTGACTGCCAGAGTTTGGCATGAGCAATTGGGTGGCTAATGGTGCCATTTATTGTGGCCATCCACACATTCTGATGTGCACAGGAATCACCTGGAGAGCTTTTAACTCTGTTGATGCCCTGACCCGCTCTAAAATTCTGACTCAGTAGATTTATAGGGAGGACCCCACGAATTTGAATTGTTTCAAAGCACCCTGGAGACTGCAGGTGAGTACAAGACTACCTTTTGAGGCATTTGTAAGTAGCAGGCTTCCTGAAGGAGAAACAATTTTATGGAAAAGGCCCTAAGTTTCAGGGGCAGAGAGAAATGTTCTGCTAGTGTGAATCTGAAAAATTGGTTCCTATCTGCCCTCTAATCTAACCCTGGAGAACAATGAACATTGAGAAATACATTAGAAGACATGGAAAGACACCCAAACTGTTATGAAGGGGATATCTCTAGGAATCCAGAAACCATGTGTTCAGATGAAGAAGCTACCCCCCAAAAGCTGTATTACCCAGCCCTAAGAAGGAAGTGGGTAGGATTAAACAGAAGAAAATAAAGCAAGTGGTCTGAGGTTATTTGAGCACTGTCAATATCCATTGTGATCCAAACACTTTAATATTTGCTATATGTGTTTTAGAGTATTTCTGTTCATTAAACTCCAACATAATTTTTTTTTTAATGCTGATTTTTTTTTTTATTTATACATACAAGCTGGGGCACAGGCCAGAGGCGAGGGGCGGCGAGAGGGTTCACCAGAGACAGAGTGGGTAGCAGAACAGGCAGATCAGAAATACACTGCTGAGGGGAGCAGTGGGCGAGGCAGGAGAGGTCTGCCGCACCATGTGGGATTCTCCCCGGCCGGGCGTCGAACTCGCATCGCCACTGCCGACAGCTCCACAGTGCAGCACTTAACCGCTGCGCCACCAGGGAGGCCCAAACTCCAACATAATTTTATGCTTACAAAGAATGACCAATAGTAGTGGGGTGACAGAGGAAGAGAGGAATGACAGGGATCAAAATACATAATGGCAAATAACCCTGTGAATATGGCCTTGCAAATGAAGTATGATCCAGACCTTGAAGCATAGAGTAGAACTGAGTTCAGTTTCAATTAACTTAGCCCTTTGGACAGGGGATAGTTCCTCCAGTGGAAAAGAGCCTTGTTGGTCACGCCTTTATCATGGATTTTAAGAGTTCTGGGAGATAAAGGTCACTCATTTTATTTCAAGATGTGAAGATGGCATCCTCATAAAAACTGTAAAATAATGTTTTTCAATAACTTTATGGGTGCAAAGCACTCCTTAATTTCTAGGTAAGTATATCTTTTGCATTTTCTCAATATAAGGGAATGCTGGAAATGTAGAGAAATTGTACAGAAGATGGTGGTGTCTCTCTCTCCCTCTCTCTCTCTCTCTCTGAATTTTTCTCTTTGAGAAAAAAATCGAGCAAATTATGAGGCATTATTAATAGCCACCAAGGAAAATAACTTTGAATAAAATTCAAAGAAGATACCTATAATGTCTTTGTACTAAGTAATTTCTACCAAATTCTCTTTTAATGGCTCAATATAATACCACAGCTTTTGGCATTAAGAGACTTCATTAATGTATTCCTTTTTTCATTGAATTTTAAAACCAAAAAGATGAGGTTGAGTGTTAGCCAAGTAAAAACATATAGTATATTTTAGCCATCCAGAAATTTGGTGCATAATTCTGTCCATTTTTAATATATCCTCATGCCAAAATTCTATTTTCAAAGTCATACATTTTAGTTGTTCTTTTCTCACATTAAGTAGGCTAGGTGATAGATGATTCCTCCTTTTAAAGTGGCAAAAAAAATTCATGTACATTATTTTTCAAAGTGCATGTCAAGTGGCAGATTTAAATAATAATAAAAATAAATGGTTAGAATTTTCACTTACCCTTGAAGGATCAAGAAAGTGCTGTTTTAATGGATTTAAATGGAATAAAAAATACTCTGATTCATTAGGGAGCAGGTTGCTATGTAATTTGCTTGCAGTGTTTGGCAGTCACACACTCATTATTTAGTGCATGATACTTTTTATGAAGATGTGTAAACTCTCTGGGCTTGGGTCCATTTTATAAAATCTAGTTTCTCTGAAACAAATGCTTTAGGCAGAAAGCTGTAAAAGTAAAAGCTGACTGCAGAGACTGTCACCTGTGGTGCAAGCATGCGTTCTGGAGGATTTTCAAGGCAGAAGGCACAGAACACCAAACTGTGTGTACTCTGAGGAGCTGAAAAACTTAAATTTCAAAAGGAAGAGGCTTAGAATAGAAAGCAAAAGGATTTCATGTGGGAAGGTCACTGGAGATGCCAGCTGGGGAAGCAAGAATTGACCAGGGAGGGTTAAAGGTTTGCATTCTGAACTGTAGGTTTGATGTGGACTTTGTAGCCTCACTCCTTGCTAAATTGGAGTCCCCTGAATTTTACAGATGTTCACCTTCACTCCCACCTTATGATCACCTTCTATCCACTAGGAAAAAACTAGATACTATATGACTCATCATTGTAACTCCATTTAATTCATACTTTCACTTAAGATGCTAAGTTGGGAAAAGACTCAAAATATGTTTCTTTCATCAAGTCACCTAACTGCATAGTGGAGGAGATAAGATTTGAACTCAGATATAATAGATAGCAGGGTTATGCCCTCTACAATGCCAGATTCCCAGTCTGGGTTACTCCTATTCATCAAAAGAATAAATTCTGAGCTGAGTATGCTACCCTCCAAAAATGATACTTACTTATGGTTATTTACAAGATTATCAAACAGCACATTCTTAACTTGAAGTTGGCTGCTCTAGAGCAATCATACTTGATTTTTGTTTCACTATGAATCCTACTAACTCTAAAGCATGCTTATAGTAGGTCATATAATGTATAAAAGTATTTCTGGGAACTAGGGTTCCCCATCCTTTTTGATCTTTAAAAATTCCACAGAAGGTAATCTGCTCAAAAAATCTGACCAGTCTTTGCCCCTTTGTTTATCCCAACTATGTATGATCCTGCTTTACTCAACTTCTTCAAAAATGGTCATAACAATGACACTAATAATCCTATAAATTATCACATATGTGTATCTTGAGCACATAGTATGGGTCAGGGTGTCAGTCATCTAGCATCGTAATAGTAATGTATAACAAAACTTCCCAAATGTCAGAGAGCATTTTCTCTCGAATATAGTTGTGAATCAGCTGATTTAAACCGATCATAAGTGGGCATTTCTGCTTCAAGCTGGGGGTGTAAAGGTTGGGGGGTCTAAGTTTGTCTCCTCACTGCCTATTAAGCTCAGGTCTCCCACATGTGTCTTCATTCTGAGTCCCATGCCAAAGAGTCACCAACGCCTCAAGGGCAGACCTTCTGACAGTGATGGCAGAAGCATAAAAGGGAAGCAGATATTCTGCCTATGTTTGAGTCCCAAAAGTGAGTAGGAGCCCAAACTCAAGCCAAGGGGAAGATGTTCCCTTCTAGAGGAATGAACTGAAAATTCATGCAGTAAATATAGAGAGAAGTAAGGAATTGGGACCAATAATTCAACCTACAAGGGAAAAACTATGTATAAAGTTACTTCACATCATGTTAATGCTTCCCATGATGCAAAGTCCTCCAGTTTAGTACCCATTAGTAAGGCATGAGGTTGGAATTAATTCCTATACTCCCTAAAAGGAAACTGTGATAGAAACACACACACACACACACACACACACACACACACACACACACACACACACACAGAGTGTGACAGCTATTAAATAACAAGTGGGAGATACAAATGTGTCTGCCTAATTCCAACGTTCTTTCGCTCTTTTCTATTCATGGCATCTCTCAAAACAAAAGATAGCTAATGCAAATATTTCTATTGGACGTTATAGCTTATGAAACCCTTTCATTTTCATTTTCTCATGTATCGATGTAGCTGGCTGGGGCAAATTTGGACCTTTTCAGGACCTACTCGTCACCTTTCTATCATTCTTTGGCTACTGCTGGTTACTGCATTAAGCTAGTGACTTAGCTCATTCCAAAATCAACTATACATACCAACCACCATTTTTTGCCACTTTTTGCTGAGCTGATCCTTAAGTTTAACACAAAAATAAGAATTAAAGGGGCCTCCCTGATGGCGCAGAGGTCAAGCGCTGCACTGTGGAGCTGTCCGCAGCAGTGACGCGAGTTCAAGGCCTGACGGGGGGGAGATTCCCACATGGTGCAGCAGACCTCTCCTGCCTTGCCCGCTGCTCCCCTCAGCAGTGTATTTCTGTTGATCTGCCTGTTCTGCTCCCCACTCTGTCTCTGGTGAACTCTCTTGCCACCCCACGCCTCTGGCCTGTACCCTAGCTTGCGTGCATAAATAAATAAATCTTTAAAAAAAATAAATAAGAATTAAAGAAATTTAGTTAGCTTTTAGAAAAATATAGTTTTTTGGTGTAAATGTGAAACATGCTGCTTGCTTTTGTTTTAATGTATATTGAAGACCTAGTATGTATCATCATAGATTATTTTAATTTGACTGGTAATAGCTTAATAAAATACACATTATTAACTCCATGTTATAAATTAGGAAATGGAGTCTCCATGAAGTTAAGTAGGACAGTCAAAGTTACGTTAGGATTCCTTCCTCAGGTCTGATGACAACTAGCTAGTGTAATTAACCTACTAGCAATCTACATTCCCTTTACCTATAATTTAATAAATTGTTCCCCCTCTAGCCCCACCTCAGGCTCTGTAATGCTCAGGTACTTCTGCAGGACTTCTGCAAATACAGATGTGTCCTTCCAGAAAGACATTTCCTGAACAGATATATTTTACAAAATAAACATAGAGGAATAAGAACAGAGATTAGAGAGATGATAGTAGTTAGGAAGAATAAAAATTATCCAAGTAAGAATAACTGAAGTTTTAGGGTGGAGAAACCATCAAATGGAACAAGAAGTATTGAGAAATATGACAGAAAATATTTTTCCTTGACATAAACAATTGAACTTGTTAGGTTAATTTCAAAGGTGTAGAAGTATCACAATGTCTGACAAAATAAAAACGAAAATATGACTAACAGCAATGCAGAGGTGGTGGGAGAAAGGGCAGGGAGATGTGAAAATGCTGTTTCCCTTTCTTGTCCTAGCAGTATACTACACAAAATTGAAATTCATAATAAGAAAAAGCACAATAATTCTAAAATTTTAATATCCCTATTTTTTTTTTTTTTTTGGTCTTCAACTTAGCAGAAACTTGATGGCTATTTTTTGTGGTGAAGAAATATTTATCCAACGTTAAGTAATTCTTTTTTTATGTATATATTTTTATTGTTATTTATATCTTTTACATTTTGTATTCCCCTTGGGTAACCTACCACCAATTCACCCGTGATCCATCTCTGTGGTCCCTTGTGTTCTTTTCTACTCCATTTTGTGCCCTTACCCTCCCCTCCCCATCTCCCCCACCCGCTGATTGTCTCTCTCCTAGTTGGTTTCCTTATAGTCCTTTTATAAGTGAAACCATTCGATATTTTTCTCTTTCTTTCTGGCTTATTTCACTGTGTATGATCCCCTCTAATTCCATCCATGTCGCTGCAAATTGCATGTGTTTATCTTCTTTAAAGGACTGATAACAAATATTTACCAGGAACTCACACAACTCAACAAAAACAAAGCCAACAATCCAGTCAAAAAATGGGCAGAAGAGCTCAAAAGGCACTTCTCCAAAGAAGAAAAGCAAATGGCCAACAGGTACATGAAAAAATGTTCAACATCGCTTATAATCAAGGAAATGACAATCAAAACCACATTGAGACACCACCTCACACCTGTGAGGATGGCACACATTAAAAATACAGGCAACAACAAAAGCTGGAAAGGATGTGGAGAAAAGGGAACTCTTCTACACTGCTGGTGGGAATGCGAACTGGTCCAACCATTATGGAAAGCTGTATGGCGATTCCTCAAACTGCTAAACATGGAGCTTCCATACGACCCAGCAATCCCACTCTTGGGAATCTACCCAAAGGACACAAAAACACTAATCCAAAAGGATACATGTACCCGTATGTTCATGTGGCACTGTTCACAATAGCACAGGTATGAAAGCAACCCAGATGTCCAAAAATAGGTGATTGAATCAAGAAGATGTGGTACATATACACAATGGAATAATGTTAAGTAATTCTTGGTTTTATTTTACTTTTAATATATTGAAAGAAAATTAAATTTTTAAATTATATTTAATGCATCATATCCAGTTTTTATAAAACTAAGTTCACTTGCCAGGTGGCATGGAGAGATGTCATTACAACATCCCCTAATATTAACTTTACTTTTTCTAGTTAATAGAATTTGTACAAATGTTTTTTTTTCTCATTTTTCATAGTTTCTTCTGTTTAATATTTACATGGGCATGGTAATTTTTATGAAAACCATAATAATATTATTTTAGAACATTGTATGTACAGACATTCAAAAGGACCACTTTCCAATTTCCTAACAAAACATTTATTTAGAACCACATAGTTAACCATGTAGTGATTCCACAAATATTGACTGAACTCTTAATATGTCTAATGTGCTATGCTAGGGATTGAGGGCACCAAAATGCACTGGAGGAGACAAGAATGTAGTAAGAATAATTTTAATATGAGCGTAGAGTGCTAAAAGTGTGGTGTAAATATAATGTTCACGCATACAAAAGGAAAACTTCCCAAAGCTGAGAGGCTTGCAGAAGGGATAACAATTGATCTGGGCTTGGAAGAACAGTTAGGAGTTCCCAAAGAAGGAAAGGGGGTCGGGAGAAGAGGGAGAGAACAAGAAGGAAGAAAGAGAGAGGAGGAGAGGGTGGAAAGAGAAGGGGAAGAAGAAGAATATCATTTCAGGCAGATATAATAACATGAGTCAAATCATAGGTATTTGAAAAGGGGTCTGCAAATTAAGAACCAGTTAATGAAATTACAGAACAGTTTAGGAGAAAATAAATTAGATGGGATTAGCTTCTAGAGTCAAGAAATGAGGGTGCACGATTAATGCAATTGTCTTGCTAAGAAATGGTTGGAGAGACTCAGAACTCTGAGCTATGAGAAAGTGAAGAAGACAATGAACCAGCAATTGTCTCTTGAGTAAGTTCAGGGCATTATCACCTCTTGCTTTCCCTAACTGTGCACTTCACCAGGGAGCCTGCCCTGTCCTACTCCTACACTAGTCCAATCAGCCCAGTTCCTGAGCAGAACATATCAGAACATATCACCACTGGGCAGGTGATGAGCCATGTGTAATGCAAGACTCAGGGCATCTGTAGCTTTTGAATGACAGTCTTCACTCTGCTGGGCTACTGTCTCCCTTTTCCTGCTTTTGATTCTCCAATTTACAGTATGGAAACTTTTCCGAATTTTAGCGCACATAGCTGAGGTGCTCACACCTTATCAAACTCTTTCCAGGCTAGGGGCCCACATTCCATTCCAATTTGCTACTTTTGTCCTTTAATGAATAGATCCACACTGCCATCTGCCTGAGGCTGAAGATTGTCATTCATCTGGTAATTCTGTAGCCAAACCCCAATCACCACATTGGACCTTCCTAAATATTCACCTCTGCCAAGATTAGGGAAGTAACTACACTATCTGATGAGTAATTCTGTAGCTGGGCCAGATCTTTTGATGTCCAAGCATCTTCTCCTCTTCATTGTAAGTGTGTTCTGCAATCAACTCTAGCAATCTGACAAGAGCTGACAGAGAACGTGCTAACCAAAAAAAGCACTGTAGCAAAGAAAGTCCAGTTATAATATATATATACACACACATACATTTATATAAAATATTGAATATATATATTGACTATATAATTCAATATATTGTATAATTGGTTATATAATTGAATACATGCATATACATATATATACATGTATTCAATTAAATTTGAAATTGCAAACAGAGTATCATTTATTAAGAGATTAATGTTAATATCCTTATGATGTGTTGTTTTGGTTTGTTTCTTTTTTTATTACTTAGTTCTGCTTTTAGATACATGTTCCCATCCAATCTGAACTGTGACCAGTTTCTCTCCCTGATATTCATACATTCTTAAGAGCTGGTGTCAGCTGTTAAGGAAGAAATCTTTGAAAAATATGTACTTTGATCATTCTTTTAGGAATAGAAAATGGATCCTCAGGATTTGGTCATTAGGATCTAAAATCATAAAAGCAATAGGTAAACTCTTCTACATGAAAAAGAAAATGAACTTGAGGGAGAGTGAGAAAAAAAATGTGGAAAGGAGGAAGGGTAGAGTAACATGGAGGAGGCTAAAACTTGAGTTTTGAAAAAGATGGGCTGTATCAAGGATAAGAACTTTCATTAGTAATGTCTAGTTGTTTGCCTTTCTGTAATGTCAATCACTCCATTTCCTCCAAACACACCAATATTTTCCACACACAGCAATATTTTTTGTGAGTGTTTTTAATGGTTGTTTTGTTCAATTTTGTGAAAAATAAGAAAGGAGGTAAATTTCATACCCATAACAGTGTAAGACAGAATAGACTCAATGGGAGTGTTATAGATCAGCTGAGTCAATTTGATTCACTAAGTAGAGATGATCATGAGAAAATAATCTCATTTCCCTCTCCATTCTCTATCTCTATGGTCATTGTAAACTCACTAATACACAGTTTTGTAACTAACCTTTATTTTTTTTTAAGATTTATTTATTTATGCATACAAGAACTGGGATGAAGGCCAGACGTGTGGGGATGGTGAAAGGATTCACCAGAGACAGAGTGGGGAGCAGAATAGGTGGCTCTACTGAAGTACACTGCTGAGGGAGAAGCAGGTGAGAGAGGAGAGGTCTGCTGCGCCATGTGGGAAGCTCCCTGGCTGGGGATCAAACTGGTGTTGCAGTGGCTTTAGATAGCTTCATAGTGCTGAGACTTAACCCCTCGTGCCACCATGGAGGCCCTTCTGTAGCTAGCTTTTAATGGTAAGATAACTTTTCATTAGGTGGAGAATCCCTAAAGAAAAGGAAAAATATAAGTCTCTATCAATCCAAACTATGGTTGCCATTGATCAATATCTAATACCATGTACTAGTGAATAAATAACTAAAGTTGAGAACTTTTAAGAAAGAAAGGAGAATAATTTCAAGGATATTGGCAAATAAACGCCAAGCTTCAGGGCTGAGGGCCAGGGTGTGGAATATAGCAAGGAAGCCATCACGTGATGCAGGGGTGTTTAGATGGAGGACACTTGGGTCTGTGTATAATGTGACCTGGCGGTAGAACGTGGGAGCTGCCTAGGGATTACCATGTCTCTGAGGTGAGTGTCAGGTGGACAGCAGCACGTCACTCATACTTGTACATGAGCCCTGCCAGTAATAGTCTGCCTTCCAAACGGTCTTACTAACTTCAGGACTGTTTTTTCTTAGTGTGAAAGAAAAAAGAAACCACATGTGAATAAATGCAACAGGTTCCTCCTCCCTCCAAAAAATAAATTACTGGTGTTTTGATCAAACTCCTGCTTAATATGCATAGACTTTCTATGTTTCTGCCAGTGTAAAGATAAAAGTTTCTCCAAGGAATCCAAACTATCTTTACTCAGTGGGCTCCTTTATGATGCAGCTGGAGCTAACAGTACTTTCTGCTCTTTATTTGCTGCCAGATCCCCAGGCTTGTCTCCCTGGGACCCCCAAAAATTCTTGTTTTGAAAACTTTGAGGCAAATTCTGCCCCAACCAACCAGAACTCACCCAAAGGCCTCAACATGTCTTTGCAGGGAGGGTTAGGATGGGAAGAATATATATAGCACCCCAACTTGGGTGAGGTCAGCAACAAACAAAGAGAATTTCTGGAATTGAGGTTTCAGCTTTCTTTCTTTAAAAATATAGTTCCCTGGATTCCTCCCATACATTCTGAAGACTCACAATATCTAGGTTCAGGGTCTAGGAATCTAGATCTATAAAAGCTCCCCATCTGATTCTGAATACATCCGGAGTTGGAAAGCATATCTTTGAACATTCTCAGCCATTGATGCTTAACAACAGTTTTCTTAGGAAAGAGTCTAGGAAATCTTAGTGGTGACTCTATAGTTTCAAAGCTCACATTCTAGGAGAGTTATCTCACCTCTGCCCAGATCCAATCAAAGAGACATTTTCATAATGACCACTGAATTTCACTGGAGGACTTGAAATAAGTATACACCTTATTAGTCAATCAATGTATAAAGGTCATTTCATGATGTAGGTATAGTCATTTACAAAGTGTCTATTTATGGTCCTAGTAAAAGCTCAGAAGGGCAAATCTTGAGTTACTCTTATAATCCCAGTCCCCAAAGAGAATAGACTGAGAACAAAACATACACAGAGTATCTTCTTGTCCTGCAGAACAAGAGGTTAGTTTGTGCTGGCAAGGATATGCTAGTTTATGCTATAGCGACAACTCCTGAAATCTCAGTGGATTAAAACTGAAAGTGTTTGGATTTTGCTTGTGACCATCATAAATCTCTTTCACAGTCACACAGTGACCAGGCTAAGTGAGTAGTCATCATCTTGAACACTGCCAGTTTTTATCCAAAAGAGAGATTTTGGAGAATCTCATGCCAACAATTATTTTATACTCCCAACTCACTGGCTAAAATAGTTGTGTGACCCTCTGGACCACAATAGAGCCAGGAAATGCAATTCTAAGTTTCTTTGAAAAGAAGAGAACCAGAAATATTTGGTGAATGGTATCAAGGATAACCAGAATTATTCTTCATTCCTTAAAAATAATCTGTTCTGTAAACTATGATTCTTGATTTGGGTCAGCTTGAGCCAAATATGCCCCTTATTGCTTAGTGTTTTTTCACAATTATCTTAGTTCTCTGAGTCTGAATGATCTTGTCTATTAAAGTAAGAAAATAAAACACTAGTATCCAGACTTACAGGAATTAAAGAAAGTAAAAATGCAAAGCACTTTTCACACAGAGCACATTTACAAATGTTGTTGGAGATGTTGCTATTATCAAACAAGAAGCAGAAATCTTGCTTAGCAGATAGCCCAGAGATCTTGCATAGCAGAAGCTGGGTTTGGCCTGGAAAAGAATGTTTTATCAGAGGAGGAAATGAGATACCTAAGTGGCCTGTTATGGGAATATCTAAAGACACTTTCCACAGGGATCTCCAGGAACTGAAAATAACTTCCTTTCAGGTGACTTAAAAGCAAGGGAACAGTCAGTTAATTTACCTTTCACTTGCAGAACTGCCCTAACCCATATAGTTTTATTTTTTTAGGATCCTATGGTTCTCTCCTATGTCCCTCATCTTTCCCTTTTCATTTACTCTCCTTCCTTCACCAGCAAATCTCTCTCTCTCAGTGCTCTTCTTCCATTGAGTCTTTGCAGATATTGCCTCAGTGAGACAGTTGCTGAATATCCTCACCACAATTTCTCTGATGAATATCAAAGAAACAAATTCATATTTGTCTCAATTTACTTTTTCAAGGAAGGAATACCCTTAGTTATCTCTGTATCTCCAATCCAATACCGAGCCAGACTCAAAGCAGGTGTCCAGGTGTTTGAACAAATGAATGAATGTGGTTAATGATTTTATTTAAAACTTCCTTTTATTCTTTTTGTGGCTCTAAAAAAAAAGAGAAAATTGCCTATTAAATACACAATTAGTTTGAGTGCTATGAAGTTACAGAAGATATAGTTGAATGATTAGACAGAAAACAGGCCATTCATAGCTGTCATTTGAGATCTATGTACCATCTAAAACATATCCTTATCCTCCAGTCTGCTTTCAAACCAAATATATCACCTCTAGCTTCCTCGAGTTATTTAACTAGGTCATCAGAACAAAGGGATCACAAAAACTTGATTAACTTCTCAAATTGAACTTTCAATGCCCCATATGGGTTACTGATATATTACTTGGATTTCCTTTTCTGAAACTGAAGCCCTCCAGGTAAAATGGAATTGAAATCACACTGTCATGACTATCAATCCCCTGGTCTCAGAGAAGTCACTTGAAAATGAGCACTGGACAGCAGCCTACAAAAAAGGCACAAGGGAAATGACAAACAATAAGAATCAAAGGCAGAACAGATGGCAGGAGCAGCTGTGGCATGACAGTCACACTCAGCATAGTGTCCCTCGTCCCCATGTAGATGGTGTCAGCTCATGTGACTCAGGCAAAAGGGGCAGGCCAGGGGCCACTACTTCTCACAGAAGGTGATGCACATTAGCTGCCCTTACAGAGATTTCTCCTTGAAATAGCTCATTTCCCTAACTGCTTTAGCTGCACTGAGGATTTGTGGCTACAAACTCCAACCCCTTTTCTCATTTTTCCTTCTGTGGTAAACTACAGTAAAAATTGGATGCCATTATCCAGATACTTCTAAACATCTGGACACCTGGTTTTACACCAGATTCACATCATTGGTTTGTCTGATGAGAATTTTTTTAATTGTATTTATTGTATTTCCTTGCTATAAAGGTAACACTCTGTCCCATAAAATTTGGGAGTATATAAATAAGTATGTAAAATTTCATTTCAGAGATAAATATTATAAACAATTTGATTTCTTTCTCTTTTTTCCTGTAGTTGCACATGGAAAGTCTTAGAAATACTTCATCCTTAAACATTCTCATACATACATCTTTGATAATCACTTCAATTATTTCTTCAGGTTAGAGTCATAGAAATGGAACTATTGGGTCCAAGCATATGAACATCTTCTAATATATAACCAAATCATCCCCCAGAATATTTATAAAAAATTGTAATCCAAAAGTATTATTAAGATATATTCAGACCATTGTCTCCTTAACAGTTTCTAATATGACGTGCATGTTATTTTTATCAGTTTCATGGACAACTAATAAAATAACATCACTTTATTTTCTCTATCATTATTAATTTTGAACTAATATTTTGTCGTATTATATACTTTATATTGTTTAGTCTTTCCTTAAAAGAATGTGTTCATATAGCTTTCACTCCAACTGAGATATAAAAGACTTGAGATCAAGGGCTTAATTATTTCTATATTTACCATAGTCTCTGGAAAAACACCATTCATACTTCATACATTTTATAAATATTAATAAATTTTGTAGACATAGTTGATTTTAAGTGATCACCTACATAACCAGAGCAGGAATTTCTAAATGCCTCCAATATCTTGGAATAATACTTGTGTGGACATTATCAAATCTTTTGATAAAGGTCCTTTGTGTTTTCAACTTTAAAGTGAGGAAAGTAATTATGCTATACTATAGAATAGCTGTGAAAGCAAAGAAGATAATATGAGTGAAAACATGATCACGAAAAAAGAGTCATATTATAGAAATATTAATTGTATTTAAAAAGTAGTTTTAATAATTGACAATATCCATAATGAAAGGCTCTATGAGGCTATTATTTATAACTTCAAGTTTTTTCCTGTCACTTAATATACTTTAAACTCCATAGTCTATGGTATTTGTTCCCATGTCTAATAATGAACTTGATAAAATGAAAAAATATATGTAATAAATATTATCTTTTTGTTGTTGTTGTTATTTATGTCTTACATTTTGTATTCCCCTTGGGTAGCCCACCACCAATTCACCCGTGATCCATCTCCATGGTCCCTTGTGTTCTTTTCTATTCCATTTTGTGCACTTTTCCTTCCCTCCCTCCGCCCCCTCCTCCCCACCCGCTGATTGTCTCTCTCCTATTTGGTTTCCTTATAGTCCTGTTATAAATGAAACCATTCGATATTTTTCTCTTTCTTTCTGGCTTATTTCACTGAGTATGATCCCCTCTAATTCCATCCATGTCGCTGCAAATTGCATGTGTTTATCTTCTTTCCATGCTGAATAGTATTCCATTGTATATATGTACCACATCTTCTTGATCCAATCATCTATTTTTGGACATCTGGGTTGCTTCCATACCTTTGCTATTGTGAACAGTGCTGCAATGAACATACGGGTGCATGTATCCTTTCGGATTAGTGTTTTTGTATCCTTTGGGTAAATTCCCAAAAGTTTTCAAGGAAGAAATCCAAATGGGAATGAAGGAAGTGGATCTTTAGAGACATATTGCAGCCAAGTTTCTGATACTGCATCAGCATGACTTCTACTTGTTCCTTGTAGTTTTCTGCCCTAACATTCCCAAGCAAGTTTGTAGACACTAGGTGAAAGCATTCCATGCTTGTTTTGCATCACCCTGCAGCAAGTTGTTGAACCCGTCATCTCAATGCAGATGGAACATTTGGGTAGACTATTCTCAACTTCTTTTGCTTTGTTATTCCACCAGAAAGAGGAAGAACCAAGCAGAAGTCACAGTCTTTTATATGGTTGCTTGGCTCTCTCCACACCATGGGGACTGCAAATGATATCGATGGTCTTTTGCCACTGAACCACTGTGAAAGCTGTGTTTTACATGTAGCACAGCATATATGCGGGACCCAAGGCTTGTCTTGGTCACAACCTTGCATCCAAAGTCAAGATGATAAGCCTTCTGCACTTGAGAAGTGATACTTTTCTTATGGCTGACAAATGTTACTTCCTCACAAATAGAGCAAAAATTGTCCATGCTATTAATGCACTTTCGAGGCATTACTGTTCTGTATTGTGCCTAAATGGATAAAATAATAACTGTTCTATGGAATAGTAGTTTAAACTGTCTCGCACAAAGTCTGAAGTATTTTCAATGCTCAACCTTTCCAACAGGGCTTTATCTAGTGCACTGCTGACGTCAGCTTACTTCAGCAGCCTCCTGGCAGTAGTATTGCATTGCATCAGAAAATGATGCAATCAACTCTGGATGGTGTGTGCATGAAGGTATTATGCAATGCTATGCAATATTACATCATTCTAGACTGATTTAGGATGTTGTTGCAGTCCTACTGGATAAATTTACACGGTGAAACACATAAAATGAATTATATGAAATATCTTCAAAACGAGAGCTAATAAAAAATTTTCAGGGTTATATTCATGTTCAGCACACCAAGATACTACATATTAGGGCCTTTTTAAGTCAGTAAAGATCTCATTGTTGACCAGTGTTATTATTCTTTGTAAGATTATCATGGATCTATAAAAAGGATACCTGGCTCCACCATTTCCTCATGTGACTAAAGATGGTATGGAAGGAGAAATTCAACTTAATTATTAGATTTTATTTATTTTTAGAGACTTTTATTAAGGCTTGTGACATATTTAACTCAGTTCAAGAGAGTAAAAGTGATTAGAATGCCTTTGGAAGGTGCCCTATTGGAATTCTTAATGAAAATAAATACAAAATTTACCTGTTCTCAAATATCAGCATCCAAATTTGGTTAGTTATCTCAATTTGGAAGCTATCAGTCTTACTCTCAAAATACCAGACTATTCAGCTTGCTTTGTGAATGTATGTATCTGTACCCCATAATTCTAGCCTTTGTTAAATTTCAATTTGTTGATAAACTGATTGACTATATTCAAGAATTAAAATATCCCGCTGCCTGCATTTGGAATACAGAGAAGATACTAGGTATAATTCATGAAAACCGTTAATAGTTTAGACAATTCAAGACTGATACTGGCCACAAATAATAGTTATGGTTGAACTGGAGTATACTTAATACCAATTATTTTACCCTACCAAAATAATGATACCACACTATAAGTATCAACATGGGAAAATGTCCAAGGGAGAAAAAAAGTTTAATAACACTCTCTATAGAATAATTTCATGTGTAAATGCTCAGAGTAACCTAAAGAGACTTTAAAAATATCCCCATAGGATTCTGACAAATGTGCAGAATCTTGGGCAAAGAGATATCCTGAGCCTCATTCTTGAGTTCTAGTCTTTACTCTACCATGTTACTAAACACTTTCAGGCCGTGGGGTTCTGTCAAATCAAGAAATTAGAGTACCATTACACCTATTTACAGTTCTAATTTGCCATAAACAAAAGAATATTCCTCAGTTTCCTTCTATGAAATAAGGAACAAGTTTGTGGTTTTTTTTTTTTTTTATGGAATGCTTCACGAATTTGCGTGTCATCCTTGCGCAGGGGCCATGCTAATCTTCTCTGTATCGTTCCAATTTTAGTATATGTGCTGCTGAAGCAAACGCATGAAATAAGGAACAAGTTTATGAACATACTTTGTAGACTGTGGTATAGTATAATAATAATCATCCATAGCTTGAAAAATCCTATACTGCAAGTTGTTTGTACTAGTCCTTCCTAATTTTAACTCCATTAGAGATACTACCATAACCAAACAAATTCATCATAAAACAAAGAGCTTTCTGTTTAAGGTTATTTTAGCTGCTGAGCCATATCAAATGTCAGCTTCATGGGGAAAAATCAGTTTCAGCAAAATTTGACATACTGAACTTCTGAAAAGTGAATACTGTTTTCCTCCAATGTCATTAATGAAGTCAGCATCATGTTTCCTAGAAAATATTCCAGTATATTAGGTTGTGAACTCATTTTCCTATTTGAAGAATTATACGAGTTGGCTGGATAGTCATTGCAGGTTCTCTTGTCAACGAAAATAGTCTAGTTTTTAATTCTATTTTCAGATTCAATCTAAGTGATACCCTCAAACTGGGATGCCAGTGAAGGGTCCCTTTCACATTTCATAGCATTCTTAGGGGGTTCTTTTCCTACTATTCGTTTAGCTTTTTCTGACCCTTGGTTTTGTTTCTCTACCTTCCACATATAAGGGACACCATCCAGTACTTGTTCTCCTTCTGACTTATTTTGCTTAGCCTAATTCCCTCCAGTTCCATTCATATTGTTTCAAATGGCAAGAGTTTACCTAATTTTTATTAGTTGAATAATATTCTTTTATGTATACACAATATCTTCCTGATCCACTAATCTGTCTTAGGACATCTAGGGAGTTTCCATAGTTTGGCTATTATGAACAGTGATACAATGAACATAAATGTATATTTATGTAGAGCTCATCATCACATTGTCAGGGAAATGCAAATCAAAACCACAATAAGTTATTACCGCTTATCTGGGAGTATGGTGGACATCAGAAACAAGAGAGTTGGCAACTATGTGGAGAAAATGGAACCCACTAACACTGTTGGGGGGAATATTGACTGGTCCAGCTCTATATCTTCCTTGGAGAAGTGTCAATATATCCCTTTTGCCTATTTTTTATTTGATTATTTTCTTCTTGTTAAGGTATATGAGTTCTTTGATGATAGTGGATACCAGCAGCTTATTGGATGTCTGTTTTGCAAGTATTTTCTCCTAATAAGTAGAGTGTACTGTTTTGCTTTGCAGAAGCTTTTGATTTTGATATAGTCAAATCGTTCATAGTCTCTTTTGTTTTCCTTGTTCTTGGAGACATGTCCCCAAAGAAATCTCTGAAGCCTATGTTGTTGAGTGTTTTGTCTATATTTTTTTCTATGGTTCCAGGTCTCATCTAAGTATTTTATTTAGTTTGACTTAATTTTGTGTTTGCGTGAGATGGTAATCTATCTATTCTTTTGCATTGAACTGTCCAGTTTTTGCAACACCATTTATTGAATAGGATTTCCTTGCTTCAATGTATATTCTTAACTCTTTTGTCATAGAAGCTACATATGTGTAACTTTATTTCTGGGGTTTCAGTTCTATTTCATTTGTCTAGGAATTGTTTTTGTTCCAATAGCATATTGTTTTGATTACTACAGTTTTGTAGTATAATTTGGAGTCTGGAAATGTGATGCCATCATTGTCCCTTTTTGTCAGAATTTCTTTATTTGGAGTTTTTTATGCCATTCTATATATAGATTTCCATAGTGATGGCTCTATTTCTTTGAAGAATCCCATTGGAACTTTGATACACATTACATTGTAAGATGGTCATCTTAACAATGTTAATTCTATCAATCCATGAATAGGGAGTACCATTCTATTTCTTTGTGTCTTCTGCTGTTTTTAACAATGTCTTATGGTTTTATTTGTATAGGTTCTTCACTCCCTTTGTTAAATTTACCACTTAAGTTAATTATTTTTGATGCAGTTATAAATTGGATTGGTTTATGATTTCTTCTTTTTTCTAGCTTATTGTTTACATATACAAGTGCAACTGATTTTTGTATATTTTGTAAACTACCACTTTGGTGAACTGGTTGTTGCAGTTAATTTTCTTTTTTTTTAAGATTTATTTATTTATGCATACAAGCTGGGGTACAGACCAGAGGCATGGGGCAGCAAGAGGGTTCACCAGAGACAGAGTAGGGAACAGAACAGGCAGATTGACGGAAACACACTGCTGAGGGGAACAGAGGGCAAGGCAGGAGAGGTCTGCCACACCATGTGGGAATTCACCAGTCAGGCATTGAATTCATGTTGCTGCTGCCAACAGCTCCACAGCACAGTGCCTAGCTGCTGCGCCACCAGGGAGGCCCGCAGTTAATTTTCTTATTGAAGTCTTTAGAGTATTCCATGTATGCTCTCATGTTGTTGACATATGAGTTTTACTTCTTCTTTCCTAATTTAGATTCCTGTTACATCTTTTCCTTGCCTTATTATTGTAGGTAGGACTTCCAATACTACATAGGGTAGTAGTGCTGAAAATGGACATCCATGTCTTGTACCAGAACTTAGTGGAAAAACTTATAGTTTTTTCTCCTTTGAGAATGATGTTAACTGGGAGTTTGCTATATATGGTGTTTATTACATTGAGAAATGTTACATTTAGTCCCAGTTTTCTGAGTGCTTTCATTGTATATGGATGTTGAATCTTATCAAATGCTTTCTCAGGATCCTTTGATATGATCATATGAGTTTTGTCTTTCCTTTTAATGATGTGGTGAATTACATTGATTGACTTTCAAGTATTGAATAATTCTTGTATTGCCAGAATAAATCCCATTTGGCCATGGTGTATAATCCTTTTAATACATCATTGAAATCACTTTGCTAAGAATTTGTTGAGGATTTTTGCATCTGTGCTTATTAAGGAAATTGTTTTTTACGTTTCTTTTGTATTGTCATTGTTAGGTTTTGGTAGTGGGGTTATGCCGGTCTCATAAAAAGTGTTTAGATGTATTCCCTCTTTCTCAATTTTTTGGAAGAGTTTCTGAAAAATAGGTATTAACTAAACTTTAGAGTTTTGTTAGACTTTATTTGTGAAACTGCCTGGCCCTTGAATTATATTTTTGGGTGACTTTGATTACTCTTTTAATTTCCTTATTGCAATTTGTCTCTTCAGGTTTTGTAGTCATCCTAATTCAGTAATAGATGACTTTATATTCCTAAGAATTTGTTTACCTCTTCTAAGTTGTTCAACATAGTAGCATATAATATCCATAGTAATCTATTATGATTCTCTGAATTTGAGATGTTTGTTGTAACTTCTCTTTTGATATGATACTATTTATTTGAGTTTTTTCTCTTTGTGAGCATTGCTAGAGGTTTGTTGATTTTGTTGATTTTTTTAAAAGCTATCTTCTAAATTCATTGATTTTTTGAATCTTTTTATTTCTATATTTATGTTCCAATTTTGGTTATTTCTTTCCTTCTAATGGATTTTGGTTTGTTTTTTTTTTTCATATTCTTAAGTTCCTTAAAATGAAAAATAAGATTACTTATTTGAGCTCATTCTTGTTTCTTGATATGGGCATGTATTGCCATGTACTTTCCTCTTAGTACTGATTTTGCTGTGTTTCACAAATTGTGGAAAGTTATGTCCTCATTATCATTTGTCTTGAATTCTTCTTTGCTTTCCTCATTAACCTGAGAGTTTCCCAGTAGTGTACTGTTCAGTGTCCACACATTAGAGGTTTTTCTGCTTTCTTTTTGTGATTGAGTTTCTAATTTGATACCATTGTAGTCAAAAAAGATTCTTGGTATGGTTTGGATCTTCATGAATTTGTTGATATTTGTCTTGTGACACAATATGTGGTCAATCCTGGGGACTGTTATGTGTACATTCAGAAGAATGTGTGTTCAGCTTCTTGGGGGAGCAGTGCCCTATAAATGTTTGTTAGGAAAATGTGATCATTCTCTTTTTAAGGTTATTGTGTCCTTATTTATTTTTCTATCTGGTTGATGTGTCCATTTGTGAAAGTGGAGTGTTGTAATCCGCAGTTACTGTTTTTCTCCCAATGTCTGTTTTAATATTTAATAGTAGTTGCCTTATATATTTTGATGTTCCTTTATTTAGTGAGTACAGACCAATGAGTGCTATGTCTTCCTGATGTATTTTTCTCATAATCATTATAGATTGTACCTTCCTATCTCTTGTTACCACTTTTAGCTAAAATTCTATTTTGTCTGATGTAAGTATTGCTGTCCCTACATTCCTTTAGGTCCCATTTTCCTGTAGAATTGTTTTCCAACCATTTACTCTGAAAGTTGGTAGCTCATATATGTTCCCTGAAATAGAAGAAATTTGGATTCAAATTCTTAATCCAGCCAGACAATGTGCCTTTTAATTGGTGCGTTTAGTCTGGAATAGTGCTGTTAAGGTCAAGGGCTATAGATATACCTACACTGCAGGGGACTATAGTGGATCAAAAGACAATGCTAAGGTAGAGGACAGGTAACTGTCTATGTTACCCACACACATAATTGAAAGATACCTCAAACTTAAGGAAAAATAACAATTTGGTTTATTTTCCAAACAAGGGAAACAAAGAGCTTACTGTAGCCACAAGCGACCAGTTATTTCACCCCAGATATTGTTTACAGTGTTCAGGTGTAAACAGAGTGCCAATCACCTGTCAAAAGTGCTGGACAACAATAGCCACTAGTGATGGTCACTACTGATCACCAAGAAGTGCCAGAGACACCAAGTTCCAACAGCTCTGTGTGAGTTGTTGGACTACATCAACATAAAATAGCTCTTTGAGACACCAGACATGGGACCTTTGGTACTCCTCTCAGGCAATTTCAGAGACTGGAAGTAGGTATAGTGGCCCAGTCTCTGAAAAGGTCTTTGGCTTTTCTTCCTTCTTCAGAGATCAGCTGCTGGATGCTTCTTTCTTCTTTCTGTGGAGGTCAGGAATAAGGTCCACTCGCTCCCTCTGACCCTATCTTAGATATTTTTTCAGGGTCCCCCACCTACAAGTCTGATTGAATCATTTTTCAATACTATGGTTGATTGGAACATTTAGCACAAATCAACTCATAGCTCACATCCTATTAATACACTCTGAGGTCCAGGCACCAAATACAAATGGGGACTTGTTACTTGTACAGACTCAACATCCCCTGAACTCAAAGCAGACCCATTGACTGTTGATCTCTGAAGAGTCACAGCCAGAGTCAGTCTGTCTGTGGTGGAGCAGCAAGGTAAGAGACCCCAAAAGCTACTGCCTCCTCATGACACTGAGGAGACTCCTGCTTCTGAGGTGGCATTCTGGTTTCAAGTCCATTTGCATTAAGAGTAAGTATTGATAGGTAAAAGTCTGTTGATGCTATTTTGTCCTGAATGTTGTGGTTCTAACTATTTCCTCAATTTGTTTGTTTGTTTGCTTGCTTTGTGAATATTTGCCTCTTGGTTTAGATATCAGAGCACTAGGTGACTTTATTGTTACCAACTTCCTTTAGATTGTTTTTCTGAGAAGGTTGTTATTTCTCCCTTATATCCAAAGGAGTCTTGCCGTATAGAGTATTGTTGACTAGCTTTTTTTCTTTAGATATTTGGATCACATCATCCCATTCTCTCCTTACTGTGTGTTTCTTCAGAGAAATGACATTTCAGTTTCAACAGGGTTCCTTTATAGCTTACCTGATTCTTCGCCCTAGCCAGCTTCAATAGTGTTCCTTTGTCTTAAAATTTTGGAAATTTCACTACTAAGTCTCTTGGTGTAGGTCTCATTACATTTAGGTATACACTGGTATTTTTTAAACATCTTGGATTTGTATATTTCATTCCTGCTCCAGGTTTGAGAAGTTTTTCTCTCTCTCTACACCCTCTGGTATATTATTTTTATAGTCTTATATATGTTACATATACATATATATGTATGTACATATTCTTATTCCCATTATTCTGATATTGCCCTCCTCATGAACCTGTATAATTTTTTAAGTTTTTCTTCATTGTTTTCTTCATATATCGCTCTCTTTCCACCTAGATTCATTGTGAATTATCATCTTTAAGGTTATTTATTTGATCTTACATTTGGTTCATTCTACTTCCATAGCTCCTCCAGAATTCTTATCTCCTCTATTGATCTTTTTTTATACTGCATCTCCACTATTTTCTTATTTGAAGCTTTAATTTTGATCTTCTGCTTGTTAATCTTATGTCTCAGAAAATTTCTTTGCTTCTCTAAATATTCTTGTATATTTTTTATCAGTTTTTCTGTATTCCCTTCCATTTCCTTGAATTTCCCTAATTAGGACAATTTTGAATTCTGTGTATTATAGGAAGAAAAGATCTTACATGTTGCTTTTATTTATTCTTTCTCTGTGGTATAATATTCCCCTGAAGACCCAGGTTGTCTTTTTGTTGTTGTTGTTCTTTTGTCTCCCCGTTATTTGATTTCTAAACACTAAAGGATCTTCTACTTTCCCAGTAGATGGCACTATATGTCAGAGAGAACTATTCTTTAGCTTGCTCTTTAATGTGTGGGGGAAGGCCCTGCTATGCTAAGTATGCCCGTAGGTCTCTTTCTGGAGTTCGCCAAGGTCATACCTGTGTCGTCAGGGTGCCTGCTGTGGTGGGTCCATCCTCAGGCCTCCAACCAGCATACACTGATGCCATTACAATATCCTTAGGGGGTCTTCTATGGCAGGTCTACCCTCAGGCCTTTCACAGAGCTCTGGAATTTGCTTATGGATAATGTCCTAGATCTCACATAGGCCTGCACAAGTTTAATGTTGAGGGGCTTTGTTGGTTTCCCTTGTTGTTTGCAGGGACACTGTGGTTCACTCTGCTCAGTTGGGAGATTTACTTACTTGACTCATTCTGCTGAGCACTTGGGTTTTCCTCTTCAAGATATTATTGCTAGTGTGTGGTGTAATCTGTTTTTTCTTTCATGATTTTTTGATTTTGTTCTGTTGCAATCTAGCTGTGAGTATGTGAAGATGAGTCCAATGTCTTCACTGTGTCACCACCTTGCCTCACACCTAAAAGAATATATTTTTAGCAAATGAAAAAATAACATTGAAAGGAAACTTGCATTTACTTACTGTAGCACTGAATGAGGAATTTTAATTGTGAAATTCTTAGAAGGGGTCACTGCCCTGTCCAATGCCATAATGAGTGTTTTACAATCTTTCAGAATGCTTTACTTCAGACTGTTGTCAATTCCTTCCTGAAAGTTGCCCCCTATTTTATTTCTTATTTCAGGCCCATACTTGAGCCTCCTAGAATGAAGAAGTAATTACTTTCATTGAAAAATATATAATATTTAAAAGAGATATGCTGCCAAATCATGTCTTACCAGTATCACTCACATGGTGATTGCAACAATATTTGATTCTAAAACAATTACAGGTTTATATTGTGTCAAGTAAGTCATAAGTTTGGCAACTCCAAATTATACAAAATTTGTTTGCTTCAAACAAAATATACTTGAATTTCATAATTTTCTTAAATAAACAAATCTTGTTTTGTTTACTTAAGAAACTGTTTGTATCTGGGTTTCACACTCTGAGTTCCAATTATTTGTTTCATGGTAAAATCAATTTAATAAGTTATGAACCATAATTTTTGAAAAATACTTATTATGTGAAATGAAAGAAAAGCTTTTATTTCAGTAATTATATTTCTGTGTGTGTATGTTGTGATATAAAATGTATTTCTTAGTGTAAATTGTGTGTAAAAAAATAGTTTTGAAAATCACTGGTTTACAGAATGCTGTAAAGCTCTTAAAATAATGACCACAGTATGTGAGTTTATTTTTTATTTGCAATCGTCTTTATTTTTAAGTTTAAAAGATTCAGTAAATAGCCAATTTTCTCAGGCTATACCTTTAACATATAATCAGCCTTTTATACATAGTGAAATCACTCAGAGAAAACATTCTCATCAGCAGTAAGAAGAGATGATCCAGTTCTTGAAGTTCATGAAGTTGAGCCAACTGGCATGAGAAGTGTAAGATGTCATTTATATTACATTGTCTACAGATGAACTGAAGGTCAAGGACTTCTCAGTTTCAAGGGTCTCAATATTCATGACCTGTTTTATTCTCAAGTGTCTGTATGCATGCATCATTCTCCTTCTGGATTTATCTTTGCTGTCTTTCTTCTTTCCATCCTTTTACGGTCTCTCTTATTATTTTGCTTAGGTCTTAGTAAATGTGTGAAGCAACATTTACAAAATCAAATATCTATTAAAATCTTACTTTTAAAAGGTTGTCAGCAAGAAACTCTTTTTTCATCTCTCCTTAATTTTGCCCAACTCTCCAAAACCACAACATAAATATTTAAAGCCACTCTTGTTTTTCAAAATGATATCTGTCTTATTAAAAATGGAAATGATTCTATGTAAGGTGGCAGTGGTTCAAGTAAGTCAAAACATAAAAAGATAAGCAAATATAGACAGTTCTAAATTGACTTTTATATTTCTTTTCATAGATTTAAATAACTATAAATATGTTCATAAGAAGAATGTTGATTCTTATAAATATTTTGTTCTTTCAACAGAACTAAAATTCTTAGCTGCATTTCACATGGTAAATGTTCTTCATTTACTGGTTCTTTTAAAAAATGCCTTTTCCCCATTTTTACCTTATCAGTATGGTGCATAGAGAATATTTGACTTGAGGCTGAATATATTTTCTCAAAACTTTGAGTGACTATACTATAAAGAAAATATTATTAAAAACAGACTTCTATAAAATGAACTTTAACAATAATTATTTTCTTTGAATATGAGAGGGATATTTTAATTTCACAAATGAACATTAACTGAATTTTTGAACTGGATCAAAAACGAATAGGTGATTTTTCTCTATTTTTATGTAATGTGAATGTATGTAATGTGAACTCAATTATAAGAGGAAGGGGGAAAAGAAAATTATATGAAGAAAAAAAGGTTGTGAGGGTAATCTTGAGTTGTTTTTAAATCTTTCTAGCTCTAAAAATTATTTGATTCTTTTAAATAATATTAATCATTTCTAGTTGAACAAAATTAATTTCTACACTATTATAATGTTCCAAATATATTGTTTCTTTCACACTGCTTAGCATAAACTCCCTAAAAATAAATTAGATTACATTGCATTATATGTAAATTTGGGCATTGGGCATTGTTAATGAGGGGAAAAGGCTAAAGCTAAATTGGTTCCATTATTATGTAAATATTATGCAAATGGAGAGATAGGGGTTTGTTAGAATATTTCCCAAGGTAAAAGTAAAAACAATCTTTGGAATTCCTCTCTCATTTGTTGAAACATTTTACCAGTAAATACATGTACTCAAAAATCCTGAAAATTAGGTAGTCCACATAATCAGAACACAATGTAATTTGGTCAAGATACACTATCAATAGTTCAATTACTAGGAATCTTGTCTTTCTTCTGGTAGCTGTAAAAACAAGATGTCCTTACTTTTCTCAAAGAAACGGAAAAATTACCATGACTACCAAAATAATTAAAATTCTGTCTAGTCATTTGAGTTGTTCAGAGCGAAACTAGAAACAACAGAGAAACAGATCCTTGCAATCCCTTCATAGGGCAAGAATGTTGTGATTATCTTCATCCCAATAGAGAATAATCACCTAATCTGTCATATCCTCATAAAGTTCATTCCCCTCCAAATCAGAAAGGAAAGTAATGAAGACTAAGGTAGCCTATTCAAGTCTCAGGAAGTTTCCAGAAACCTTCATTTCTGCTCAGAAACTCCTCAAAAGGAGTCTTAGGGCTAAAGAGATGAACAGTTATCTCATCACCCCATCCTAGAGACACTGCCTCCATCTCTTTTATTCTTTAAAGGCACCCCAAAAGAAAAAGAAACATTTTGGAAAGACACAGGAGCTGTGTTAAAGATATCCCTCTCTCCATTTTACCAATTTATTTTTAGAAAATCTTTGTACATTTAAAATTTTCAAATATAATGAAAATAGAAAAAGTTGAATAATGTACCCCCATGTATTCAATATTTAGCTTCAATTATCAACTGTTGTCCAATCTGTTTATCTCCACCCTTCTACTACTTACTCCTTCTCAAATTATTTTGAAGCCAATCCCAGACATCACATTATTTAAAAGGTCTTAGTGGTGACTTTTTTGATTATTTAAATTGTCTTTCACTTTTCAGACATGAGGAAAAATACAAATGAGGGGAGAAAAATGAAAACATCAGGTAAAATTATTACTGTGATTAAGATAAATTATATAAACTTGGGATAACCCATTGAATTTTCATTATATCCCTAAAATTGAAATCTGTTCATATATCGACAAACACAGATCATGTCACTTATATGCCATACTCTATCAAATCACAAAGTCTTTACAAAGACAAATGGTATTGAATGATCATTGTATTAATGAGGTGAGCCAATAAAATATTTTAAAATACTATAAACAAATTAAAATGAGGGCACAACATATCAGAACCAATGGGAACAGCAAAAGCAGTACTTAAGAGAGAAGTAAACATCATACAAAACCACATAAAGAAACAAGATAAGAATCCAAATAAGCAATCTTATGTTTCATCTTACAGAACCAGAAAAAGATAAAAAAAAGAAAAAGCATAACCAAAAGCCAATAGAAGGAAAGAAATAGTAAAATTTAAAACAAAAATAAATGAAATAGAATCAGAAAGTTAGTACAAAAGACCAATGAAAATTAAAGCTAGTTCTTTGAAAAAAAATTAATTGGAAAAATCTCTAGCTAGACTCACTAAGGAAAAAAGTAATAAAATTCTAGTAAATAGAATCAGAAAAGAAAGTAGTCGCAACACATATTTCATAAATACAGAGAAACAGAAGAGAACACTAGGAAGATGTGCAGGCCATTAAATTAAATAACCTAGATGAAATGGGCAAATTCTTAGGAAAAAACAACCTTCTGAGACTAAATTGGGAAGAAACATAAAACCCAAACAGATCAATCACAAGCAAGGAAATTAACACAATAATTAAAAGTTTCCAAAAATACAAAAACCAAAAACTAGATGGTTTCACCAGTGTATTCTACCAACCTTTCCAAGATAAACTAACACCTATCCTCCAGAAACTCTCAAAAATTAAGAGGAATTGTATCCACACACATTCTTTGAGATGAAAATCACTTTGATACAAAATGTAATCACCAAAATAAAAATCATACCAATATCATTGATGAAACAGATGAAAACATCCTCAACAAAATATTAGCAAAGAAAATTCAACACTATATCAACAAAATCATACACAATGACCAACTAGGATATATTTCAAAACTCAAGGATTGTTTAGCATTTAAAAATCAGTAAATGCAATTCATCAGATAAAACAAAGGAAACAGAAAAATCATATCATCATATCAATAGATGCAGAGAAGTCATTTGATACGATTCAACATCTATTATTGATTTAAAACTTCAAAAAATGGGAATAGATGGAACACACCTCAATATAATAAAGATTAATAGCTTTTCCACTAAGATCTGGTACAAGTATGAAAAATTTTGCACCCCTTCTATTCAACATAGTATTCTATTATAAATCCTAATTAGAGAAATTAAGCAAGAGAAAGACATAAAAAAATCCAAATTGGGAAAGAAGTAAAACAATCATCATTTGCTGCTGACAACATAATACACATAGAAAACCCTAAGTATTCAGTAAAAACCTAATTGAAATAATAAATCAACACAGTAAAGTGTCAGGTTTTAAAATCAATTTACAAAATTCAATTTCATTTGTATATACAAATAATGAACTAGAAGAGAAAGAAATCCAGAAAACAATTTGATTTACAATCACATCAAAAAATATTAAATATCTAGGAATAAATTTAACAAATGTGATGAGGAAGCTACAAAGAAAACTATAAGAGATGGTTAAAAAAATGTAAAGATATTCCCTGTTAATGAATTGGAAGAATTAATATTGTTAAAATGGCCATCTTACCCAAAGCAATATTTAGATAAACGCAACTCCTCCTTATCAAACTCCCAATGGAACTCCTAAGAGAAACAGAACAAACATTACTGAAATTCATGTGGAACCATAAACAATCCTGAATAGTCAAAGCAATCCTGACAAAAAAAATAAGAAAGTACCATACACCCAGACATCACTCTATACTACAAAACTATATTAATCAGAACAGTATGATACTGGAAGAAAAACAGATGCACAGAACAATGAACAGAATTAAGAGTGCAGAAGAAATCAACACCAAGATGGATAATTAATCTATGACAAAGGAACCAATAGTATACACTGGAGAAAGGAATGTCTCTGCAACAACTGGTGTTAGAAAAAGTGAACAGCAATATGCAACAACATCACCATCTCATTCCTAATACAAAAATAATTCAAAATGGATTAAAGCCTTGTATATAAAACTTGAAACCATAAAAATCATTGAAAAAAAAAAAAACATAGGCAAAACCCTCCGTGGCATTTGTTTCATTTGTGGATTTATCTCCAAGCGTAACAAAAGAGAATATAACAAATGCAACTATATCAAACTAAAAAACTTCACAGCAAAAGAAACTATGATTAAAACTGCTCCTTACTGAATGAGAGAAACTATTTGCACATCATACATTGGACCAATGGGCTGATATCTAGTAGATATATAGAACTCAAACAACACAACAAAAAATAAACAAATAGGGCCTCCCTGGTGGCACAGCAGTTAAGAGCTGCGCTGTGGAGCTGTCAGCAGCACAAATTCGACACCCAGCCAGGGAGATTCCCACATGGCATGGCAGACCTCTCCTGCTTCACCTGCTGCTCCCCTCATCACTGTATTTCCTTCATTCTGGTGAACCCTCTGTTTCTGGTGAACCCTCTCGCCGCCCCACGCCTCTGGCCTGTACCCCAGCTTGTATGCATAAATAAATAAATCTTTAAAAAAATAAAAATAAAAACAAACAACCTAATTTTCAAAAGTGGGTAGAGGAGTTAAAAAGACATTTCTCCAAAGAAGATGTAAGGATGGACAACAGAAACATAAAAAACTGCTCATCATCACTTATAATCAGAGAAATGCAAATCAAAAATCAAATAGTATCAAATGAGATACCAACTCACACCAGTGAGAATGACCCATATCAAAAAGTGAAAAAAACAAAGGTAATGTTAGCGAGTGTGTGGAGAAGAAAGGAACCCTTGTACACTTTGGTGGAAATGCAAACTGGCACACTCATTGTGGGATACAGTATGGAAGCTTCTCAAAATATTAAATACAAAAAATATCCACTTCTATCCCATAGGTCCCCACATTTGGTTTAATTATCTCATTTTTGAGAGAACTGTTTCTTCCAAATATTCCTACATCTCCTGAATTCTCCTTAATTTAGAACAGAAGTTCCAGCATTCAGTACGTTCAGGGTGCAGATCTCACTCCGTGCCTCATATAGATCTAGATTCTCATGAAACAGGGTTGGGTTGAGACAAGAGTTCTCATTTGGTTTCACTGGCAAATGTGTAGTTGACCGTTTCTGATATCTTCTAGATCTTGGGTAGTTTGAACACAGCTTCGTTTTATGGCAAAATCTGTATAAATTGTTATTATTTGCAGGCACACAATCACATACATTTTTAATATTCAATCAAAAGAGAAATTTAAAATCTGTTGGAGAGAGTTTTGTGATTTTTTTTCCCATTTTCATTATTCTCAAATGTCTTGAACACAAACTGAATATTTATTAAACAATCGTGGTTCTCTAGTCAAATATTTTAGAACTAATATATTAAGGAAATTGATTAAAAGGAGCTCCAAGCTTTGGGGACAAACTACAATTTTCCATAGAACCAAAGATATTCAAAAGCCCCCAAATAGAAGGACAAGAAACTCAAAAGTATAGCAATTTTTACAGAATATAAAAATAGTGCAGGACTAATAAACTCTTTGCAGACTTCAGGTTTAAAATACCTCAATTTATAAATGAAAAAAATGAGATTTGAAGCATTCTGTCATTTGCCTAAAGTCCTTAATGGCAAGTATTTCTTGTTCATTTCAATAAAATATATTGAGCGTCTATTCCTCAACTGGCAATAAAGATGTTTTGGAGTAAAGAGATACTAGACTCAGCTCCTGGCTCCTTCCCACACTGCCCAAGGTGATCACAGACCACAGGGATGGACACCCAGTCAGCAGCCACACAGTGGGTTAAGCATCTGAATAGAGGAGGCCTCAAGATGAAGCCCAAAACCCAGAGAGTAAGAAATCAAGAAACATTATCTGGATGGGGTAGAACCTGTGATTGTTCTTAAAGGAAAGATTGTTCCAGAAAGGAAGAGATCAGGAGAAAATGCTCGGACTCCTTAGGTCTTCCTGAATTTACATTAGATTAAAATATTTTGGTTTTGAGTTTTGTTTCTGTCTCTGAATGACTCTGTCTTTGGGTCAGAACATACTACTAAGGTGTAAACACCCCAAAAGGAAGGAAACCAGACCAGCCACCTTAAAAATGTCTCACACTGACCACAAGGGGGAGCAAGTTAGACCTGCCTGAGCATGGGGCAAATGGCTCATCACATGCTAAAAACTAGCAGTGAACAGCCTAGCATTGTGGGGCAAGGGCAGAACCTGCAATAAAGACAGCCTTGCTTGCTGAGTGATTTATTTTATCATTGTGTGTTCTTTTCAACAATCACAGTAACATGTAGGTAGAAAATAGGAAATCTTCAAGAAGAATATGTAAAACACAAATTAATTCAGGCATTTATTGAGCTCCTGTTACCCTGTAATTTTTAAAAAAAAATTTATGAAGTAACCTTATTTTATAAAATTGTATAGGTTTCCGGTGCAGTTTCTCAATAAATATATACATCACAGTATTCCCACAGCACATATCCAATCACCTTCCACCACCACCAAGTTGGTTTCCTCCACCTCCTCAAACCCTCCTTTTCAAGTCTAACCACCATTCTGCTATCAGAGTCTAAAATTTGTCTTTGGTTTTGTTTGTTTGCCTTTTTTTCTTTATATTCCACAAATCAATGAAATTATATGGTATTTGTCTTTCTCCTTCTGATTTATTTCACTTAGCATAAGACTCTCAAGGTCCATCCATGTCACAAATGACAAGATTTTTTCATTTTTAAAGTCATGTGTATTCTTGCACCCATATGTTCATTGCTGCACTGTTCACAATAGCAAAGGTATGGGAGCAACCCAGATGTCCAAAAATAGATGATTGGATCAAGAAGATGTGGTACATATACACAATGGAATACTATTCAGCATTCAAAGAAGATAAACACATGCAATTTGCAGCGACATGGATGGAATTAGAGGGGATCATACTCAGTGAAATAAGCCAGAAAGAAAGAGAAAAATATCGAATGGTTTCACTTATAACAGGACT
>PVIJ01000518.1:131844-244206 GCA_004024925.1 Scalopus aquaticus | reverse complement strand
GTGGGGGGAGGGAAGGAAAAGCGCACAAAATGGAATAGAAAAGAACACAAGGGACCATGGAGATGGATCATGGGTGAATTGGTGGTGGGCTACCCAAGGGGAATACAAAATGTAAAAGACATAAATAACAATAAAAATATATATAAAAACATTTTATCATACTTTAAAAGTTTTTAAGGGGATTTGGTAGGTTTTTCTCATTTGTTTACCCAGGCCCAAACTTGAATATATTCGTAGTTTGGAAAGTTATATAAGGAACAGTTATATGAAGAATAACTCCAATATCACACTTTGAAAATTATAATTGCCTTATACACATGAGTGAATCAATGTGTAGTGAATGAAGCTCAGATTGTTCAAAGGTAACCAATAGATTAAGTGTCTGACGAAAGAAAAGATGAAGAGTACTTGGAGAAACTCTCAGAACAGGCTGTATAAACGACTCAAAGTGGGAAAAAAAAAAAGGAATTTCTGGATATTTTAACTTTGTGTGTAGTCCCACAGTGTATAGAGTAGAAGTGATGTCAGAAGTGCACATATCCATTCATGGAGACAGGCTGTCTTCTGGACCTCTGGAAGAAATAGCAAATTTCTGGTCCAAGTTAAGGAACCATGTTTTGATAAATATGAATGTCTTTGAGCAAAGTGGACCAAACATTGAAAATCAGGATCGTCCGAAAAAATTCAGAATATATAGATGTCACAGCTCACAGATTTCCGGGTACTTCCCAAGGGGGAAATAATTATCCCTCATGAACAAGACCACCCTTTGGCCTAATGATTAATGTGATAAGCAGCGATTTATGAATCAATAGCTGGTCATATCTAGCCTAGTGCAAACTTATTCCATGTCAGTGACACTCATTAGGCTCAAGTGAGCCAAAAAATTTCCACTGTCAATGTGTTTAATACTGATAGTATATTAAGATACAGCGAAGTGCTCTGGTTGCTAGAGAGAGAAAGCAAAATACTAGATGATTTCACTCATACTAGATGATTTCACTCATATGTGAAATAGAGAAAGAAAACAAAAAAAAGGAACTGACAAAACTAAACCAAACGGTGCCTAGAAATAAGCCTGCTGAACTGAGGCTACTAGAGGCAGAGGTGGAGGTGGGAACAAAGGCAGGCGACACTCAGTAAAGGGATATATGTGCTCTAATGGTGGATGTGGTGTGGCGATGTATATCTGAGGAGAAGTGAACCTCTTTCCTTGATTCATATACAGTGTTGTAAACCAACGTTACTTCAATAAAAATATTTTTAAAAAGAGCTTTGGAAGGTATTTTTTGTGGTTTGATTTTTCTCCAACCTATCCCATCTATAAATATTCGTATCTTCACCATTTTTACTAGAGAGCTGTTCTCTAGTTATTTCTAACTCTCTACAATTTGACACATAGTCAGATTGCATGTTCCTAGCCCTTTTTGGTTGACTCATATGAATATTTCTGACAAGCACGTTGAATAAAATGAAATAAATCAGAACATCTAACTGCTGTTTTGAGTCTTGAGAGCAGGCTTTTGAAGATGGCTGCTGCTTTGTCAGCCAAGGGTCCTTCTAACAGGGTCTGTAGGCAAATCTAATTTCCAGCAAGAAACATTCTTATCTTCTGGTGTTTTAAATGACCACTATTATTTTTCTTATATCACCTCAAAACTGTAGCAATTCTCTGTTCCTTTAAAATCAAATTCAGTTACGTACTGGTTGATTTATTGGATGGGGCCTTTACCTATATGAGATACATTTTTCCTTTTTTTTTTTTTTTTTTTTTTGGTTCTATAGCATTCATTAAATGTCAGCACAGTAGCTACACTAGGAAGTTAAATGGTGGCGCTAGAAGGAACACCAAAACCTCTAAGTATTTCTTTAGCTCTGAATTCTCATGAAAGAAAAAACAGACCTTAGAAAATAATAACTATTAAAACATATTGAGGTCTTACTGTGTGCCAGGCACTTTTCAAAGTGTTTTTCATATTCTTCTCTGGACAAATCTATGGAAGGTATATCATTACCTATTTAGCAAATGAGGTTATCAAAGCTTAGAGAGGCTGTTCAAGATTAATCAAACAGCAGATTAGAATGTCAGGATTTAATCCAAAAAACAAGACTTGCTTTAGAAATACAAGCTTTTGACCACCACACTGTACTTACCACCTCCTTGGGAATTAGGTGGTTCAATGGAATTACGTTTTTTACATTTTGGTTGTTAGACATGGGAAATTATTGGACGAGAATAGACAACATTCTAACTTTTGTCAATAATTTTCATTTAATCCATTTACTTATCTCATACTTTTGAAAGGTACTTACATCTTTCATATTTATTTAAATTGTCATATGATTTTACTTGTCTCTGCAACAAGATTTTTAACTCAAAGACAATCCTCTGAAATACCAGTGCTTGCAACAGTGCCCCTCATATAGAAAGGATTCAGGGATTAATGGCTAATATGAGATTCTAGGAACAGAATATTATCTCAACTTCCTCTCTCCCTCCCATCCTGTCTGGGATTATTAATTAATTTATTCATTCATTCATTCATTTACTTTTTAAGACTACTTTTAGAGCAATTTTAGGCTTATAAAAAATTAGAAGGATGGTAGGTAAATTTCCCACACATGCATCATCTCCCCCATTATCAAAATGTACCATCACAGAATGTCATATAGTTGAAATCATGTAGTATGTAGTCATTTTAGACTGGGTTCTTTCAGTACATTTTTATTTCCTCCATGCTATTTAATGGCTTAATTGCTCTTTTTTTTTTTTTTTAGTGTTGAACAATATTTCATTGTCTGAATTTACCATAACTTATTTACCCATTTACCTACTGAAAGGCATCTTGGTTGTTTCCAAGTTTTAACAGTTGTGAATAAATCTATATCTTTGTACCAGTTTGTGTGTAAACATAAGCTTCATTCCTTGGGCAAAACCAGAGTGAGATTGCTGGGTCATATGGTAAGTGCATGCTCAGTTTCGTAACAGATGACCAGACAGTCATCCAAAGTGTCTTGGGGAAAATGCCACCAAGTTGGTGATAAAGAAGGTCATTTGCTTCACTACCAAGATGAGTAACTAACAATTATCTAAAAGGAGATTTGTGAGATTTATGTTGTGAAAATACAACAGCACAGACTAAGTTTGAAACAACTCCTGCACCTCAGAGATGCACACTGACTACACTAGAAGGTATATAAGGAGATCCATACATCGGTATGATATAAGTTTGATAGAGAGAAATGCCTGAAGGTGGTAGTATGGGGTGGGAAACACAGACAACTGCTGGCCCAGTCAAGTGTGCTGGGAAAGAGAAAGCAGACATCATAGAGACACAAATTCTTGGCCCAGCTGAACACCATACTGAGGATCTGGGATGCACCGTACAAGCTGGGACTCTGGTAAACAGGATAACAGAAGCAGCATTTTAAAATATACTTCTCATCCCCCACACTCAGAGTTGCACTTACCAATAGCAGACAGACAGCAGGGTCTCAGATCTGGGACTACAGAAAGGAGGAATAGCAGTCCCATGCACAACAAATCTGGCAGCACTCCAGCACATTGACCATAAGTACTGACAGTAGCTGGGTCCCTCCATAGCCCCCCCACCCCCTGATACAACTACCAATACTGGCCTAAGTACTTATGGACACTAGCAGGAGTCAAAAATAAATAAAATAAAGCCACAGCACTACTGCCCCACTGCCTGTGGAAAAGTAAAAGGTTTTCAATTCTTAAAAGTTGCTGATCCAGAGTTTTAAAAAATAGCGAAATTTAGTATTACAAAATGGGTAGACAAAATAATATAACACACAGCAGCTTGAGACTTCAAGATAATATGTTATCAGAAAGAAAGTACCATAGGAAAAGCCATAAAGACATGACTGATTATATCTCCCTAGGACATAAGAAGTTCAAAATTGTTATAATAAAGAAGCCCAAAGAAGCTCAAGAAAACTCTGAAAAACAAGTCAAAGTTATACAAATATCTCAGAAAATCTAATCAAAGAGCTACGACAAAACTAAAAAAAGAAACAAAAAATTAATAACCTCATAAATAAAAACAGTAAGCAAATGGTAGAAACTGAAGTTTTAAGTAAGAAAATAGCAGATATCCATAATGTGAAGAACTCAATAAACGAAAGATGTGGAACCCTAAACAGAAAGATGTGGAAACAGACTAGGCCAAATGGAGGAACAATTATTGAGCTTAAAAACAATAACCTATTATAGTTTTCATTTTCCTTTTGGCTTATTTCACTGAGCATGATCCCTTCTAGTGCCATCCTTTTTACTGCAAATGGCATGAGTTTATCTTTCTTCATTGCTGAATAGTATTCCATTGTGCATATGTACCACATCTTCTTGATCCAGTCATCTATTTTGGGGCATTTGGGTTGTTTTCATATCTTACCTATTGTAAATAGTGCTGCAATAGTCATAGGGGTGCAGTTATTTTTTTATTAATGTTTTTGTGTCCTTTGGGTAGATTCTTAGGAATGGAATTGCTGGGTGATATGATAGCTCTATTTTTAGTAGCTTGAGGAAACTCCACACAGCTTTCCATCAGGAAAAAAATAACAATAATAATAATAAAACAAAATTAGGAGGCAACCATAAATCAGAGACATTCTGAGAGAGAGAGGGAGAAGAGATCAAAACAGGAGAGAAGAGCACAAGGGACTATGGTGATGGTTCACAGCTGAACTGATAGTGGGAATTTTACAGGGAATACACAAGATGTAAAAGATATAAATTAAAAAATTAAAAACAAAAAAACAATAACCTATGAGACCAGATCAACATGGCATCAGTGAACTCTCCTTGCTTTACTCCCAGTGTTACAGGGTAACCTCATGGGGTACCTGTCTGGGTTCTCACCTGTGCGCTTAAAAGAGACTTAAAAACTCAAATGCAGGCACACACACAATAAAATTAATAAAAAGATTTATTTACAAAAAAGGGAAAGGAAAAGATAAAGAAATAAATTGGTGAAAACGCCCTACCAGTTTCGCTGAGCTGGACTCTTCTCGCCTACTCAGGAAAAACTCTGACCAATCCACACCATGGACCAAATAGCCCCCTCCAACCCCCCAGGTCTGGTTTTTGAGTCCCAAAACCTCTCCTTAACTCCTCCCTCAGGCCTCAGTATCCTTTCTTCGGTCATGAGGGCACTCTGGGAATCGTAGTCTTAGGTGTCTTGGCTCTCTCTGGCTTGAGGTGGGGGTGGGGTCCTGGGACACTCCCCCTTCCTGAGGACCACCCTTTTGTACCAGGAGGATTATCTGAAAGTTAATAGAAGGATACAAAATCCAAAGGGTCCAGTGATTTGGGGGTAAACTGGAACATTGCATAGACACCAGAGACAAGCACAGACCACACCAGAAGGAACACTGAGGAATTTATGCTTCATTAAATAAGAAGTGGATGGAGAGAAATGCCTGATGCTGTGGTGCAGGGCCAGGAGGCTGTCACACAAATATTGGTGCTGCCACTCAACCAACTGCTCTGGGGAGGGAAGTGGAGACACACATCCTAGACTGAGAGGAAACATACAGAAAAATGAATTTGATAGCACATTATAAGTACTCCTATTAAGCCTACATTAGAATTCTCTGAAGAAGCCCTATAATCAAAGAGAGTTATTTTGAGTGACGTTCAAAATAAGGTGGTCTGGCTTCTCTCTCTCCCAATGCTCAGAACTGATTGACCTCCTCTGGTACCCTAGCGAGGAGGGATATCAGTGGTGCTAAAAATAAGCTGGGCCCTCACCCTCAGCACCTTTCCACCCACAACTGGACCACTTCAGGACCCTCCTCTACCCCCTAAATCAGCAGATTGAAGGTCAGGTCTTGGGAAATCTGGGAAAGACCAAGAAAACTAAAGTCAAATAAGCCATAGAGCCATTACTGGAAAACCAAAGAATGTAAATCATTAAGGGATTTATACTTTAAAAAAATGCTTAATATTTTCAAAGTAAATATTTATAATAATTATATATTATATATATTACATATAATATATAATAATAATAATATTTTAAAAACTATACTTAAAAAAATAGGGAAACCTAAAGGAGTGTCATCACAAGGCGAGAACAATTTTCCAGAACCTAAGCACAAAGTCATGGAAGATTTTATCTTCCAGCCAGATAGTTCAAAACTACCATGACAAAGAAATTCAAAACTTGAAAGACAAGACAGGAAGACAAGTATAAGTGATATAAGAAAAGTCTGAAGCGCTAATCAAAGAGATACAGGAAAACACAGAAAAACAAATGAATGCCATGAGAAATGTAATTAATGGACAGGAAATAAAAATTGAAGTTTTAAATAAGAAAATACCAGAGTTGCAGAATATAAAAATGTCTACTGAGAAGATTCAAAAATATTCTGCAGATAGCTTTGGAAGCGGAATGATCAAATGGGGGATCCAATCAGTGACCTCAAAGATAATAATGCACCAAGGGCCCACATAGAAGAAGAAAGAGAACTAGGAGGGGAAATATGAAGAAAAATTTCTAGACTGTCAGACTCCATTAGGAAAAGCAACATAAGAATAATAAATATTCCAGAAGTGAGAGAGAGACAAAAACAGAGCTTATTCAAAGAAATAATAGAGGGAAATTTCCCAAACTCAGATAAGGAAATAATATACAAATCCATGAAGATGAAAAAATACCTGGTTATCCAAAAGCAATAAGATGTACACCAAGACACATGGTTGTGAATCTGCCTAGTTTTCAGCACAAAGATTGAATATCGTTAGTAGCTGAGGAAAACAGACAGATAAGTTTTAAAGTATTCCTATCAAGCCTGCACTAGACTTCTTTGAAGAAGCCCTCAAAGCAGAGAAAGAATGGAATGACATATTCAAAATACAAAGAGTTAAAAGGTGCCAGCCAAGAATTACTTATCCTGCAAGACTCTCCTTCTGATCTGAGGAAGATATCTCAGTGCATCACAGTGAAGTAGAGAGGTGATCAAGTTCCCTAAAGACAATGTTAAATTTACATAAATGTGTGTGTGTGTGTGTGTGTGTGTGTGTGTGTGTGTGTGTGTGTGTGTGTATCTCTATATATCTTATGAAAGGAAGAGTCAGATGTCCACTGACAGATTCCAAGGACATTTCCATGGGCTGTTTACACTAAGTGGGTTGCTGCAGGAAGCAGAGATAGGGTGTGAAGGGGAGTGTGACCAGGAAAATAGAGACCCCAACCAGTGGAGCAGGCTGAGAGGGGTGGGGCGGTATCGGTCATCTGTGGTCCTAAGGAGTACATGGAGCACAGTGAATTTTACCAGGGAGACTTTTCAGAAAGTCACCTATGGGAACAGATCTTTCCTAGGTCACTGGAAGTTCTGCCACTGGCACAGGCTAAGAAAACTCCCCACACCCCCTTGCCAAGAGTAAAAGAACAAAGAAATTTCAGATGGAGCTGTGCCAGGCTCATTCATGAGACCAGTAGTAGTGGGAAAAGCATCTGGGATAGATACATCTCCACACGCTTGAAAAAATCAATCAGGAACACACCTACCAAAGTGACAAGAAGAAAACAAAATCAGAAGCATGAGCAAGAATATTATTAGTCAACAGCAAAACCCTAAAGGGAAGAAGAAAAAAATAGAAACTATACAGGTAAATGTCAGTGTTCAAACCAATTCATCAAGTATTTTTTTAGACATAGTAAATTTGATATATCCCTTATGGTACCCTAACCAAAAACATAGACTAGAGAAAGTGAAATGAAAAATATGAGCGAAATCTCTAGGGAGAGCCATTCAAATGAAAGGCAAGAGAGAAGCAAGTAAAAAAGTAACAATAGAAAGGTAGAACAAAGAAAACAAAATGACAGTTTAAAACACCATATATCAATCATCACCCTAAACGTGAATGACCAAAACTCACCAATTAAAAGGCACAGAATTACAAATTGCATTAAAAAGTATCTTACAACTATATATGTATTTTTTTTGCAGTAGACACATTTAAAAGACAAAATCAAATTTAAAGTGAAAGGTCAAAACAAATACTTCAAGCCAATAACTCAGAAAAGCCAGAACTGTTATTCTCTTATCTGATAAGATAGATTTATGGCCAAAAAAAGGTAATCAGGGACAAAGGTGGACACTGCTTAATGATCAAGGGAGCAATTCATCAAGACTTAACTGTCATTTATAATTATGCACCTAACACCAGGCCACCTAGTTCAATAAAGAATCCATTAGCAGATCTAAAACAATATATCAACAAGATACAATATTATCAGATATCTCAACACTCCAATGACACGAATGGATAGCACATCCAGGCTGAAAATTAACAAGGAAATAAATACTTTAAATATTGGGCCAGCTGGATTTAATGGACATTCACAGAGCTTTCCATCCCAAAGTAAATGAATATACTTTCTTCTCAAGTGCACATGGAACATTCCCAAGAATAGATCATATGCTGGGACACAAAACATCTCAGAAAATATATGAAAATAAAAATTAAAAAGTCAAAACTAGCATGTTAAACTTAGAACAGAGGCATACAGCAAAGGAGGGGGGCAAAATTGGAGAGGAATGAACACAGGGTATCTGGTAATGGTTCATGGGTGATACTGTAGTGGGAGAATTATGGGAACTACACTGATGTAAGAAAAAAAAATAATTAATAAAAAAGAAAATAGAAATTATATCAAGCATCATCTCAGTTCACAATGCTATAGACCTAAAAATTAACCACCAAAAGAATCGTGGAATAAACCAAACTATGTAAACACTAATCAAAATGCTTCTGAACAACTAGATCAATGAAGAAATCAAAGAGGAAATTAAAAAGTGTCTGTGAAACAGGGGTGGACAGGTCCAAACTGCCCAAGCTCTGAGGCAAGAGGCACCAAAAAGCTTCAAAAGGCCAAAGGCCAAAAACAACAAAGGACAGTGTCTACTAAGAGAACAGGTCACTGTCTGTGTGTTCTTACCCATGCACACAATTGCAAGAGACCTCAGGCTCCAGAAACAACAACAAACATGGGGTTTATTTCATAAACAGGGGAAACAAAGAGCTTACTCATCCACAAATGCAGAAAGCATTAATGATGGTTGCCACCAGTCACCAGGAGTGCTGGACAGCACTAACCAGTAGTGATGGTCACTACTTGCCCTTCAGAGGTGGTGTCAGAGACACCCAGTGTTAACAGCTCTTTGTGAGATATTGGATTATACCAACAGCTCTTTGAGACACAAGGCCCAGGGCTTCTGGTGCTTCTTTCAGGCAACATCAGAGACAGAACCAGAGGCCCAGTCTCTGACAGAGTTCTTCAGCTCCTCTTCCACCTCGGACGGAGGCTGCTGGAGGCCAGGAACAGATTCTTCCCTTTCTTTCTTCTCTCTTTGGAGTCTGGAACCATCTTCTTTCTTCTTCTGGGGGGCTGGCATCATCATCTTCTCCTGTTCTTCTCTTGAAGGACCTCTTTCTCGCTCTCTCTCTCTGAGGCTGGCTTCTCTTCAGGGTCCCTCTGTCCCTGGCTTATATCCTCTTTCAGGGTACCATCCAAAGCCTGATTGGACCATTTTTCAATCCTGTGGCTGACTGGACCATTTACCAATCAGTTCCTAGCATGTGATTGGTCCATTCCACAATCCAGAAGGTACATTAAAGTTCTCTGAGGAACAACTGCCACAACTGACTTACGGTGGAGCAGCAGGGTGAGAGACACCACTGCTACTGCTGGCTCCCACTGCTAAGGCAACTGTGTTCCGGTAACATCCAGAGAATAACAAAAATGGAAAAACAAGATACCAGATTCTCTGCGATACTCTAAAGATAATACTATATGGTAAGTTCATGGCAATATAGGCCCACATAAAAAAGCAAGAAAAAGTCCAATTTAAGCACATACAACTCAAAATACAAAATAAAAATGGAAAAGGAGATAAATAGAAACTTCTGCAGGGAAGACACATGGATGAACAGCAGTCATTATGATAAAACAGTAGCAACCCTGGGGACTGGGTGTGACTAAGGCAGTGGATCCTCACACACTGCAAAAGAAAGCAGCACACGGTGAGAAACAACAGTGACAGGATTTATTTACACACACACACACACACACACACACACACACAGAGAATTTATATGTTGGCGTGTGGTCAGATGCCATCTGTCCTACGCCATGTAGTATCTGCTGAGAAGAGACTGGGCTCCAAGCCAAAGCTGTAAGTGGTAAACTTGCGACTTCTCCACAGACACCACTCCTCACCACCAGCTTTGACTGCCAAAACCCTACCAGCTAAATGTCCAAAGTCCCACCAACTAAATTGCCATAGTCCCTCCTTCTATGTTGGATCTAAGCACTACTCTCTGACTTGGAGATTGGGCCTCATTGTGTCTCTTACTATTTCCCCATTTACAATTTATGTTACCATTTCTATGGTGATGCAAGCTGGATGCTGGAGTGGGCTCAGAAGACAGTTTTCACAGGGGTTGCACTGTATTCAAAGGAAATAGAAGCCAGTTACTAGGCATTGTCCATTCATAGCTGGTATGGCAGTTGTCATTTTCTGAAAATAGTCAATAAGTCTAAGCCAAATATATATATATATATATATATATATCTTGTCAGAGAGGCTACTATTAAAATCATTTCTCTATGCTTTCATCCCAACTCTATCAAATAGTATAGCAAAATGTATTTGTAAACTGAATCTAATTCCAATATTTGATTTATTTTTGCTTAAAGTCGTAGGACAGAATAATCAAGTAAACTTTCTGTTAGCTTTGTTTGAACATTCCATAAGGGATCTTAGATTGAGCTGTTAATATTCTGCATGTCCAGACCTCAGGAGTCATGTCATGGATGGTCTACCCAGACTCCACTTTTTGCAACATTTGTACTATTGGATGCATGTCTTTTCTGTACAGAAAGGAAGAGATTTTAAACAGTGTCTCAAGAACTTTACAAAGATTCCATAAAATTTCCTCTTATCAATTAAGAAAATGCTACCGATTTTCCAAATACAGATTTCTGGGAGAATTTTATCACAAGTGTTAGAGAAAATGCCATGTAACTACTCAACAGTAACAATTTAATATAACAAAGCTCCAGTAGACTCCACCAATACAATGTTAACAGAATTAGACTCTCTCCATCATCTAATATGTCATTCCAAAAGTGACCACTTTCCTTGCCAAACCACAACTTATTTCTGCTCTGCAATTGGAATTCTTCACCTTCAAAAACCTTTAATTTCTTGGGCCTCCCTCGTGGTACAAGGGGTTAAGTCCCAGCACTATGAAGCAATCCACAGCCACAGCAGCACGAGTTCAATCTCCAGCCAGGGAGCTCCCCACATAACACAGCAGGGTCGATCTGCCTGTTCTGCTCCCCGCTCTGTCTCTGGTGAATCCTCTCACTACCCCACACCTCTGGCCTACACCCCAGTTCTTATATGCACAAATAAATCTTTTTAAAAAAGAAAGAAAAAAAACTGTAATTTCTCAACTCCCATTTTATTGGAGGTTTATTTATTTTTTGTTAATGAAATATCATAGTATATTGAGTATATTAACATCCTCGTTAATATTTTGTCACCATAGCTCTCCCACCACTAACGCACACATACCCCCTCCAGAGTCCATTGTGCGTCCCCCTTGATCCATTTTTATCCCTTTCCCTTGTCTCTTGAATAGTTAGATCTGTAGTCAGTTTTCAAGGGTTGGTTTTAAGGTTTGTCTTTATCAGACCCTTTGTTTTATTTCTCTACATTCCACATATAAGTGACACCATCAAGTATTTATCATTCTTCTGTTTTATTTCTCTTAGCATAATCCCTGCCAACTCCATCTATGTTGCCACAAATGACATGAGTTAATCTTTTTTGATCACCGAACATTATTCATTGTATATATATTTACCACATCTTCTTGAATCACTCATCTGTTTTGGGGCCTATTTCTGTATCTTGACTTTTGTAAATAATGCTGCAATAAACCCAGGAGTGCAGGTTTCTTTACAAATTAGTATTTTTGTGTTCGTTGCAAATATGAGTAAAATTGCACTTACATAAGATATTCCATGTGAGTTAAATAAAAAACAAAACCTAAGGGAGATGCCTGTGTCCTTCTGTTTTATGCCTGTATGTCTTCCCATTTATATTTAATTGTTCTGGTCTCCAGAGGGGAAAACATGGTATAGATGGCATGGATAAAAATCTTGAGCTTAGAAATATAATAGAAAATGTAATAGTTTGGGTTTAAACATGTATATCTTTGAAACTGTGTTATTGAGTGCATTTTTTTTTCTTTTTACCATCCTACATAACTTAGATTTACCAAGGAAAAATCCTAGCCTTTGTCATCATCTCAGGGTTTCCACCGTTCACCAGGAAGTTAATCCTGAGGTATCCTGCAACAGAAGTTGGGAGAAAAAAATATTTATCCTAAACAATATCTCAGTTCTTCAATAGGTCACAAGACCAAATGGTTTTGGTATCAGAGTTATCATTTTCCAGGGCTTTCTTCACTCTGGAGTGATGCACCCAGGGTTTTTTGCCTGCAAATTTTAATGAAGTATGAGTGGTTGCCAAAACATCTTAAGTACCAGACCATTTCTCTGACAATTGGGCTTGGGCATCTCACTCTAACAGGTTTTGGTTAAGACCCAATCACCAGATCTGAGAAGATACAATGGTTCATCTGGTAGCATGGAGATCCTAGAAAGTACAAGGTTATGAGTTGCATCTAAAATTTCCTGGATATGTTTTATGTACTGTTTGATCCTATATTCTTGTTCTCTGTCAGGTGCAGTGTTCAAAACTGAAGCTTGGAATGGTCTCCAATGACAGTTTCAAAGGGATTAAAATGTAGCCCCCTTCTAGTATCAATTCTTATCCAAAGAAGGGTAATAGATAATATCTAATCCCAATGTAAATGGGATCTTGGCATAGTTAGCCAAGGTCTTCTTTAGGGAATGATTCATGTTCTCATTTTGTCCTGTAGATTGTGTTCTCCAAGCAGCATGTAGCTTCCAAGTAATCTGTAAAGCATTACTTACTTTCTGAGTAACTTACACAAATGCAGGTCCATTGTCACTCTGAATGGAGTTAGACAAACCCATTGAGAATTATTTCCTTCAGCAATTGCTTAACAACTTTCAAAGCAGTTTCTGTATTGATGGGAAATGTTTCCACACAACCCAACAAGGTATCCACAAAGACAAGAAGATCCTAAAAATTGCCAGTGGGTCTGTGCATTTGAAAATTCATTTCAAATCTTTGAAATGGCATATGCCCCAATATTGAAATCAAGTATCTTTGGGGTATAAGTCAGTCTTGGAGTTATTCTTAGTGCATAAATGGGTGATCTGTTGAGTCACTATGTACAAAGAAGAATCCTTCAAATATGGGCACATAGCTTCCAGAAAGGTCTCTCTCCCACAGTAATATCTCTTACACAGGTATTTCAGCATTAAGTGGATGAGGGTCTCTGAAAGGAGTATTATTCCATGTGAGTTAATTCTCCAAGTGGAACTGGCATAAAAGTTAATGATTCTCCATTCACAGGCCCTTTCCTCATCCTGGTCAGCATATTTGGGGGGAAAAAATGAGGTAAGTCCATGAAGGGGGTGAATGCCCTCTGGAGAGCAAAACAAGTAGTGGCCCTACACTTTTGCAGTTGCAGATTCACCCCCTTTGATGTACAGGACAATGACTCATTGCTACAGGTGATGGCAAAGCAATGTGGGAAGTGACACAAAGGACTATGGTGGGAGACTATGGGTGACTTGGTAATGGGTGATATGTAGCAACATAATCTGAAAAGATGTGATCCTCTACTACTCAATCATATACCATATTGTAAACCAATATCATCACAGTAAAATTAAGTAAATACTTTTTAAAAATTAGCCTTCGAATTACTAAAGTGGTAGAAGACAAAGATAAGATGCAAAAAAAAATAATTAAGAAAGACTATGAGAACTATTCTACTCCACTAGGAAAAAGCCACATAAGGATAATCCATATGTCAGAAGAAGAGGAGGAGGAGGAAGGGGGTCGAGGTGGGGGAGGAGGGGAAGTGAGAGGGAGAGAGAAAGGGAGGCAGAGGGAGAGAAAAAAGAAGAAGAGGAGGAGGGGGAGGGAGGGAGTGTGAAGAAGGGAGAGGAAGAAGGAGAAGAAGAGGAGGAGGAAGTGGAGAGAAGGGATCAGTGGTCTTAGTCAAAGAAATAACAGTGGAAAACTTCCCAAAGCAGGGGGAGAAACTGAATATTCAAGAAACTAAAAGAACACCTGGTTTTCTAAATGCAACAAGCTCTACACCAAGACACAAAGTAATAAAATTGTCAGCGTTCAACACAAAGAATAGGAAGGCAGTTGCAGTTAGGAAACATGAGACTTATGAAGTTACTCCTATAAGGCTTTATCAGACTCCTCAGCAGAAACTTTGCAGCTGAGTATAGAGAGACACAACATATTCAAAATACTCCCAGCCAAGAATATCATATCCTGTAACACTCACTTTCAGATCTGAAGAAAAAAAGATCTTCCCAAACAAAAAGTAAAGGAGATTGCCATCACGAGAACTCTCTAACATGAAACATTGAAAAGAACTCTTCTATCTAAAAAAAAACATTTAGACTGTGAAGACCAACTAGTAGTTATCAGAAGGGAAGAGGAAAAAGGTGTGAATAACGAAGGTCAAGCAATAAATTTATGGTGAAGGTTAGAACTGGGTTTTTAGTAACAAGTTTAATGTGGAATGTACACATGTTGATTTTTAATGGCACACACCTGAAACTTATATAATGTTATAATGTAATGCCATTTCAGTGTACTTCAGTAGATCTGCCTGTTCTGAATGTTTCTAGAACCATCAAGTTAAGCTCAATAAACTTCTGGATTCTGGCAGACATGAAATTCAGTGAACGAAAAGCCTGAAATAAAGTATCACATAGTTATTTCAACACGATGCTTTGATGGAAAGCATTCCCAATCTATTACTTACTGTGTGACTCTGGCCAATCATTTTGCATTTGGGAGCCAAGTTTCTTGAACTAAAATAAACACTATATTACTTTCAGGTGAAGCATTCTTTATTCTTCAGTTAGTTAATATCCCTCTGCCTTGGTTCTCCACTGTTTCCCAGCTTTCTGCAGGACTGACATCATGGAAATATGTTCTTTGTGTGCAAAGCCTCACACTAAGAGGCCCCTGTACTTGATTTAATACTATGTTGTTTCCGTCTTGAAATTCTCGATAAGTTTATCTTTCAATTTGTGTTTTGCAAGAAAACTTCAATGGAAACAATTGATGGTCCACATAAGCAGAAAAAAATACATGAAACAAGAAAACCACAGTGATGGGCCACCCCATTTGCACAATATTCAAGATATTCACTGGCACAGAACCCCCATAAGCCAACAAAGAATGGGAATTCAGCCAGACTTAATGCAATTACAAAATATATTATCTCTTAACTGAATAAGTAGGTGTGATGACCATTCTGACAAGCTAAGCTTTCTATCAAACCATGATTTTCTTTAAATACAGAAAGAAGGCAACAGCATGTTGACAAACAAATGATCAAGGAAAACTAACATAGCCTTTGCTTCTCATTTATGCCTCTGTATTAATATGCTGAAAATGATAAAATAGAAGGAATGGGAAAGATAGGGCTACCTCTAGGTCTTTTTCCTTTCTGTCCTTCTTTGTTCATCATAAGCTGAAGGCAGAAAATATTGATAGAATGCTTGAGTATTGAGAAGTGAATTAAAGAAGGTAACTAATTTTGTGCATCTTTTCTACAGTGGCCCATCACTGTGGTTTTCTTGTTTCATGTATTTTTTTCTGCTTATGCGGACTATCAATTGTTTGCATTGAAGTTTTCTTGCAAAACACAAACTAACACATTAACATTTGCATGCATGAACTACAAAATAAAAATTATGTAATTTTGGTGACTACACATGTGTTAAAATTTCTTATTATATTTACATTTAAAATGGCATTGTATGATAGAAAAGGAATAATAAAATTCACAATAAAAATTTAATTTTCCTTTACTTAAATAGAAAACAAAAGCAAACACGTGGCATAAAATTCCTATGTCTAAATATAACAAAGAATGTATACAGCTGTATGAGGAAAATCATAAAACTCTAATGAAAGAAATAAAAGTATTGATAGATCTAAACAATGGACTATAGCAGAGAAATAGGGTGCCTTGTTGTTGGTTATGGCATGGTAACATAATCTGAAAAGATATAGATTGTTGTACACTAAAGTTACCTGAATTTAAAAAAATGGAAAAAGAAAGGACAAAAAGAGAACTATTGAAAATGTCAAAATGAATATGTATAATTGATATTTCGACGTATTTTATCAAATAGTTTTCCTGAAAGGTTAGACAAATTCATTGAAAGTTACTCAATTTTTTCCTTAGAAAAGTAGATCTGAATAGTTATTTCATGTTCATGAATAATATGCAGTATTGTTAAGAAGTTAATTCTCCCTAACTTGATCTATAGGTTCAATAAAATCCCAGTAAGCTACTTTGTGGTTATTGACATACTGATTCTAAAATTCATATGGAGAGTAAAAAAACCAGAATAACCAACTTAATATTGAAGAGGAACAATAAAATCAGAGGACTGGCACTAAGCAAATTCAAAGTTACTAAAATATATAATCAAAACTGTATGGTAATGGGGATACTATCGACAAATAGAAAAAATGTCACAGAAGAGCCCATAAATAGAATCACACAAATATAGTTAACTGATCTATGACAAAACAAAGGTAACTTGGGGAAGAAGGTCAATCTTTTCAACAAATGGTACTAGAACAACTGGACATTTACAATCAAAAATAAAGAATTTAGACTCCAATCTTATACCTTTAATGAAAACTAGCTCAAGATGGATCATAGACTTAAATGCAAGACATGGCACTACAAAACATCTAGCAGATAAGATAACAGGAATATCTATGTATGGAAACTCTCCCCTGGTTTTCCTTTACTCTCACACTACTACCATAATTTGCCTCATTTCTGATGCCAAATACGTGGATTTGCCCTATTTTACACATCAGGCAAATCTTCCACATCAGCTGGGAGTTATCAACTGAGAGTACTGCAATTTAAGTCAACTCTGATACTATCTACCTGGAGATAACATCAAATCGCACAGGTAAAGGGCCCAGTCTCACAAGACTGCCATTCCCCCACTACACAAAAATTTCAGATGCCCATTGAAAGGCCCAGTTTGTCACCAGACTTCTGACAGAGCAGATACGAATTGGGGTCAGCACAGTTCACTCCTTAGGCTCAATAATTTACTCTAATGGGTCTCGGAAACCAGAAAAACACTTACGCTTATTGTCTTACACTTACACTTATTGTCTTATTATAAGAGAATGTGATAATGGGTATGGATAAATATCCAGATAGAAGAGAAGACAAAGGACATAGGACAAAGTAGGGGGAAGGATCCAAAGCACAGGAAATTGTGTTCCCATGGAAATGGAGCACAGTACTCTCCCAGCACATGGATGTGTTCCACATCCAGAAACTCTCCTAACCCCATATTTTTTGGAACTTTTTAATATATCTTTAAGCATGTAGGTATAATTGATTTTTAATTCAGTCTCTAGCCCGTCTCTACCTCAAAAGGTTGGGAGTGGGGCTTAGAGTTCCAAACTTCTTATCTGGGTTGGTCTTTCTGGTGACCAGCTTTCATTCTGAATCTATCCAAGAGTCTCCAAGAGTTGCTTCATTGGAACAAAAGACACTCCTAAAGCCAGGCATTTATGAGCTCTGTGCCACTTGTTTTTCAAAAGTGTAATTTATGGAAATTATACAAGATAACATTTTATCAAATATAAATATTTAGCAATGTTTTGTTTGCCTGAACCATTATTTCAATTTTAAATACCAGATATCTCCAGTTACAAAAGTTAATCATAAATTTTTTAATTTTCTTTTACAAATGTCCTAAGCTAAAGAACATTTTAAGTAGAAAAACACTAATTTTTAGTTTGGTATATTATTTCTGTGTTTTATGTACATATCCTATGCAGTTAATTTTATAGGAAACCTGCCTAGAAGCTTATTACATTAAGCACTGTAAAATGAAGGCAAGTACTAATTACATTTTATCAAAGTATTCTGTGTGCAACAATTGCAAGAATCAAATATATTATTACTTAGTGGTTGGTAATTGTCTGATAAAAATACAAGGCAAAATACATTTACTGGATTGTATTTCAGAATATAGTTGCACTCTGGCATCCAAAATAAAGATTTCCCATAAGTAAATCTGCAGAGCAATTCATTTAGTGGCTAAGCTAGGTCAGTTCTTTTTTTTCTCCTTTATGTCCTTTTTCATTCTTCTCCGTTGCTCCCAACCCCTACAATGGCACCACATTGTTAAAAAAAATTAAGTACTTGGGATGTATGCTTCCAGTCAAGTCATCATTTGAGTAATTTCAAATGATGTGCAACTCTTCATGTAAAAAAGAGGTTTTGTGGTCATGATTACTTCAAAAAGTAATTATATCCAAATAACCTAACATATCATACTGTAGCAATTACAGAACCATGATTCTGACACATGGCAATTTATAAGTTAGGCAAATGTGGAATGCTAAAGATGTGAACAGCTGTTCCTCTGTTTAAGTTAGGAGTGCTGCAAAATTGTGGTAATGACTTTATTTTTTCAGTTAACATAACCAGTCACAGAAGAGCACACTGAATCATAAATTACAAATCCAAGGAAGGTAATATCTTTACTAAGTTACAAAACTTTGTCAAATTAATACTACTTTTTAATAAAATAAAATAATATTTTTGTTGGAGTCTTGTGTTACTTTAGTGATAATTTTCACCCCCCAAAATATTATTTAAGTACCAAATTAAAACAATATGGTTTTTAATGGTGGTTTATAAGAGAGCAAGTTATTTTACACAATTTAATGTATTAAAACTGTACCACTTCTCTTTTTAAAGTGAGTTCTATCATGCAATCTTTCCACATCCCACCGCAGGGCAATGCTGTGTACTTAAGAAAGGGCTCTGCTTTGTTCTGGGATTAGTCCAAAGTCAAGCAGAGTCCCAATGTGTGAAAAGTTTTAAAATTCTACCTATAGGAGATTTAATATACCAATGCAAATTTCCAAGTACTTTTCAAAAGTTGTTAAATTTTCACATAAACACTAGAATCCTCAAAATTAGATGGTTATTTCAATTTTGGATGATCCCTTTTAATTAAAAGCCCAGCACCTTGTTTTGTTTTGATCAAAAGTCACAACACTTTTCTTCAGCTTCTTAAAAAAAATTCTATATAAAGTTTAATTGTCACTTCAAATAAAAAATAAATATACTGCCATTGGAGAGACCTGGGGAATAGGTATTGTCTACCAACATTTTCTTCTCTATAAATGTTGCCAATGTCATCAAGATCCTGATGCTTCCTCTTGCCAAAGCTGTTACTTCTTTATTTTTGTAAGGTTATTTATTGATTGATTGATTGATTGCTGCATATAAGTTGGGGTACAGGCCAGAGGTGTGGGGCGCAAGAGGGCTCACGAGAGACAGTGGGGAGCAGAACAGACATATTGATGGAAATATACTACTGAGGGGAACAGTGGGCGAGGCAGGAGAGGTCTGCTGCACCATGTGGGAATCTACCCGGTCGGGTGTCGAACTCGAGTCGCTGCTGCTGACAGCTCCACAGCGCAGCGCTCAACCGCTGCACCACCAGGGAGGCCCCTGTTACTTTTTTTATCTCAGCATTCAGATTATACATTCCATTGATTTTAGACCTTTATTCACATTTGAAGATATTGTATTTGCCATCAGATTTTCCAGGTAGCTGGCCCCCTTCAGAGTGCTAATGGCTTCCAGAATCAAAACAGATTTTTCCAGGTCCTGAGGATGTGGTTTACAGGTATCTTATCTACCAAAATCATGTTTGTAAAGGAAATATTAGTAACTTTAAGTACCACTTTTTTTCTCTATAAAAACAGCTACAGAATGTTCTTGCACATATATTTTGGTTCTTTCTGCACCAGCTAGAGATTTCACAGTGGAAGGCAGTCCCCATTCTTTGCTGAAAAGTATATGGCTACACACCTTTCCCAGGAATCTGTATGTCTGTCCAGTACCTCAACTTGGATTCACTGGGTTTGTGTATTTTTGCATTGCAGCTTTTGTAACAGTTTCCCAATAGAAGACATGCTCTGAAGTCCAGATCTTCATGGCGCTGGTGGCATGCATGGTATCAGGGTGATGTTAGGAGACAGGGAAGCAAAGGGGCCACAGTTGTCCCTGCCATGCCGCTCAGTTTCCTGCTGACCACGAACAATGAACACAACACTCAAAGCACCATCCATAAAAGAAAAAATTGATTTATTGGATTACATTAAAATTAAAATTTCTGTGATATACACAGTTAAGAGAGTGAAAAGATAAGCCACAGACTAGAAGAAGATATTTACAAAACACATATCTGAGAAAAGTTTGTATCTAAAGTTTCTAAAACATACAAGGAACTTTTAAAACACAGCAATAAGAAAACAACCTGATTTAAAAGCAGGCAAAAGATATAGATATACTCCTCAAGAAAGAAGACATACAGATGACAAAAAAGCATATGAAGAGATACTCGCTAATCACATATCATTAGGGAATTGTAAACTAAAACAACAAGAAGATACTATTGCACACCTGTTGGAATGACTAAAGTCCAAAGCACAACCAACATCAAGTACTGCCAAGAATTGCTGGTGAAAATGCAAAATTTTTCAGTCATTTTTTAGATAGTTTGATAGTTTCTTACCAAGCTAAACACAGTCTTACCATGTAATCCAGCAGTTGCAGTCTTAGTTTATATCCAAATGAATTGTTGTTTTATGTCAAAAAGACTACACAAGAATATTTATAGCAACTTTATTCGTAACTGCCAAAAGCTGGAAATAATGGATAAATACATTGGTAAATCCAGAAGATGGAATATTATTTAGCTATAAAAAATGAGCTATTATATCACAAACAAAACATTATGGAGTAGAAATATTACATGTTTATTGCTAAGTAAAAGAAATCAGACTTGAAAAAACTATAATCTATATGATTTCAACTACATGATATTCTGCAAAAGACAAAACTATAGAGACAGAAAAAATATAAGGGATTTATGGGAACAGTGAAACAATTCTGTATGATTCTGTAATGGTGACTATATATTATGCATCTGTCAAAACCTGTGGAATTGTAGAACACTAAGAGTGAGCCCTAATATAAATTATGGACTTAGTTAATAATTATCATTATTGATTTAACAGTTGTAACAAATGAATCACACTAATACAGAATGCTTATGAAAAGGGAATCTGGGTGAAAAGGGGTGTATATGGGAACTTTGTACTTTCTACTTGATTTTTCTGCAAACTTAAAATTTCTATTAAAAATAAAGTATATTAGGCAAAAACTGCCGCATCATGATAAGTTTAGAGAGAGGGCATAGAAGGAATGAAAAAGCTTTAGATTTTAGAAATTTAACAGCATTTCCCCCTTGTGTTTGAACAAAGGGCCTTGCATTTTCACTTTGCTGTAAGACCTGAAACATTCTGTGGCTCACCCTGTGTATTATTTTATATGAGAACAATAATTTATGTTTATTGAGTGTACACTGTGCATCACATGCTATGCTAAGTACTTTGTATATATTATTTTATTTACTTTTCACAGCTCTATTAGATAATATTTTTATGCTCACTTTCCAATACGATCAAGGCTTAAAGAAGTTGAGCGTCGTGATCAAAGTCACATAGCTGGAGAAGGAGTTGAATTTGCACTATGTAGTGTCCCAGCTCTTTGTCACCAGTTACAACCACTGCTGCTTTAGTGGTTATATCAAGTTTTCTGAGCTATTTCTTTAACTATGTTACTGACTGCCAAATATAAACCTCACTGATTGCAATGCTCAGACATCTGCCAAAAGGATAGTCTTGTAATATTAATCCTCTAGGGTGTAATGTGCAATGAATTCCTAACCAACAGATATCTTTAACAAAACTCCCCAGATTTGTTGAATGATGTAAGCCACATAAATACACAAGAGCCTTGTGGACATTATGGACAGTACTTCTTAAGAGACCTATAAATCATGAAGGAATTAACTTTCTCAGATATATATGTTTCTACAAAGCAGGCATGGACTATCTTGATTATGAATTGAGAAGACATAAGCTAGATTTAAACATCAGATTCAAAAAGAATCTTCTCCACTTCTGTGGGTTGGTTCTTTCCCATTCTTTGAGTACAGCAAGGGAGACATTTTCATCTATTCAGTTGTTTATATAAAGTTCAGGGATCGCTTTCAATCCAAAGGTCTCAATTCTATGGTTACAGATGAGTGCCTTGACATACCAGAAAAACTCAGCTCTGTAGAAAACAATCTTTCTCATCGTACCCACAAATCTTGAACAGAATCTAATATGAAGGCATTTATAGAAATGGACACTGTTCTTGTAGAAAACCACATCTAGTGGAATAATTGAGCCTATGATGAGAGAAGCAAGACCTTAGAGTTTTGAAGATGTTTTTAATACTGTTGTGATAGAGGGAGCAAGCCCATATATCTTTCCTTCTTTGCTGCAAGATGGAAGCATGGGGGATATGTTATGATAAAAATGTGAATTATGCCTTCCACCAGCTGTTAATAACATGTGTTTATGGATATGTTGCCAGGAAATACAGAGAACAAAAGAATGAGAGGTTCTCATTCCAGAGAAATGGATCTCAGCTCTCACTGAGCCTCACTGATTTGGTTACAGATGTGTCCATGTCTTAGCAGCCAGCCCACATAGCACAAAAGGCCATGGTCACAAGGAAACTAATATTGGTCTGTTTGGAAGATGGACTCAGTGGAATTTAACATTGATGTTTTTCTACAATGTCTCAAAAATACATTTAAAATGTATAAGGGCAAAGCCACAAATGTTGGAAAGGATGTGGAGAAAAAGGAACTCTTCTACACTCCTGGTGGAAATGCAAACTGGTCCAACCACTATGGAAAGCTGTATGGTGGTTCCTCAAACTGCTAAACATGGAGCTTCCATACGACCCAGCAATACCACTTTTGGGAATCTACCCAAAGGACACAAAAACACTGATCCAAAGGGATACATGCACCTGTATGTTCACTGCGGCACTGTTCACAATAGCAAAGGTATGGAAGCAACCCAGATGTCCCAGATGTCCAAAAATAGATGATTGGATCAAGAAGATGTGGTACATATACACAATGGAATACTATTCAGCATTCAAAGAAGATAAACACATGCAATTTGCAGCGATATGGATGGAACTAGAGGGGATCATAATCAGTGAAATAAGCCAGAAAGAAAGAGAAAAATATTAAATGGTTTCATCTATAACAGGACTATAAGGTCACCAAATAGGAGAGAGACACTCAGTGGGTGGGATGGGTGGGGGGGAGGGAGGGTAAGGGCACAAAATGGAGTAGAAAAGGACACAAGGGACCATGGAGATGGATCACGGGTGAATTGGTGGTGGGTTACCCAAGGGGAATACAAAATTTAAAAGATATAAATAACAATAAAAAATAAAAAATTAAAAAAATTTTAAAAACAAAAAAATAAATAAATAAAATGAATATGGGCATTATTGATAATCACCCTAAATGTCAATGAACTGAATTCACCAATCAAAAGACCAAATATGACTATCTACATCAGAAATTTAAACCCAACAATTTGCTATCTTCAGGAAACTCATTTGGGCTGCAAATATAAACCTAGTTTCAAACTAAGTGGTAGAAAAACAATACTAGAACTAAATGAGATACAAAAAAAAAGCAGGCAGAGTTATCCTTATATCAGATAAAATATATTTCTAGCTAAAATAGATAACAAGAGATAGGGATAAACAATATATAATGATTAAGGGACCAATACATCAGGGAGACAATATGTATCAATCTGTAGGTACCAATCAATGAAGGATCAAAAACGTAAGTAAACTATCATTAATTGGAAAACAGATATTGGCAGCAACACAATAGTGTAGGGAATTCAACACACACCTTCACTAATGGACAGACCAAACATGCAGAAAATGAACAAAGAACCAGTAGTCTTAAATGAGAAATTAGAGCATGTGAGTTTAATTGACATTTACAGAGGTCTGTACACTTAGCCCCTGTAGTGCCAGCCTACCATGCCAGCCTGGCACCAAGGCAGGTTCCCTATGATAATGCAGACATGCAAAGGATGAGTTCTGGAGCCCTCAGTGGTTTTGGGAGACTTTAAATCATCCTTGTAGGCAACCATGTACAAGGCAGGCAAGGTGGCCGGGGGCCAGGAGGCTAGCAGGCCTCCTAGCCCCCAGCAAATCTTCAGCTTCTCGGGGGTCTGCTGCTGCTGCCATTCCTGCCACGTACTCTTGCTGCTGCGCTCACCTCCGCTGCAGTGCTCTTTCTCCCTCTTGCTCTCTGAGTCTGCTTTGTGCATGTGCACCCACACCACACCATGACTACAACTACTTTGGTACCCCACGCTACACTATGCCACATCCCCCATGCTTTGCTAAGCTAAGCCACGCCCCCCAGTCGCAGCCATCAGCCACATGGCACAAAGTCCTGCAGAGGCCCATCCCCAAGGGGTGGGCAGATAAGCCTGAGAGCTCTCCTGCCTACCCTACACCCTCCCCCCAAAAAATTGCTTACACATTCTTCTCAAGTTCACATGAGACATTGCACAAGATAGACCACAAAGTGGGTCACAAAACATGTAATAAAGTCATGAAGATTGAAATCATGTCAGTTATCTTCTCTGACCATTACAGTCTCATACTAAAATTAATCACAAAAAGAAGGTAGGAAAAACCTATAATATGTGGAAATTGAACAGTATATTACTGAATGACTGTTGAGATAATGAATACATCAAAGAAAAAATTAAAAATACTTCAGAACAAAATGAGATCATAACCTACCAGAACTTCTGGGATATAACAGAGGCAGTATTGAGGGAAATATGTAGCAAGACAACCGGCATTATAAAAAAAAATAAAAACAGAAAACAAAAAATAGCTCAAATGATCTTATCTCCCATCTTAAAGAACTAGAAAAAAATTAAGTACCAAAACCAAAAGTCATTGGAAAGGGAGGAAACAACAAAAATTAATGATAATAAATGAAATACAAATCAAAATTAAACTCAAAAGTTCAATGAAACGTAAAGCTTTTTTTTTAATAAATAAAATTGAAAAACCTCTAGTTAGATTCACAAAGCAAAAGTAGAAAACCCTAAGAAATAAAGTGAAAGAGGAAAAGTTATAACAGACATCTCAGAAATACAGAGGATTATAAGCCATTTCTACAGACATTTGTATACCAGGAAGTGGAATAAGCTAGAAGTAGACAAATTCTTCAAAGTATACAACTTCCAAGATGAATCAGTAGAAAATAGGGGGGAAATACCAATTATAAGCAAAGAAATTGAAACAGTAATCAAAAGTCTCTCAAAAAATTAAAAGTCCACTATCAGATGGTTTCACTAGTGAACCATACCAAACCTTCAAGGAGGAACTAATCTATCTCTCTTGAACTCTTCCAAAAACTTGAGAAAAAAGGAATGCTTACAAATACATTTCATGAGGCCAATACTATCCTGATACCAAAAGACATTGCAAAAAAGAAAATTACAGACAAGATTAACATAAATGCAAAAATCTCCAACAATATCTTAGCAAACCAAATTCAGCAATACATTAAATGAATCATGCATCATGAAGAGTTGGACATTATTCTAGAGTCAATGAATGTTCAACATCCCCAAATCAATTAATGTTATTCGTAACATCAACAAAAGGAAATACAAAAGTCATATATCATAGAAGTTAATGCAGAGAAAGCATTTGAAAAGCTTTAACATCCATTTATGGTTCAAAAAGTTACTGCCTAAAAATTAAGATAGATGGAACATACTTCAACATAATTATGGCCACATTATAGCAAACTCACAGCTAACATTAGATTAAATAGAGAATTTTACTCTTAGATCTGGTACTAGAGGTCCTAGATAGACCAATTAATGAAAAGAAAAACATAAAAGCAATCAAAATTGGGAAAGAAGTAAATATCACTATTTATAGATCATATAATAATATACATAGAAAACCATAAAAATTCCACTAGAAATGATAAATCCGTAAAGTGGCAAGTTACAAAATAATATACAAAAATTAGGTGCTTTTCTATACATAAAATAAAAACCAAACAGAAGAGAAAGAACCCAAGGAAACAATCTTATTTATTATTTCATTAAAAAAAGAATTAAATACCCAGGAATAAAATAACAAAGGAGGTGAAAAACCTATACAACAAAAATTTTATGACATTATTATAAAAAAGAAAAGACATAAAGAAATACCAATATATTCCCTGCTCATGTATTAGAAAAATTAAAATGTTAAAATAGCCATTTTACCCAAAGGAATATACAAATTCTATGCAGTTCCTACCAAAATTTCAGTGGCATACTTCAAAAAATATAACATTAATGTTGTTTGTATGGAACCACAAAATATCCTGAATAGCCAAAGCAATCCTGACAAAAATAAAAATGGAGGTATCACACTCTGAGACTTCAAGCTATGCTACAAAGCTATACTAATCAAGAGTACAGTCTAGAATAAAAACAGACACACAGACCAAAGGAACAGAACTGCAAGTCCAGAAAAAAAAACAAATTTATACAAACAGTAAATGTACAATAAAGCAGCCAAGAGTGTACAATGGAGAAAGAAAAGTCTCTGCAACAAACCACATTGGGAAAACTGGACAGCACTGCCTACAAAAGAATAAAGCTAGACCACTATCTCACACCATAAACAAAAATTAACTTAAAATAGATTAAAAACTTGGATGTTTTTGAATCATAAAATATATAGAAGAAAACAGCGGCAAAACACTCCATAACACAGGCTTCAGTGGTATCTTTGTGCATACTTCTCCAACATCAAGAGAAACAGAAGAGAACACAAACAAAACAAATGGGACTATATCACATTAAAAATATCTTGCACAGTAAAAGAAACTATCCCTAAGACAAAAAGACATCCTAATGAATGGAAGAAAATATTTGCACACAGTACATCTGGCAAGAGGCTGGTATCCAAGATCTACAAAGAACACATACAACTCAGCAAAAAGAAAACAAAGAACCCAATTAAAAAATGGGCAGAACAGCTAAATAAACACTTTCCAAAGAAGACACAGATCACCAACAGGCACATGAAAAAAATATTCATCATCACTTACCATTAGGGAAATGTAAGTCAAAACCACATGAGATACCACCTCACACCTGTGAGAATGATGAATATCAAAAACACCAGAAACAAGTGTTGGCGAGGGTGTGGAGAAAAATTAACCCTAGTACACTGTTGGTGGGATAGTAGACTGGTACAGTCCTTATGGAAAATAGTAGGTAGGTTACTTGAAATATCAAAAAAAATCTACACTATGATGCAATTCCATTCCTAGGTATCTGTCTAAAGAATGGTAAAACAGTAATTCAAAGGGATGTATAAATTCCTGTTCACTACAGTCTTATATAAATTACCAAGTTATGAGATCAACCTAAGTGTCTAAGGACAGATGAATGGATTTGGAATATGTGGTGTGTATATATACAAAATGGAATATTACACAGCTATAAAAAATCAAGTCTTGCCATTTTTGACAATACTGATGGAATGGAGGGGATACTGAATGCTAAGCAAAATAAATCAGAAAGAGAAAAGCAAATACCTGATGGTTTCACTTATATGTGGAATACAGAACAACAAAACAAAGCATCAGAAAAAAACAATAGCAAAACCTAAAACTCTGACTGTAGAATTTAAGCTACCAGAAGGGGAAGGGGAAAGCAAATAAATGAGGAGGGGGCATAATGATCTATGGTGGCAAACTATGAGTTCCTTGGTGGTTGGTGTGGCATAACGTATAACTAAATGATGTGATCTTATACCTCTAAATCATATACAATGTTGTAAAGTAAAATTACCTCAATTAAAAATGAAAGAAAGAAAAAAGAAAGAAGAAAGAAAGAAAAGAAAGAAAGGAAGGAAGGAGGCAGGGAGGGAGGGAGAAAGGGAGGAAGGAAGGAAGGAAAGAAGATCACATGAAGAAAGAAAAATTAAATAAGTATAATACAGAGAAGACCATCTGGTTCCCACTTCATAAATGTATATGAAACTTGCTCACTAGTAAAGTCATTAAAAAGATATAGCACCCCTTGATGAAAGGCATTCTCTATTTACAATAGTCAAGCTATGAAAACAACCTAAATTCCTCATGAGTGGATCAAGAAGATATAGTATATATACACAATGCAATATTACTTTGTGATCAAAAAAAGATAAATACTTGATGGTGTCACTTCTATGTGGAATATAGAAAAACCAAAGAAGGAGTCAGGAAGCTTAAAAATTAGTCCTTTAAAGCTGATCATAGAACTGAAGCATACAGAGCGGGATGGGGTGGAGAAGAGGTGAGAACAATGGGGTTGGAGCACAATGAATTGTGTTGGTGGACTATGGATGATTTAGTGGTGGGTACACTATGGTGACTATACCCTATCCTGTATTTCAAAAATACCAATGATAATGTAAGCTAACATTGCCTCAGTTAAAAAAAGTACCATTTAAAGATTGTATGTCAAAATTAAATAACACCATCAAAAAGAAAAAGCATTCTCATGACATATCTTCAAGTTTTATAAAAAGATTAAAATCTTGCCATTTTAAATATGTAACCTAGAACAATCGTACCTCATCACATTGTGAGAAATTTTTCTTCCAAATGATTGAGGGTAACTAATAAATATAAAACAATGTAGAACTAAGCAGTAAATTTGCATAGTTACAACCCACATAGAAAGCAATACATGGAAGTATGTAATGAAACCAGTATCAGAGTTAAGAACTAATGAAAATTCTATGGTTTCTAAGATTTGTCTATTTTATAGTGTGATATAAGAAAAGATTTGGGCCTTCAAAAGATGTGTCTAAAGTACTTCAGGACAGAAACTGAATTTCAGAAAACCAATAGCTTTTATTAGATGGTCCCTAATTTTCTCATTATAACATATAATCAAAGATTTGTCATGCGGACCAGATGCAGAAGTTAGAAATGTATCTGGGAAAGTAAAGAATTCTTCATCTATGTATAAAGCTAGAATCTTATGTTTATCCCCAGATATCCCTTTGATAACAACTTTGAGTTTTTAACTAAGACAGTTGCTTCCAGCAACACCACCAAATGACACTTCCCTTTGCCCATATTGCCAAATTTACTTCTTTACCCTCCAGCAAACTTTCCTGTTCTGGAATCTATTGACATGAGCTCTCCTTTTTCAGGTGTGCTATGTGCTGCCTCCCACATGCACCTTGAAAGCGGGCTTCCCTCAAGAGAAACATCATATAGAAATGAAATCTGTACATGCTTTCTGGTATAACATACTACTTCACAGATGAACAAACTGATGCCCCAAAATGAAAGGTTTAATGTAATAGAATTTTTATTCTCATTCTAGTGTCTTTCTACTGCATTTTGTGGCCTTTTGGAGTTCATTTTCCTTTCCACCTCTCTCCCCATTCAGTTCCCCCCTCCTAAGGGAACCCCTGGCCCCAAATTACCATGGTTACTCTTCTATTCCTTTCTCACAGAACTGAATGAAGAGGAAGGAAAAACTTTCCCCATTCATTCATTCTTCCTATTACCCTTTCCTCAGTTCCCTCTGCATGGAAAATTAAAAAAAGAGTAAATATCTAGACGTATCATTTTTAATGGGTTTTTAAAATGAGAAATGAATACCTATTTCAGGTAGAATATTTTATTATAATGAATAAAACAACAATCACCTGCGTATGCACAATCCAAAGATTACTACTATGAAATCATTGATGTGGTTTCTTTAATGTCTTTTTAATACATAGCTATATGTTTTTATATTCTTGGGACTACATGTTTTTATATTCTTGGGACTATGCTAGAGATAATATTTTGGTGCCTGTTTTTTTTTTTTTTTTTCCTCACATCACTAAAAACTGTTTAAGCACAATTTTAACAACTGCCCTGTTTTTATTATGCATTCCATATTAAAAGGGTTGCTGACTACTGGTTAATCATTTTAATTAACACTGTCTTAGTGGCATGCTGGTGAACTGGCTTTCAGGGAAAAAGTAGGCCTAGTTTGTAGCATTTGCCAATTTCCATAGTGTAAATATTTCCTCTGTGAATGAATTTCAAGTTACCAAAATTTTAGTAATTAACTCACAAAAATTCTGGAACATTTAGCAATAGTTCTTGTAAACTGGTATGAGCCAGTTCCAACACACTGAGTGTCATATTTCTGCCCTCAGTAAGCCAACAAGTAGAGTGACAAAGAGACCCTTGATGAGCAGGGAAATGGCCTTTCCACCTAAGACTGTATTCATGTATGTCATCTAGCTGTATGCTTAACCATTAATATTTACTTCACTGAGTGACCAGTCTCTACTAGTGATCTCAGAAAAAAAACTGGCAAATGAGTTGGAATACCCTTCAAATAACTTTCTTCACATTCCTTACTCTGGTCCCTCAAAAGCACTTTCCTAGACTTCTGCTTCCTGCTTTTCATTGCTTTTCAACCCTAATGGTTTCCAGCTGTGTAACATATTCAGGTGCGGTTACATATGTTTAGAACATGGAAGAAGACATTTAACTGAAATTTCAAAAACCTAACATGAAACTAACTTTGGAGGTAGCGGAATGAACTTTTAAGTCATCTATTCACTGAGCCAACTCGTTCCTTTAAAAAAAAAGTCTGAAAACGGTGAATGTCAGATCAAATGAAAATATTTTCTAAAAGTATGGTCACCAAGAATGGAATATTACTGACCATGAACTTCAAAACAAATGTGCAAAATTTGAAACTGAAATGTTTCATAGATCACCATGTTATGATAATACTTGGTTTTCTTAACTAAGCAGAAATTTAAGTAAAAAATTTCAGATTTTCTTCTGAATTTATCTCTTCCCTACAAGACCAAGTGGGGTGACATTTCTCAATAAGCATCGTTAAACTTATAAAGTTTGACAACAGCATAAACTGTGTAGCAGTGAAGAAAAGGTTGAATGCTATTGGTTAATTGTGTTATAAATAAAGTTTAAGAAGCCAAAGGATGAAGGGGTTGAAACCCCAGTTCAGTATTTCGTAGCTATAGATCTTTAAATGAGTTCTTTGATCTTTCTGAGGCTGTTTCCTCATCCATATATTTGGATAATACCTATTTTTGTAGGGTAATACTGTGAGGTATTTTAGCAACCAATTGCTATGTATCAAACTACCCAAGACTTAGTGTCTTAAAAAAGGTGATTTATTTTGCTTTCAATATTGTGTGTCAGGAACTTGGGAAGGGCTTAACCAGGCAATTTGTCATTTTCCCATGTGACAGCAGTGTTGTTTGCTGGGGCTAAGGTCCGGGCTGCTTGGCAGAGATGTATAGATTCATACGTGTTAGTGCCATGATGCTTCTGACTCCATTTCATCCTCTTGGATGGGGCTGACAAACTTTTCCTATAAAAAGAACATTTTAGGCTTTGAGAGCCATATGATCTCTGTCACAACTATTAAATACTTCCATTGTAACGTGAAAACAGCCACAGACATGATACAAGCAAATGAGTGTGGTTGTATTTCAATAAAACTTTATTAATGACAATCTAAACTTCATATATTATTCACATAACACAAAATGTTATTCTTTTTTTCATTTCCCCCCAATCATTAATAAACACAATTATGGGAATGCCAACTGGTAGAATCACTATGGAAAATTGTATGGCAGTTCTTCAAAATACTAAAAATGGAGCTTCCATATGACCAGCAATTCCACTTCTAGGAATCTACCCAAAGGACACAAAAATATTAATACAAAAAGATATCTGCAGCCCTATTTTATTGCAGTACTACTTACAACAGGCAAGACATGTAAACAACCCAAATGTCCAGAAAATGTGGTATATATACACAGTGGAATACTATTCAGCAATCAAAAAATATAAACTCATGCCATTCACAGCAACATAGGTGGAGCTGGAAGGTATCATGTTCAGTGAAATAAGCCAGAAAGAAAAGGAAAAAATATCAGATGGTTTCACTTATAGGAGGAATAAGGGATCAGGGAAAAAAATAGCTACAATAAATTAAAAAATAAAATCAACAGGCAACTATTAACCAGAGATACTGTGCAAGGAAGGGGAAGGGAGCGAGATCAAAACAGGGGAAGGAAGAACACAAGGGACTATGGTGATGGTGCACAGCTGAACTGGTGATGGGAATTTCACAGGAACTACAACTGAAAGGAGAAAGAATACATTGTACAAAAAGGAAGAATGATGTAAAATACATATAAAATAAAATAATAAAAAATAAAATAAAATCTGCTCTTTTCTAGTACTGTTGTTTTAAAATAAAAAAAATGTAATGATCATTTTTAGCTTTAAAGCCATACACACAGGTGGTGTGCTGGATTGATTGATTGGTTGGCCAGTTGATTATGATTTGCAGACTATTTCCCTAGGCCGTTTCCATATGATGTGGTGTTTCCAACATGGTGTTCCCCTGGTGGTCACTGCTTAACATAGTGGCTAACTTCCACAATAAGTGCTCTAAGAGACAGAAAGTGGAAGCAGGTCAGTTCTTAAGACCTGGGAACTCAAAAAGGCACAATGTGACTTCAATCATATTCCCAGGTTGAAGCAGCCACCAAGCCTGAAGGAGGTAGAAAAATAGACTTCTCTTGATGGGGGATGGCAAGGCAACGATGTTGAGGAGCTTGTGGAAGGGAGATGTTATTGTGGTTACAAATACAATCTACAAAATTAAGATCAGAAATAATGATTATAAAGTACCTTTATCACAGATGAACTCAATTAATGATGACCCATACCACTAATAGTGTCATTGTTACCTTCCGAGGGAGAGCAGCTACCACAGATTCATATTCAGTTTCTTAGTGGAGACAGGTAGTAAAAATAACCAAAAAGTAGGCTTTTAATAAATTATCATTTACGTTCTCCTAATATGCAACAATGGAGATTAGTAGTACCTATATTTCAGAGTGGTCTTGAGAAGTTAATGAAATAAAATACAAAAAGTGCTTAGGTAGAATGAGCTAGGTATGAATGTAGTTACTATTGGTGTGATCACTATTATTGTTGCATGACATGTTTTAGACATAATTTATTTTTTCAGCTATCCTAAAACCTAAGCCTGGACATGGAGCAAGGTACCAAATAACCTTGATAATAACTTCAGAAATTATTAAGCAACACACTTGAGATAAAACATTTTAAAATTTGGGTTTGCATCATTAAAAATTACATATATACTAGCATGATAGAGAAAATATATATACCCATTCATTTATACATCTCGGTCAGATTTGAAGTAGATTTCCTTTTGTCTTATTTTTTTTAACAACTAATTAATATTTTATAGATGTATGTTTTAATACAGTACTGGGCAAATGTGAAATATTTACATTGCCCAGTATAGTAACAATGGCATAAGAAGAGAAACAATAAAAAAAGAGAGGAAACTAAATCAAAATTGTAAAAAAGTTACACATTTTGGATTTTGTTGGTATTTATTGGCATTGTTTTCAATTGGTAAGTTTCTAAAATAAGGGAGCAAATGGATAAAGGGATCAGGACACAAATGAAAATTCTAAACAACTGCAAATAAACTAGATTCCGTGTAATAAATCTTGAATCCTGCTATTTGATCACCCTAATCAGTCAGAAGCCTGAAAAAATAGAAGAGCTCTTCATCCTGCCCAGAAGGTCAAAGACACACTTTGCATCATCAACTCAACATTCCTCTGGGGAGGACCCTCTACTGAGAATGTTAACAATGTCTTGTTGTCCTGAATAAAACCCTGACTAGAGGGGCTGAATTTCCACTGGATTATAGTAAGATGACATGCACCAATTTAAAACAGTTTGATTAAACAGAATCTTTGTTGACATCAGAAAATGGCCTCAATAAATTGATAAATGAGAAAAACAGTGCAAAAATTGACCAAAACAAATTGTATATGTAATTTTTGTAATGCAATATACAACAAATACACAAGAAAACAAAAATATTTTAAGTCTTCACCAAAGGAACAGAGCTTGTCTCTGTGTGACAGTTTTTAAAATAATATTTAGAATAAACAAGACATAGTCTACTTGACAGCTTGCTAAATAAATCAGTACTTGGTACAAAATATCTCAATTCAGTCATAGCATGCAATGTTAGAGATTTGATTTAAACTTTTATCTGAGGCTCAATTAGGAGGTATTATAAATATTGGATAGCTAATAGTGTTATACTTAACTAAATAATCAAGATTATCAAAACATGCATGCAAAATTGCAATTCCCAGCATATAGCAATAGATTTTAACAAACTTGAGTCTTATGGCTTATATCATTTAAGATTTACCTTGAAATACATTTTTGGACACCACATATTGTGGAAACCATGGTATCAGCATATCTGAATCACAGGTCTATTCAAAGAGGTAGAATGAAATGGTGTGAAGGCAGGAAATAAATTAGACCAACCAATGCATGTTTTGTCCTATAAAGAAATATTTAAAACTCATTGCAGGATTGATTTTCTCAGCCTTTCTTAGATTGTATTGACATCATTAAATCCCCTTTTGATTTATTCTCAATTTCTTTATCTCTAGTACGTAGTGTATGGTGCATGGTATTGCTCAGTAAATATTTTTGTGATAGAGGGTCAAAGTCTTACTTACAGGTAGTGAATGTGCTAAAAGCAATCACAAGCTCCATGTGGTAGGAATATTACTTTTGATTAAATTTCTGCCAACAAAGACACACTTACTCACCATTGCATACATATGATAATCGTCATTTCCATACATTTGTCCTGTTCTTACTTAGTCACTAGCCCGTCATCGATTACAAGCTTACTAGTTAGAAGAAAAAAACTAACTGCTGGTTTACACTATAAATTTCCTAATCATACTTGTGTGTTGTGGAGTATTTTCATTTTTCATGTGATTCATTTTGATCATTTTGAAACTCCCATTTTGTCCAACCATTAAAATGAGAAAGTCTTTTGGTTTATTTTTATACTCCCTGATTTTATTGGAAAAGCAATGGGTTTGTGTAATTAGACTTGTATGTCAATCTGAGAATATAAATTCTTAGAAAGCATGAACTTAATTTCTTACATTTGATTTGGTTTAAATGTCCTATGGTGCCTCAGCTCTTAACAAGAGCTGCTCTGAATGCCTAGTCTGATTTCTGAAGGTACTTGGTAAGTAGTACACTTTTACAGAGTTTATCTATGTCAAACTGTTTTTGAGTGAGTACTCTATAAATTAGAAACTTAGCTTCTGAATGCTTATTACTCATGGATCTTCATATTTGAAGAACAGACCCTTTTGACCCTATAGCAAAAGCAAATCCAAGCAGAATCCATTTACCTTATTCTAGAAAGGGAAGCGCACTAATCACTCAGGGTTCATTCCAACATCATTGAAATTTGATAAGTATTCCGTTGTGCATTGATTTAATAATATTGGTTATGAGTTGACAAGAGAATTCTATGCTATTTTTTGTTGGGGTATTAAGTTTTAAAAGACACACCTTTACCCCAAGACAAAAACTGTATGACATTGTCAAAAGAAATAGAAGAAGATGAAGAAATGGAAAGATATTCCCTACTCAAAGATAGGAAGGATTTACATTGGTAAAAATTACCATCTTGCCCAAAGTAACATAAAATGCAATGCAATACCTGTCAGTGTTTCAATGGTTATCTTGGGAAAAAAGAACAAAAATTATTGAAATTTATACCGCAAAATACCACAAATAATAAAGCAACCTGACAAAAAAAAAGAATGGAGGTCTCCCAGACTTCAGACTACACTATCAAAGCAGTATGATATACACAGACCAACAGAAAAGAATTAACTTTTTAAATAGACACTATAGGAACGGTTACCCTACAGCAAAGGACCCAAGAGTATACAAAGGAGAAGAAAGCCTCCCTGGTGGTGCAGCGGTCAAGTGCTGTGCTGTGGAGCTGTCAGCAGCATCAACGCCTGGTGCCTGGCCTGGGAGATTCCCATTTGGGGCGGCAGACCTCTCCAGCCTTGCCCGCTGCTACCCTCAGCAGTGTATTTCAGACAATCTGCCTGTTCTGTTCCCCATTCTGTCTCTGGTGAACCCTCTTGGTGCCCCAGGCCTCTGGCCTGTACCCCAGCTTGTATGCATAAATATATAAATCTTTAAAAAAAAAAAAAGGAGAAGGAAAATCTTATCAGTGTTGGAAAACTGAGTAGCCATATACAAAATAGTAAATTAGATACTCTCTCACGTCATGTAGAAAAACTAATTCAAAATGTATTAAAGACTTGGATGTAAGATCTGAAACCATAAAATATATCAAAGAAAACATGGGTGAAATACTACATGATATTGATTTCAATGATATATTTGGGGACTTAACACAAACGGCAAGAAAAATAAAAGCAAAAATTAACAAATCGAACTACAACAAACTAAAAAGCTTCTGCACAGTGAAAGAAACAATTGTAGAAAGAAGAAGACACAGTACTGAATTGGGAAAAAAAAATTTCCACATCCTACATTTCATAAAGAGCTAATATTCAAGATCTATAAACAACTCAAGAACAAGAAAACAACCCAATCAAAAAAGAAAAGAGATGGCCACTTCTCAAAAGAAGAAAGACAGATGCCCAAAATCACACAAAAAGTAGTTTATCATTAGGGAAATGCAAATCAAAACCATAATAAGATACTACCACAAATGTGAGAATGGCCCATATTATCAATAAAAAGACGAGGAACAGCAAATATTGGAAAGGATATGGAGAAAAAAGAACACTTTCCACTGTTAGTAGGAGTATAGATTGGCCTAGCCCCTATGGAAAACAGTATGAAGGTTTCTCAAAATGTTAAATAGATTTAACCTGTGATCCAGCAATCCCACACGTAGGTATCTACATGAAGAATGCAAAAAACACTAATTTGAAGTGTTTTACATACACTATATATATATACACTATACATATATACACTCAACCTTCATTGTATTACCATTTAAAATAGCCAAATTATGGGCCTCTCTCTGGTGGCACGAGTTAAGCACAGCGCTGTGGAGCCTTTGGCAGCTGCAGCGGGAATTGATGCCCGGCCAGGGAGATTCTCACATGGCACAGCAGACCTCTCCTGTCACTCCCGCTGCTACCCTCAGCAGTGTATTTCAGTTGATCTGCCTGTTCTGCTCCCCACTCTGTCTCTGATGAACCTTCTTACCGCCCCACACCTCTGGCCTGCACTCCAGCTTGTATGTAAAAATAAAATAAATCTTTAAAAAAATAAAAATAAATAAAATAGCCAAATTATAGAAAAAGTTTAAGTGCCTAATGGCAGATGAATGGACATAAAAATAAAGATGAATTCTTGCTTCTGGCTACAACATGGGTGGAACTTGAGGGATCATGTTAAGCAAATTTGTCAGAAGTTGGACAAATAACAATTATTTCACTCCTACATAGAATATTATAAAAAAGTGGGTCAGACAAAACTAAACCAAAACAAACCATAGAGATCTGACTATAGAATTGAGGCTACCAGAGGTGTACGGTGGTAGTTGGGAGCAAAGGTGGGGAAAAGCCCAGTTGACTATGTTAGAGGACTACGGGTACCTTAGAAGTGGCTGTGATGTGATAACATACATCTGAAGATATGTGAATCTGTACCTCAGAATGATATACAGTGTTGTCAACCAATGTTACCTCAAAAATAAAAAAACCCAAACACCTGGATGTATGTATGTATGTATGTATGAATGTATGTATGTATGTATGTATGTAAGAGAGAAGGTCTAAAAAGAGATGGTTTTGGTGGCAGGAGAATGAGGAGAATGGTCAGAAAGTGGGCTTTGATGACTGGGCTCTAGTCTGTTCTTCATTCTATGCATGGAAGGCCAAGGTAAATGTCCAGGGCTTTAACCGTCAGCAGGTGCTTAATAAAATTCACATGAATGAATGGCTTTTCTAACATATCTCAAAGTGTCATGGAATTCCAGTCACCTCCTTATCTCCTGATCACCTCCTAGTTCACTATAATTGAGTTAGCATAAGCAAAAGCTGGTAATATTTTTACTTTGGCAAATGCTTTATCTGCCACTTTACTTTATCATCCAATAGAATCATTCTATATACAAAGTATGAGAGACTTATGTATTTCCCTTCATGTACTTTTTATAAGTTTCATTTTTTAGACCAGCAATATTAAGTAGAAGGTACATCTATGCTCTGCCCTCATGTCTGCACAGCCTACCCCACTATCAATACCCCTACTAAAGTGGCACATTTCTTACAACTGATGAACACACATTGACATACCATGGCCATCTAAAGTCCACAATTTACATCAGGGTTTCGCCCTTGCATTCTATGGGATTTGACAAATGTATAATGACATATATCTCTATCCACCAATGTAATCCACTCCAAAATAGTTTGCCCTAAAGATCCTCTGTAACTCTTCCTCATCCCTAATCCTGACCATGCATTGATCCTTTTATCGTCACCAAAATTTTGCCCTTTCCAGAATGTCATGTAGTTGGAATCATAACAATATGAGCCCTTTCAGGTTGACTTCTTTCGTGCATTTGAAGTCCTCCATGTCTGTTCATTACTAAAACAAGACAAATATAAATTGCTTTCTCCAAAACTCAGGTCACGTAAAATTCACTATCAATTTACTTTCTTCTTATAACCTACCTTTTTATTACTGAAACATTTATTTGCAATTTTTTGTATAGACATAACTTTTCACTTGGATAAATATCATGAAGCATGATACCTAGATCAGATGGTAAGATAATGTTTAATATTTTAAGAAACTGCAAACTGATGTGGAGAAAAAGGAATGCTTCTATACTGTTGGTGGGAATGCAAACTGGTCCATCCTCCATGAAAAGCTGTATGGGGGTTTCTCAAACAACTAAAAATGGGACTTCCATACAACCCAGCAATTCCACTCCTAGGAATATACCCAAATGACACAAAAACAGTCATCCAAAAGGGCACATGCACACCTATGTTTATTGCAGCACTGTTTACAATACCTAAAACATGGAAACAACCCAAATGCCCAAATACTGATGACTGGATCAAGAAGATGTGATACATGTATGCGATGGAGTACTATTCGGCAATCAAAAATGATAAAATAATGCAATTCTCAGCAAAATGAATGGAACTAGAAGGGATCATGCTCAGCAAAATAAGCCAGAAGGAAAAAGAAAAATATCGAATGGTATCATCTATAGGAGGAATATAAGAGAGCCAAACGAGAAATCAGAAGGAGAAAATAGCACACAAAACATAAACAAAAGCAAAAACTAGCAGGCAACCACAAATAAGAGACATTCTGCAGGGGAGGGGGAGGAAGAGAAACCAAAACAGGGGAGAAGGGAGCACAAGGGACTATGGTGATGGTTCAGGGGTGAATTGGTGGTGGGAAACCTATGTGGGATACATAATAATATAAAGGATATAAATTAAATTTTTAAAATACAGTTTAAAAAAAGGAACTGCAAATTTTGTTCCAAAATGGCTATTCCATTTTGCAATCCCCACCAGCACACTTTCTGTAACTATTTTCTCTTGGTCTATAATGTGTCTTCTTATTCTCTTGACAGTCATGTTTCTTCAAATAGGAGCCAACAGACATAAAGAGTCTTAATCCAATGCAGGGTTTCTCAGTTTCGTTACTATTGACATTTAGGGCTAGATAATTCTTTCTTGTGGGAACTTATTCTGTTCATTATAGGGTGTTTGGCATAAACCTAGCCTCTATTAATGCTAGTAGCAATATCCCTCCCAGATTAATAATGGAAGACGAAGTGTAAGATTGAGTGGGTTATAGCTGACTGAGAACCTTTAATCCAAAGGAATGAATCAGTATTGGTGAAATTTATGTCATTGATGAGGTAAGGAAGACACAGGAATATTTTGACTCAAAGTCCTCCCCAGCGCCTCAGGAACCATCATTAGTAGGTTCTCCCTGAACTGACCCTGTTAGGTTCAGTGAACTGATACCTGTTAGGTACGCTTATCCTGAGTTGTCTAGCATATTTCCACCTTTGTTCCCATAAAACTGTAACTGTGTCCCCATTCACTCTGAAGAAATTCAAGCTAGGATGATAAATAATAAAGCTCACCTAGAATCTCTACAGACTGTAATCGAAATTTGGGCCCTCCTTAACTGCTCTCTGGCCTGGGGAGTCTGGGGTATTACCAGGGATTCTGGCCCTTCATCAGCTCATGCATTCAAGAGCATGTTCATGAGCATAAGGAGAATCAGAAACTTTCACAGAAAGCCTTGACATGTATCTTACACAGCATTCATGTATAGGCAAAAACGAGTCAGTCAGAGTATTTACTGAGTACATAACAGTGTGTTAATATTGATTTTCTTCCTTGTGTGCTAGCAGCAAATTCATCACGGTGTAACACTACACAGTGTAAATGGACAATAGCTGTGTAATTTTAACAGCTGTTGAAATCTGTAACATTAGACTGTACTTTCATTCAGTTAAAATCAGGATATAACTAAGGTCAGAGTCAGGGTATGAGTAAAGATTAAAAACCTGTTAATTTCAGGTATATTTATGAAAAATAATTTCCCCCCTTTACTTTTTATTTGGGGTCTAGTGTAAAAATTAGACAATAACACTCAAAATGCTCTTAAAAATTAACATCAAAAAATAGTATATTATTTGGCTCTTATTTTTAAACTCAGGATTATTTCTGCAACTGAATAAAGAGCTTGACTTCCTGATAGACAAAGCAAAAATTAAAATAAGTATTAAAAATCAGTCATTCTTCTGCATTTACTTCCTTAAAGGAAGGCTAGTATGAATGATCTAGCATGAATTTAACAAAGGAGTATTTTCTATAAGGAACATTGAAAGGCAAAATGGGCCATATCGTCATATCTTCAAAAGAGCTTTACAATAATTGCAAGAAAAGTCTTCCTCGGATAAAGCAGTTTCTTATCCTGTTCGCAATAAGTGCTGAGAGCAGTTTGTAAAAGCCTAGCGTCACAATAATGTGGACTCAGTGGTAACAGAGAAGCAGTGTGCAAAAAGTTTTACCTGTTTAGCTCATTTAATATTTACAACTCATTGGAGAGGAAAAGGTAGGATTCAAATGCAGGGAGCCTGCCCCAGAATCCATATGTTCAGCAAGATGTTCAAGTGACATTACTTGCTACGGTGTCAGATTTTTATTGATGATAGAGAAACTGTTAACACATACTATAATGCAGATTCTAAAATTTCAAAGCTCTCAGATACTTGCATGAGAGTAGAGATTAACTGAAAATCAGTGTTAAAATTTTCTTGCATTTACCTTAATTGCAAGGGGTATGTGTGTGTGTGTGTGCGTGTGTGTGTGTGTGTGTTTGTGTGTGTGTGTGTGTGTGAGAGAGAGAGAGAGAGAGAGAGAGAGAGAGAGAGAGAGAGAGAGAGAGAGATACAGAGACTTCAAGGACTCATGAAATGACATGTCTTTTAGAAAAAGATTTCAAGAGACTCAAGAAGGCTATTTTGGACATTGGCTCACATGGTTCTTATAAAATGAGGGCTTTCTTAAATCAAGTTTAAATGAGGTCAAAACGTAAGGATTACATTTTCTTGGAAAAAAGCATTTAAAAATCAGTAGAATCTTTATGTAGTGGCAGTAGCATAGCCAATGAGGTTTATCTAAAGCACCATTATTGGTAATTAAAAATCAGTAGAATAATTCATGCAGAAAAGAATTGCTATTGCCCAGATGACTGGGTTCTGTCCACTCCTGAGGAAAAGTCTATTTTAGCTATGTGGAGGGTGGGCGTGCCAGGTAATGTGAAATTTCAGCATGTAAAGTTGATAAAAGGGAATCATGAGCAATCAAAATGAGTCTTTAAAAATTGGTAGGAAGCCCTGGCATTGCTGGAAAGCTGGTATGAATGGTATGTAAATCCTGAGCCAAGGATAGCCCTCTTCTTTGGGAATGTTTTGTTCATTATTGAACACAAAGTCTGAAAGAGGAACTAAGGTGGAAAGGGCAATTCCCTCCTTAAGTGCTCCCAATTCCTTTTCTCTGCTACAGTGCTTGGAAAAAATGTGTTCACATTTTGCAGAACTACTTTTCTGCTTATCCCCAAATTAGCTGTGAATTTTTTTCCTGCCAACTTTAATTCTTCCTAAGCTTCTCGGTTCCGCTTGTCTTCTTGGATTAGATTCTCTTCAAGGCTGGGACCCCTGGAATCTCAGCTCCGTTTGTGAGGTAATTTCTGCTGGAAGGCAAGTTTGGCATGTCTGTATTTCATATATGATGTGGCAGTTAGAGGATGGGAAGGAGAAATAGAGATAGGGAGAGAAGAGAGAGAGGGAGAGAGAGGTAGGGGGAGAGGGAGAGAGGGGAGGGAGGGAGAGAAGGAGAGAGAAACATAATTAGTCTTGAAAATGCAACTGGAACTTTTGTTAGTTTCATTATTGAAACTTATTTATTATCCAGACACATGGCTAATGAAGCACTAAGACTTCATACAATGAACTTTGTGATACTACCAAAACAGAAATCTCCACAATATTTCCTGGGACTCTCATGATTTTCAGGACCTTGGTGATTTAAGAACTAGAGGCAAAGTACGGGATGTGAACACTAAGGTTCTGTCACTCCCCTAGTTCCGCAGAAGCAGTGAAACAGCAACAGTGAGAGCCTGGATTGGCGTGGGACACAGACTCCAAAGGAGACCTTTAATTCTTCAGCAGTGGGTGGTGCCAGGGTTACAGATAGGCTTTACAAGGGAAAGAGAGGCTCTAAATCTGCCTTGTCCCAGGTGAGCCCAGCCCAGGGGCAATACCCAGGTTGAGTCTCACCTGTCAACAGGTAGGAACAAATCAATGGGGCAAGGTCAAGGAAGATTTGGCAAGGAGATCACAGAAAGCTCTGTGGACTCTGCTTTCAGGCCAGCACATTCACCAAGACAGATGACGCACAGAAGGTCTTGGTGACATTTGCTCAGGTGAAAAGTGCAGGGTGTGGTGTTATCAATGACTTGTTTGGCCGGGAAGTCATAATCTTCCGAGGTCACAGGCTCTTAAGTGTCAGAACACTTGGTTGCAAAAGGCAAGGGGATACAGCCGTGTTTTGTGGGGAATGTCCTTAAGGGTGACCTTAGCTGCTATGTAAACATAGTATCAGGGAAATGTATATTGTGGTCATTGTGCTCTTAGTTAAATATCAAAGGTTGTATTATTTTAAGTAAAAAATTAAGCTTCATGAGTAACCTAGGGTAGGTCTCTAATGACTTACTTTTTTCACCTTTATTGCTTGCAAAGCTTTCCTCCCTGCATACGTAAAGTAATCCCCCCTTTTTTGGTATACAATTCTGTAAATTTTAACAAATGCCTCAAGTCGTATAACTATCACCACAATCAAGATACAGAAAAATTCCCTCACCTTAAAATCTCTTTAGACTCAACCCCCATCCCTCCCAGTCTCTGGCAGCTTCGTGTTACAATTTTGATTTTTCCAGAATGTCATATACAGAGAGTTTACATACTGTTCAGCAACCATGCCAGGCCGGCTAGGTTCACCATCAGTTCAGGCAGCTTAAAAGAGAAACTTGGAGGCCTTGGCACCATCACCACAAGTTTTCTAATAGTATACAGGGGAAACAAGCCATCAGAGAGACAACAACTTGCCTCCACGGGATCTCTATTTGCTCTTTCCTCTGCCACTTTCCACCACTCTCTACTACACCATCCTCTGCTACACACCATCCTCTGTGATACTGCCCTTGGCTCAGTCTCTTGGCTCAGGTGTGCCCACTTAGGCACTCCTACACCATGCTCCAGGTGTCCATCAGGCATGAGCACCCCACACCCACACTCCCAAGTACCTCCTGGATTGGCACAATCAAGGTCATAGGTAATACCACACAGGTCAATGGCGCAAAAGCCTGACCATCATTTACGCTACACATATTATGGGGCCTTTTGAGTCTGGCTTATTTCATTTAGCATAATGATATTGTTATGTATCTCAGTACCCCTTCCTTGTTATTGCAATGGGTAGTATTCCATTGTATGAATGGACCATGGTTTATTTCTCCACCTAACATGAAAAACATGTAGGTAGTTTCCAGTGGTTGATTATAAAAAATGCTGCTATAAACATTTGGATATAAGTTTGTGGGTGAAGTTGAGTTTTCATTTCTCCAGGGAAAATACCTAAGAGGGGGAATACTCAGTCATATGGTTTACATAAGTTTGATTCTTAAGAAATTGCCAAATTTCCAGAGTAGCTCCACTACTTTATATTCCTAGCAGCAATGTATGCAAGTTCTCATTGGTCCATATCCTTGCTGGCTCTTGGAAATGTCAGGGTGTAGTAGTATATTACTGCAGTTTTAATTTACATTTTCATAATGACTAACATACTCAGGCATTTTTTTATGTACTTATTTATTATCTATATATCTTTTCTAGTGAAATATCTGTTCATATCTTTTCCCTAGTCTTATTGGATTGCTTATTTTCTTATTGTTGTTTTAGTTCTTTGTATAGTCTAGTCACAAATTCTTTAATGAATTTGTGTTTTCTGAAAACTTTGTCCCAGTCTGTAACTTGTGTTTTTATTTCTTTATCATGTCTTATACAGAGTAAGTTTAACTTTTCTTTAACATATTATAATTTTTGTCTGTGTTTCAAGTGCTTGGTGTTTTTTTCTAGGAACTCCTTGCCTAGACCAGAGTCAGAAAGATTTTCACTTTTGTTTTCTTTTATAAGTTACATAGTTTACCTTTTTACATTTCTATGATCCTTTTTGAGTTAAATATTAATTTAGAACTTTTAGAAAAGGGTGGGTAATTTGTTCATTGAAACCAGTATGCCCTTTTACATTTGTTCCCTGGTATATAAGCTTAGATCTACTATTATAATATTATCAGACATGTTCTTCAATCAATCAACAAATATTTATTAGCCATAACATTCCACTTTGATCAATGCCTTCTAAGCAATTTAGAACAACCCTGGTTGGACATCCTGTATGCATATTTCACCTCTCTGGATTTCATTGTCCTCTCAGTAATTTCCATGGAGCTGAAGTTATTTTCATTAGTAACCCACCGACAGATATATTTTCAAGAAGTTTGGAGGGATATCTCCCCAGTAAAATCCTATTTATTTTTTCCTCTTGACAAAAGAAGACTTAATCTACACAAGCAAAGTGAGGCACTAAGTGGAAATAATTGTTCGAATAATTCAGGCTGCCTGTGTTCTGCCAATCCTCTCATCTTGACTATTTGAATATTAGTGTTTTACATGTAGCTGAAAGGAAGTTGGAGATCATCTCATCTTAGTCCTTAATTTGACTACTTAACCAAGTAGAGAGCTGCCTAAAAGCCAGAGGCTCAGTAACTGCCAAGTAAGGGGAGCTGCCCACAGCCTGGCATTTGTTCATGATTTTCACAGATGCGTCTGCAATAGTCTCCTTATGTTTCCCCACATGCTCTACAGCTTCTCACACCCTGGAATCGATCTCAGCCACACTGGTAAAAGACAAGACAAGTGAGTCTTTTGGCTTCAGGAAGTGTTCTACAGCCCAGGGACATAGAATTGGGAAGCAGACTGTGTTTGGGAAATTAAAGAGAAATTTTGGAGAGGGCTGTGGTTTGGGAAATGAAGTAAGCAGAGAAAAGGTCAGTGTTCACTGTGGTTTGAAAAGAGAGTTTTGAGAAAGGAGACTATGATTTGGCGACATTTTGAAAGGAAGGAGCTGAGGTTTGAAAGTGGAAAGAGAAGGAAGAGACCTGTGACGGCATAAGGGGGGGGGTACAAGAAAAATTAGGAAGATAATAGTTTTAAGAAGTGATCTGTGGAGTCAGGCCAAGGTGTACTTATTTTAGACTTCACACATTAGATACATTTCAAAACCTTAGGGTAAAAAAAAATGCAGTTTTGATTATGCAGTGAAGTTTACTTTTGAAACAATAAATTTTACAGATTCCTTCTCTAAAATGAGTATTTAGGTAACCTGTTATTGCATTAATAGCAGTTTAAGAATGCAAGCATTTGAGGGTTTCTCTTCCAGTTGTGGTGGGGTGGAAATTCTGCTTCTGTAAAGACAACCATGAAAGGCAGAGCCAAGTACACGCTATTAGAACTGGGATCCCACCTGTATAGTAACTAACCAGTTTGGCACAGACAGGTAATAGCCTCAAACTTGCCTATACATGAAATGAAGAGGAGGAAATGCATAATCTAAAGCTAAGATACTACCAGGAAAGAATTCAGATATAAACTCACTCCAAAGCCTGCCAAGTCAGCAGGCCAAGTTGGTCCTCAAAAGTTTAGGTAAGTCCTTACAGGCTGAGTCAGATGGAAGACCTAGGAAGACATCCAGATTGCAGAGATGAAATATTTGAAACTTCAGTCACTCAAGTGCATGCACCCATGTATTTACTTAAGCTGCTCTAGGGAATATTTCTGTCCCCTAACCCCATTCATATGTTGAAATCCTAACCCCCAATATGATGGGTTTTGGGAAGTGGAAATGTTGGGAGGTAATTTAGATTGTGAAAGTAGAGCTCTCATGAATGGGATTAATGCCTTTATAGAAGAGACCCCAAAGAGTTCTCTAGTTCTGGGGCCTCTATGGTGGCCTAGGGGTTAAGTCTCAGCACTATCACTTCTATGGCCTGAGTTTGATCCCTGGCCAGGTGGCAGATCTCTTCTGTCTTGCCTGCTGTTCCCCTCAGCAATGTATTTCAGTAGATCTGCCTGTTTTGCTCCCCACTCTGTCCCTGGTGAATCTTCTCACCTCACCTCCCCCGCCCCCTGCACCTCTGGCTCTGCCCAGTTCTTCTACGCAATAACTAAATCTTTAATGCCAAAAAATAAAAGAGCTCTAGTTTTTTTTCTGCCACCCAAGCACATAGAAAAAAGACAGCAGTTTACAACCCAGAGGAGGACCCTCACGAGAACACAGCCTGTTGTACTGGTGTACCTGGGGACTCCAGTCTGTAGAATCATGAGAAATAAATGTCTCTTGTTTAAAAACTACCCAGTCTATGGGATTTGTTTTAGTACCTATGGGTTAACAAATATTCTAAGCACCACTATTATGAATGATGAATATAAATGAATATGAATTACCAGAATGCAGAGGCAATCCAAAAGCCCATCAGCTTATGAATAGATCAACAAAATGTGGTACATACAGGGAAATATTATTTGACCATAGAAAAGATTGAAGTTTTGGAATATGCTACAAAACTACGAAAACAAAATTATTATACTAATAAAAGTAGCCAGGCACAAAACGTCTCATATTGTATGATTCTACTCATATAAAATGTACAGAATGGCCAATGCCATCAAGACAGAGAGCAGATCAGTAATTGCCAGCAGTTGGGGAGAAGGAAGAGATTGTTTATAAGTATAGTTTCTTTTGGGGTGATGAAAATGTTCTAGAATTAGTGGTGGTGGCTACACAACTTAATAAATATACTAAGCACCTCTGAGTTGTACACTTTGAAAAGTAAGCTGGAAATAAAAAATCTGTTAATTCTACAGCTTGGCACATCCTTTGCGTGGGCAAATGTGGTGTTTCCATTGTCTCCATACCCCCATCTCTACCCTACACTCCAACCTAACAGGAGAATATAACACTTCTCAGCTTCATCCCCTTGCTCAGGCTGGTATGCCCACTGATACACTGATACCCTGTACCCCTTTTCTGCCTGTCAGAACCCTTCACCCTTCTGAAGGCCACACACTCCAGGAAAAATTTTCCTCCTGTAAGAAAGGTCCTCTGGACATCAGTAAGTGTTGACACTTGTCTCTCTCATGCTTCAGCTTAGTCCCTCCAATATTATGGAATGCCTGCACTTATGTCTGCTTCACCTTGCTTTGTGCAGTAAACCACTTGAGAAGAACAACGCTTGTATCTCCCACACTAACCCCATGCCTGCTACACAAGAACTGAATAGAAATGGACTCAAATGGGCTTACAAAGCTATATTTCTGGCTTCTAGTCTGGGTCTAATGTACTTTCTACTGCCTCTGGTTACAGAGGGGTCCTTGTTTCTCTTCCCCAGTCCCTTACTGTTTCTGTGCTCACAGGAGCAGTCAGGGGTCTCAGCACCCAGCACACCCTCACTTCACCCAAGGCCACTTGCAGCCTCTCAGACCATGTAAAAACTTCCTCTGATAGACGCTGAAGTCATAGAGCTGAATCCGTAAACAGTGAGGCCAGTTTTATTCTGTTCTTTGAGCACTGACATCAGGCCAAAGCACCAGGCTCCATAGCGTCACATTCTCCTTTCTTCAAACACCTCATAGCCCACTGGCTCGACTACAGCCAGCGCACTTGCAAGACCTGTAGATGTGGGCGAAGGAGTGGGGTTAGGGGCAGGAGCAGTCGCGTCCCTGAGGCCAGTGCAGCCTGCCCAGCCTGTCACAGGTGTCAGTAGGTAGGAGGCACCTTTGCTGCGAGCACAGGATCTGTGTGTCCGTGTTCGATGGGCAGAGACATTTCATCAACATAGTTTACTCTTCTCATTTTCTGTTCCAACTTAGATTATACGGCTAAACTTAAAGGTGTATAAATAATTGTATACCAAATTACAAAGTTGGGATTTACTCTCCCTTCATTATCAAGGCCAATTACTACAAAGGGAATCAGAGAGAAATCTCTAAAGAAAGATGGTGAATCTATTCATAAAATGGTCATTGCCTAGTTTACTTGTATGGAAGGTTGGAACTTTTGTACATCGGATCTTCTCCCAAGGATGTAAAACCTTCCTTAACAGGTATAAGGTAGTCTTTGAAAAATAGCATACTTCTTAAAACAAAAGAAACAGTTCTTCACATGCAGTTAGAGGTAACCACTATTAACTTTGTGGTATCTATCCTTCTAGTCTTTTTCTATGCATATTTTGAGTGCACTGCTGTTTTTATAAGCTGCTGTTTTTACTTAACAAAGTGTTCTGGACATTTTCCAGATCACCAGCCAGTTGCAAGGTATTCCCTTGCTCATTTAGGTCAAGTCTAATGTATCTCAAAGGCGAACTCACTGATCTCCTAGCCTAAAGGAGGGGCGAGTCATCCCAATGAAGCCCCTCTCTGTGGAGCTGGCATTATACCACATTACCACTCTTCTGCCCCATCCAAAAAGATTAATCTGAGAGACAAAAATACACAGTCACACAGCAGGGACCGCAGAGCCAGGCGATGGCAGCTGGGTACTGTAGTCTGTCACCAGCCACACTATTTGCTGGGTAACAGAGCTGGTTTTTTTTTTTATTTTATTTATTTTTTTTTTCAGCCCCAGAAGTTCCTTTAAGCCTTTGGTCATAGAAGGAGCTGATATCAGCTTGACTGAGTTGCTGCCAAGCATGAGGAAAGAAAAAAACCCACTCATACTGCCCTTATCGCTGGGCCTGAGCCTCACAGATAAGGCATTTCCTCCCTCACTGCGTATCATGGATTATAGCCTCAGTGTTTCTACTGAACTTTGATTGAGGAGAGAGTTCTTTTTCAGGATCATTAAATCTGCTTTGGGGGTCCTAGAAGGAGACTCAGCAGTCTGCTAAGCAAGCCCCTGAAATCAGTCTTTCATATTATTATTTCATTAGACACATGGTTTAGTGTGTACTCCACATGCATGGAAGGGGTGCAACTCCAAGAAGATATTGGAAAAGAGCTTATAATTATGTTTAAAGATACCAAAAGGAAACCAAATAGGTAAATGGGTCTGACCTGCTCCTTAAGTTTTAAGAGGGTTAGGATTTCCTTATGTTTGGGGATGCAATATAATAATTCTTGGTTACTGCTATTTAACTAGTTGGCTGACTATGGACAATTCCCTTAACTTCTCCATTATTCAGGCCCCTCAAATGTATAATAAGGACAATAAATTCAAGTCTACATCTATTTCAAGTTGCATTATGCAATGTGTACCAGCTTACCAGTGCCCAGGTTACCAGAATCACTGGGTATTAACTGTTTTGTCATTTCAACTGAGCTCATTGTTTTATATAGTGGCAAGTGCTACATGTCTTAGCAGGATATAATATTTCACCTCAGAGTCTGTATCTTCTAGATAAAACACGTAGACTACTGTCAGTTAACCACAGAATCATCTTATAGATGTTTTGTTTATATCATATGTCCACTTTTAGGAACTAGAGGAGTGGGAAAGACTAGTTTCTATAACAGGAAGTACTCTTGCTAAAGGAGAAAAGAAAAAAAATTGACAAGATAATTAATAACAATTTATTCTTATTTGTAAACTGTCCCCGTTCAGTAGTTTGAAATGAAAGATGTCCGGTTCTAAAACTTAGACCAATTTAATGGCTATCGGTGGTTTTAACTTGCCAGACTTATCCCTTGTTTCCCCAATAATTCAGAATGGCTTTGGCAGGAAGTTGCTGCCGTCATCAGGGAATTTGGCAAGTAGTTGTAGCTGGCATGTCCCTCCTCCCCCATGCATTTTTTAGCACATATGTCTAATGTTGCCTGTACACCTGATGTTCTGTTCCTACCAGTCCTACAGGTTTCATTTTGCCTGAGACCTTCAGGGACTCCACAGCTGGGCTGAAGCTGACCTCAGTTATTGCAACTTGCCACTCCCCATTTGTAGATCCAAACTTTCCAGACAGGGTGCCACTCAAATGCTGAGATTTTGGAATTAACAGAAGGAGCCTGAGGGCTGTGAGACATTATACATTCAGTCCTTACTTTCCCTATTAGTGGATCCATTTGCCAAAAACAAAGTAAGACTAATCTCCTTGTTGAATATCAATCATTAAATCTATTGGAATTCACCTTAAGAATAATATCAGCCACCTGTCAGAATCAGAAATTATTTTGTGGGGCCTCCCTGGTGGCGCAGCGGTTAAGCGCTGCGCTGTGGAGCTGTCCGCAGCAGCGATGCGAGTTCGACGCCCAGCCGGGGAGAATCCCACATGGTGCGGCAGACCTCTCCTGCCTCGCCCGCTGCTCCCCTCAGCAGTGTATTATTTCTGATCTGCCTGTTCTGCTCCCTACTCTGTCTCTGGTGAAGCCTCTCACCGCTCCACACCTCTGGCCTGTACCCCAGCTGTATGTATAAATAAATAAATCTTTAAAAAAAAAAAAAAGAAATTATTTTGTGGAATTTTAAAATGTCTGATCAAGAGTTAATCTCTTTCAAAACTTCCTTTCCCATCATATCCATAAGCAAAAAATGAAAACAAAAAACCTATTTCATAAACTCATGAGTCTTGTTCATATAGATAATCCAAAAAGATGATGCAATCACCCTATGAACTCCAAGTAACCACAGCTCTCAGGAAGTCTGCTCTTACCTCTTCTTTCTTTCTTTTAGTTTCCTCTCCTTCCCTTCTTCCCTTCCCCCCTTCCTTTCCTCTCTCTCTCTCTCTCTTTTGTCTTTTATCCCTCTTTCCCTTTCTCCCTCCCTCCCTTCCTACTTTCACATTTAAACTAAATTTTCTTGATGTCATTTGATCCATGGAATCAACCCATGCTGAGTGTTTTGTGAGATCCTTGTCCAATCTATTTATATCAGTTCCTCATCTCTGTGCTCAGTATTTTCTTGTAGTGTTTCACTGTTGATTGCTTTTACAGACACACAGATATATGTTCCTGTTGAAACAACATGAAGTGTAGAGTAGATGTCTTCTTAAATCAGAAGACAGCCCACAAATTATCAGAGTTAAATATTGAAATGGCCATTTCTTGTGCCTAAGTACTGTTGACCTCAAACAAAAACAATCTGTTATTCCACTAGTAAAATGTCTTTTTTTGGAAACAACAGAAAAGAGGGCAGACTGGAAAGTACATTCACATACACTTTTAAAAATCCAAGACCAGCAACCCCCTATATAACCTCTGGAGGACCTCCCCATCAGTTCTGCCAGAGGGGGAAATAGCATCACCTCCCGTGGGAGACACAAGACATGCTGAGTCCTGTAGTCTGCTAATTTACCCATGCACAGACACTCTCTTTCTAGACTCCAAACGTCATTTAAGTAGAGTTTTTGTATATTAACATTCATGTTACAGATGAGGTGAAATATCTTGTTTAACATCCTTTGTATGACAATAATTATATCTGCTTAAAGGTTCTCAATTAGGATTTAAGAAAAAAATTAACAAGGGAATCATCTACAACAGATACAGCAAAAATACTTTAGATGAATCCTAACCCTATTTTGCTTCATTGCTTGGAACTATATACATTAGAGTTATTTTTTTTTTAATTTTCCAAAACCTATCAGTGACAGAAATTATCATCCTACTTTCAATTATAACTCTTTATGTAATTGTTTATATTTTTATTGGATTCCTTTTTCTTGTCATTGCTAAATGTTCAACTATGCTCAAACTACTTAACATTTTGAATCTTAAGGCTAGTTATATAAAAATTCATTAAAAATATTTTCATCATCTTTTTAATATGATAAACTTTTTCAAAAGAATCAGTTAAATAAAGGGTGAAGGGTCAGTTAAATAAGGATCTTTATAGTTTTAATTATGGGGCAGCTGAAGGCCCATATGGCATTTTTATATTAACTTTAAAAGGTGTTACTTCCTCTGGGTAAACTCTGCCCTCCTGGACTTCACCCAGAACAGTTTCTTTGGTAAGAGAAGCACAAACTAAAAGTTTGTGCTACTTGCTCAGGTAACTTAAACCCGTGCCCAGGAATAGGGTGCAAAAATTAATTTAGAAAGTTTTTCATCTTTAGTGTGCTCTAGTCAGTTCATACACATTTCTAGGACCAAACCCATAAAGTGAGCATTTTGATCACATGAATCACAAGTATTCTCAAGAGATAATGTAGAATCACAAACTAGCCAAATACATAAGATCATTTGAAATAATAAAACCATAAATAATGATCTACCTCTGCTGTGAAAATCAGTTAGATACTGGCACATTTGATCATGTCTTTGTTAATTTCACCTGACTTCTGTTTTTATTACTTCAGTTAAAACAATTTTCATGACAATATAAATTGGTAAAACCTTCTCACAATATGGTTTGGAAGTAACTATTATAAATTTTGTGCAAATCTTTGACCCAGCAATTTCTTTCTAGGAATTTCTATCCCAAAGAAATACACATACTCATGAAGTATACAAGGATTGAAGCAGTGTATCGAATAGCAAAAAATTAGAAGCTACACAAAAACCTATCAATAGTAAGTAATGCCCATATTATGCAGTATGCAGTATGCCTATATTATGAAAACAACATAGCCAGCCATATAGCCATTCATTAAAAATAGTGAGATGATTCTGTTTGAACTGACAAGGAATTATACATATTATATATTCATTATATATATTATATCTATAGTATAGATGGTAGTATAAATGATACCAATAGATTAGATAGATAGATGATAGATAGATAGATAGATAGATAGATAGATAGATAGATAGATAGATAGATAGAGGCAGATCAAGAGAGAAAAAGTGAAAAAGGCAAGTTGCAGAATAGTAAGAATCTCATCAACACAAGAAAAATATGTGTGTGGTGCATGTGCAGATGGGCATGTGAGTGTACATGCTTACAGAATTTTCTGGGAGGGCAATTCCTAATTGATTACCTCTGAGGAGAGGAATGAGATTTGAAGGGAGGTAATAGAGATGGGAGGGTAAGAGATTAGAAGAGGGAATTACTAAAGAACTTCTACTCTCTGCTCTATACACCTCTGCAATGTTTATCTTTTTCCCAAAAAAGACATGCATTGCTTTGTAATTTAAGTCACTTTAAAGAATTAGTATAATAGGAAGGAGGGAGGGAGAGAGGAAGGGTGGGTGAGAAGGAATGATGGATCATTCATAATTAGATCATCCGAACACAACTATTTTTATTTTTATGTATTGCTATCCAGATTTTTAACATAGAAAAATAACAGGTGAGCCAAAATAACACTGAAGGTAGGCAGCCAGTGCTTCTTGCTTTTCCAGTTTTAACTTGCACCTAGGGACTTGATGAGACACATGTCTCTGTCCTTGACAGAGACAATGGCAACCTTGGGGCCTCAGCAGCCCTGCTTCTGGCTGACCCTGTTTGGCTGGGCATTTGCCCATGAAGGTATGGTAATTGTGGGATTTTACTGGGAAACTGTTTACTAAGAATATCCTTTCTTCTCTCTCTATGCACACTAATTTTATTAAAAAATCTTTTACACAAAAAATGTTTATAGAAAAATATTCTTATATTCCAATGAATATGGAGAAAACATTAAAAAATTGAAAAGAATGCCATTGCATGATCATTATAATTTTAAATTTTGTATTTTTAACACAAACTAAATATTATATATGAATAGTCACTTGGTTGCAAATAGCCATATGATTGATGTATTTACATTGTCATTATACCAGAAAAAAATTAAATTTTTTAAGGTGCACATATTTGCTGCTTTGGACTTTATACAATTTTCATTAAAATGCAGAAAATATAATTTTATAAAATATCTCTCTAAGGAAGATTCTAAATAGCAAAATTATCACATTAAGTAGGAATTTAAACATCTTACCGTTCTTAATGTGAATTGTCAATTTTCTTTTCAAAGAGATAGTTCCAGTATTATAGCTACCAAAAGTGTATGGGTTTTATTCTATCTTTGTTAGCATTAAGTATTAATTTTCAAACTATATTGGCAAAAGTAGACTAATATATTTCTTAAACAAATTATAAATTTGGACATTCTCTTTATTAATTATGTTTGGTGAATTTTTTCAAGTTCTTTTTTCATTTATTAATCTAACAATTTTTTATTAATAGCTATCATAGCTAATACTAAGTGTTTATCAAGTGGAATTTTCTAAGTGACATACAGACATAATACATTTTAACCTCACATAACCCCAAGTAACTTTTGCAATTGCCACATTTTACAGATGAAGAAACAGAGATCCACATATGTTCAGTCACAGGAAGTCTAACATCAGAGCTGAGGCTCTTGCTCTGACCACACACTATATGACCTCACAGGAATGTGTGAAATAATTAAGATATCCTTTTTTTTGTCTTACTTGTTAAAAGTATTTTCCCAGTGTGCTGTACTTTTTGTGTTCTTGTATTTTTACTTTCAGAACATATTGATGTTTTTACCATCTAATTTGTTTTTACCTTCTGTTTATAATTTCTTTTATTTCCAAGCTTATAAAGGTATTCCCACTTCCAAAAGTATGAGAAATTTTCAAATCTATTTCCTTCCAGTGTATATGTATAATATTCAAAAAAAATGTGTGTATAAATGGGTGACTCTACCTATACATAACATGTATAAACATACAAATTCTTTAACCCTTCTGGAGTACAATACAAGACATTTGGGGATTATGTTACTCACCCTGACTTTGTTGCTGGGGAGAGAATTAATCTGCCAGTATCCAGATGAAATACTGAGCCATTGAATTAGAATCTTTGACTTACCTTTGCTCTAAGTAGCATGATTAAACCAAGATTATTTAACCCAAGCCCAAATGAATCATTCCAAATCCTTGACTCATTTTGGCAGACATGACAAAATTTCTGCTGAATTACTGCCTTGGAGAAATCTTTGCATGACTGGTTGAACACTGGTGTCTGCAAGTCTTATGATTTATAGCTCTTCATCATCTACACACATGTCTAGCCCATTGGGCACACCCATTTTATTTCCAAAGAGAAGAAACGTCTTAGATATTAAATTGGGTCTAAAGTATAGATCAATGGAGCGGCACATATACTACCATTTACATGTGGGAAAATATATCTATATCTTCTTGCATATATAGGGAAAAGGATAGATATAGATGAAGATATGGAAATGGGTATAGCTATAGACAGGAGTAAGGATACAATGAAGAAATTGACCCGAGAAGTTGTCTCTGGTCAAGGAACTGAGTGAGTAGCTAGTGGGCCCATGAGAAGTAGCTGAGACATTTCACTTCCTGTCTTTATGTAACTTTCGCATTTTACATTATGTGCTTGTATTACTTATTCACAAAGTAATGGTCAAGAGTTTTTTTGGTGATACAGTAACATTTTTTTAGTCACCTTATGAAAATAACACAGGGTTGAAATAATACAGGTTGATACTAATGCCAACGTAGTTCGGTAATGTTCTGCATCATACAAGATGTAAATGTATTGTGATGTGAAGTCTCCATCTAGATTGTTCTCATATTAATCAAGGATTCTGTCTGTGTTGTAAGGAACTGCATTTCCCAGGTTTTATCTAGGTACAGCCAATGGAAGTCCTGAGCATTAGAACGGAGGAGAGAGTAAAAGAAAGAAACTGGAGTGATTTTCTCTATTCCCTGTGGTATTTTCAGCACCTGTTATGTGTTCTCAACTCCAACTGGGAAGCCTCCACTCTGGTTCTAGTTCCCACTGGATGACCTTGGTTTCTAAGTTTTGATAATTCCACTTCCTCCCATTGTCCCTCCAGGCTTAAGGTGGGAGCAGCTTCCTATTCTTGCTAATCTCTAGAATTCCACTCTGGATTCCATGATTGATTTCTCAGCTTTTCCATTTCCTAGGTAGCCAATTCTCTTTATAAAATTTTCTCTGTTGGAAAAAATGTGTTTTTCCATCAGAGAGCCTGACTGACACGCTCCCCAAGTACACATTTTTTGGGTTTTGCTTTGAATTACTGTTGCCCAAGAATAAGAAAAGCACCTCAGGATTCTTTTCATATAAAATATGATCTTAGATTCTGACTGCAGAACTCCAAACACACTGAGCCTTGGTTAGTTTTTTGCACTCCACCCATATATTTCATAACGGCCATTCCTTATCATTGCCCAATAGTGTAGATGACATTTTAAAGGGCACTATTTGTAGATACAAACTTAGAAATAAAGGCCTTCGTATACATCTCAGAATCAGGATATTTAGAGGATTAAATGTGGAAACTGCTCTTGTCAGAGTATTCAGGATAGTGACCTGGGGCTGTCTGAGGACTGAGTGAGTCCCTGCTAAATTACAGAGCTATAGGAAAAGAAAAAGTCAGCATTTATGTCTGATATATTTTTAGGGAGAAATGACTATGTGGTGCTCAAACACAGACTCTTCATTTCTCAACTGATTTTTTAAGTCGTTCTAATGTGAGAAATCAAAATCCCGTTTCATGTGTTCCTCAGGAAAGACAATTATTCTTAGCCAAGGGCCTTTATCTAGAGATCCTGAACTTGTCTCTTGTCACTACAGGAGTTTAATTTAAGCCTAATACAGATGAATTACAGGTCTACGGGCGTGTACTACCAGATTGTTTAAGTCATAGGAAATAACTGGGTCTTCTCAATTCATGAATATACAAACCATAGCACCTGGAGCGAGTGTTATCATTCTTCATAATCACAGACAACACCTGTCTCATGGTTTCTGACTCACACGTGACTCTTATATCATTGCCCTTTTGGACCTGGTGTCCCTCTTCTCACCATCCCTACTTTCTTCCAACTGCTGCGGATGAGAATGTACCTCCTTCTTCCCTCACAATCCCCTTCCCTGCTGTTGACAGAATCCCCTAATTATGCAATATAAAACTACCTAACCCCGGTGCCCCATCCACTTCAGCAGCAGAATCTGTCCCCATCTGCATCCCTTCTCTTCTGACCTTTGGGCCAGCTCTATCAGTCCCTTCACTGACCTTATTAATGTTCCTCATATGGACTGGTCTTGCCACCTCACAGGCTCCACCCCTACAACAGCATGCCTTTAACACTGATGATCTGCTCCATCCTGGCACAGGAACAAACAACCCTGGCTATTAAAAATCCTGTCCTCCTGCACCAGCTTTTGAAGGTCCTGGCATCCACTCCTCTCAGTCCTTCAACTGCTTCCACTAACCTTTACTTCTTTTGTCAAATCTCCGTTCACCAACTGTTACCCCTGGGCTGATCTGTCATACATGTTGAAGCAGATTTATTGGAATACTAAAGAATTTTTTTTAAACTTCAACAGGCCCCACAGAGTCCCTTCCCAAGGTCCTATATCTAATTATGGATTCATAATTGTATGTTCCGTTTAAAGGGGGACCCCCCACATGTTATAATCTTCAGGCCACCACAAAATCTGAACCTGTCACTGCTGAGGTGATAGATTTCTTGATTATATGGGAATTAAGGGAATGCTCCCAATCCTACTTCTATGCTTCTTCTAATAAAAATATCCTTCTCGATCCACAAACTGAACTTTGATGCTTTCAAGCTTAGACACATTGTTAAATCTAGTGATTAGTTTTAAGTATAAGGTCCACACAATTATTTCAGATACTTTATAGGTTAAGTAGATTTTTGTTGATTGATTTTGGAAACCTACCACAGAACAAGTGACTTGTAGAAAAATAATCTAGACTGTGAGTCATCTCTAAATTGTAGGTTTAACACTAATGAAAGCCCATAAACCAGAACATATGCTATGTTATGCCCCTTGTGGAAACCTATGTGAAAATAGTGACACTTTGTCACAGGAAAAAAAATTACCCTTAAATTCTGTCAAAGGATGCAATAAATTTTGTACTATCCAATAAGACATGATATGTAAATATAGTAGTTATCTGTATGTTCTGAGGCAGTTTCAAATTTAATTTTTCAGCTTTATGATCAGCCTGTGTAACTCTCAAGTTCATCATTATATATCCAGAAACTTGCTGAGTACCTGGCATGCAATAGGCACTCAAACAATGCATGAAAAATGAATAATTACATAGTACTATATGACAGAATATGTGCTCTGCTTTTGATTTTGAAGCTCAATGGTCAGTAAACTAAAATGGACATATACAAGTAAGTTAATATATGTTTTATTATTTTTAAGTATACAATGGTAAGTTTGTAAATTTATTTATCTTTCCAATTATCTTTTGCAAAATAAAATATTTTGGTAGGATTTCAATGGAAGATATGCATTGGTGTCTCTACCTTCAGTGAAACTACTCTATACTAAACAAGCACACAACCCCATCTAGAAAATTGTGTTTATTTTTTAGTCATGTGGAGAAATGTTTTCATTTTAATATTGGCATATAAATAGTAAAAAGTTTTATTTGTAAAGATTAAGTATAGTTACAGCATTCTGACCTTCCATATAGCTCTGATAAATGTTACAAATATATTACACACATTCCAATTTTCAGCCTAAAATCTCATTTACATTCAGCAAAGCTATGGATTCCCTCCAGCAACTTAACAAAGTGAGTTTGATGAAGAAAAATTTTCATGTAAATTATCTTAGTCCTTCTAAGAATACAAAAGGATTCATTTTAATAGAGTGATGACAATGAATGTATTTGATTTCTAGATTTCTGGACCACACCAGTGTTACAAATTGGTTGCAGCTTCTCCATTGCCTCTTCTCTCTCTCCTGTCCTTTCACCCCCAACAAGAGATTTTAGCTGTCAGCTATTGGTGTTTGGGGAACACATTTGGAGAAAAATAACAAGAAGTTTCTTTTTTTATTTATATTGAAAATAAATTCTTGGTTCTAGGAAAATACATAGCATTAAGAAATAGTTTGGAGACTGAGTCATTCATTTCTCTATCAGAATACCAATCATTAAAAAGACATACATGTTCTCGTGATACCAGTTGTCTTTTTCCCCACACTGCCTCCCACCCACTCAAGAAACCCACTCCAGAAGAAATATTTTTCTTCTTCTCTTCTTTTTAGCACAAGCATCTTTCACTCCAAGTCATACAAGAGCACATCAGGAAATCTCTTGGTCTGAACTACAACATATGTGCGTCCACTTCCTTCCCTGATTCTTAAGATAACCCCTCTACCTTTACTCTGCATCCTTGACCATTGAAGTGTGATACAGCCAATTCGCTTCTCCACAAAGCATGATGCATGCCTTTCATGACAGGGGACTTACCCAGAACAGACACAGAATGTGATAGATCTTAGTGATTATTATTTTGTATGTACATGAGTACATCTCCACACAAGCTAGACAAGTTGCTAAAAGTCTGGAGAAGTTTTCAGAATACCTGGAATCCACATTCCACTTAACAGTTCTTTCTTTGAAGAAGAAATTCCAGGCATTTCAAAGGCAGATCATTCAGACAACTGGCATTCCCTTTGCAAACTGGCTTCCATCCTCCTCACCCACCCCTTCAACCTCCCCATCAGAGGGTCATTAGGGTGCTGTTTGAAATGGTGGTGGCTTTTAGAAAATACCAGGTTCTCCCACATCAAAGAACAACCAGCAGTGATGAGTTATTGCTTCTTCCTGGGGAGTTCTCCCTGCCAAAGTCTAAGGAGGCAATCCCATGTTTTCCTATTCTGAGTAGAGGAGAAGGACTTTTCCTTCCTAGTTCTCTAAACACACCCTGAGAGAATTCTTTGTGAAAAATACTAAAACTAATATTTCAGAAGACCTCAGGTTATATCTTGTTTTATGGTTGTAGGGAGAAAAAGTAGAAAATTTCAATGAAGAAGATACAAAGGATTTAGTGCTTTGTATAAAACAGCATACTAGTGAAATAGTTTGTTTTCTCTCTCTCCTGAAGAGATGAGGCAATTTCATCATGACCTTGGTGCCTGGGTATAAGAGGAAGAGGGAGCAGTTCCATCTTATTCCATGGAGACGGCTATGAAACTCTTTGCTCACTTACTTTAGCAATTTGAGGCCTTTAAATTACCATTCCAACCTCATAGAAAAGGCAAACTCAGTCAAGAAACTGGAAACCAATGCTACACACTCATAATCCTTGATACCTAAGATTTGTAGTATGTCTGATGAATTCTTAATCATTTTCATAAGCCTTGTTTCCAGCAAAGTTAAATGGAGCAGCTTAACACTATTGAATATTTGATTATATTAACTACCTTGCCCTTAAAGCAACTTCCCACTTAAAGCAGGAGTTTCAATCAATCCTCTGAGAGTTAATAACAATCTCTGTAACCCAAGTTGGGAAGCCAGAGCATTTTGTCAGTGTTCTCAGAAAATCCCCCTTCCTAATTCCTAGTCTCTCTATGGATAATTGAGCATAAACTCTGTCTCTTCTCAAAATCTATTCATGGAATCAATAAGACCTTTCCCTAGTCTTTCCCACAAAGATATATGATCCCACAAAGATATATATATGATCACGTTGTTTCCTACAGAAGGAGTCACTCAGCTTGCTCTTAAGAATAGGTAGTCAAGTCAGTTCTTCAGTCATAAAAGAAATGCAAATCAAACCCAAAATGAGGTATCCCTTCACATTCATTAGGGGAGTTATAACTTAAAAAAAAAAAAAAAAGACTGACAATAATAAGTATTGACAGGGATGTGGAAAGACCGAAGCTCCCAAAAATAGTGGTGGATCTACAGAATGGTACAGTCACTGTGGAAAAGGTTGGCGGTTCATCAAAAGTTAAACACAGAGTTACCACATAACTCAACAGTTCTATAACAGTTGTTATACATACATTCACACAAATTTGTACATGAATGCTTGATATCAGTGTTACTCATAATGACCAAAAAGTGGAAAGAACCCAACTGTCCATCAACTGACAAATAGATAAATAAAATATTATGTATCTATATATGGGAAAATTATCCAGTCATAAAAATAAATAAAGTTCTGATACATGCTACATCATTATGCCAAGTCAAAGAAGCCAATCAAAAACCTACATTTTTATTCCATTTATGTGAAATTTCCACAGTAGGCAAATCCATTTCCACAGTAAGCAAATCCATTTCCCAGAGTGAAAAAATGAGGAATGACTGCTAACAGATACAGTCACATTTGGAGTGATAACAATTTTCTAGAATTAGATAATGGTAATGATTGTACATCTGCAGGAATATACTAAAACCAATTAAAGTAAAAATTTACACTTTAATGTGTATATTTTATGGCACTTAAATAATATGTCAGTAAGGCTACTAAGAAAAAAAGAGAAGAAAGGAAAGGAGGGAGGAAGGAGTGTAGGAGAGGAGGGAAACAACTCCTCTCAAAAACTTCATGAAGTATGTTTAATCTGTCCTCTTCAGTATCTCTTTCCCTGACAAACCCCTCCTAGAAATTATGCGGAGGATGGCCCTCTTCTTCAAGTTGGCAAAATTTGTTCCCAGGAAATGAAGTTTTGTCAGCTAATCATAAACCCCAACACCCTTGTAGTTCATGAGACTGACCTTACCCACATCCACTTGGCACGTCCTCCTGCCCAGCGCAGTTGTCCAGCCAACCTGCTAAAGAAGGCGCCCTCCAGAGCTTCTGCTTCACCTCCAGGTCATCAAGGCTTATCATTGCTATCAATTCGAAAAAGGTCCAGCCTTGGCAAGTAACAAGTGTCTGTCTCAGCAGAGTGAACTCACCCCTAAATTTAAACAGTTTTCATTGGCTTGATCTATGCTTGGTTTTCACATCATCGTGATTATGTAGCTTCAGCTCTCTGTGAGTGTGCCCTTAGTCCAGCATCTCCAGTTGTCTTCTAATCACCCCAAGTAAATTCAGGGTGTTTGCTGTTCAAACTTTAAAAGAATTGCTCATATGAGCCAGGTGCTTTGTATATATAATTCCACTTAATCTTCACAAAGTCCCTGTAAAGAAGGCATTACTGTCCCCATTTTTCATAAGGAAGAAACAGATTCAAAGAGGATAAGCAACATAATCAAAGTTGTGTAGACTGGAGTCAGAATGAACACAGAAATGCCAAAGCTGATGTTCTTTCTACTGCCTCAAATAACAATTCCTTCCTTTCATTGAGCATCTATCATACGCCAGGCAGTGTTCTGTACATATAAACTATACTATTTCTCTCATTGACTCTCACAAAAAAATGCATGAAGGTATTAGCAATCTATATAATAACATGGGGAAACTGAGGTTCAGAGTGATTAAGTAATGTTTCTAAGATAACATGGATATGTCATTCACTGAATATCTGGGAGTTTAGGAAAATTTTTACTTTTATTAAGTTGAAAGATGCAAATGGATCTCTCCTCTTTCTCTTGCCTCTTGCCTTTGAACAACTCTCTTGGAACCATAAAAGAAGGAGGAAAAAAATCACAGAAATATTTTCCTAAGCGTCTTCAACCTGCTAAACAACATCTACCTTCAAATCTTCTATTATATAAGAAAAGTGGTATCTTATTTGTTTAATACAATGTAAGTAGATTTTCTGATCCTTATAGCCGAACATATTCTGACTAGGAAGGTCTTATTACCATTTTTCACAGATAAATAAAGTGGGGCACAGAGATTAAATACTCTCCCAAGGCCTCAGATAGTACGCTCGTGGTTGTTCCCCTAGCCACCCTGGAATTTTCTTAATAACTAAATTTCCCAAGTTATAACTGGACACATGTTTGTCCAGCAAAAGGTCACATTTTTTAGTCTTCCTTCAATCTTCAATCACTTGGACCAGGGTAACACCTAAGGGGATGGCGGAGCCACAAGATAGAAGGATTCTGGGCTCCTGAATGACCTCATGAACAAGAGTTGCCCTACATCCTGGTATTGCCTACCAAGTTGGACTTTTAAGTGAGAGAGAAATCAATATCAATCTCATTTAAGTGACTATTCTGGTGTCTCTCAAGGCTCCATTATCTTAAGGAATTCTATGTCAATCAATTTTCAAACATAGGCCTAATTCCAAAGTTGTGTAATTTCCACCACAATACCTTTTTTTTTTTAAAGATTTATTTATTTTTGCATACAAGCTGGGGTACAGGCCAGAGGCGTGGGGAGGCAAGAGGGTTCACCAGAGACAGAGTGGGGAGCAGAACAGAGAGATCAACAGAAATACTCTGCTGAGGGGGAACAGCAGGTGAGGCAGGAGAGGTCTGTGGCGCCATATGGGAATTTTCCCAGCTGGGCGTTGAACTCACATTGCCACTGCCGACAGCTCCACAGCACAGCGCTTAACCGCTGCACCACCAGGGAGGCCCTCCACCACAATACCTTGATCAAATATTGCAAACTCAAATGCTTATAGATGCTAGATAGATAAATCACTGAAGAAACCTAGATGGGAATTATGGTGAAATGGAGACCACGTATATGGTTACAAACTACTTCTTTTTCTTCCTGCTAGATTGTATTTCCCAATTTTCTTTCTGTGTAGTTGGGGCCGAGTGACTGAATCTAGCCAGTAGGTAGAATGTGAGCAGAAGGAATGAATGTCACACCCAAGCTTGGACCATGAAAAAGTTTCCATTCAATTTTGTGCTCTTTCTTCCCTCCCCAATTAAAATGGAGAAGAAACCCAGGGAGATCATGGGAGCCAGCAATGAATATATGACAGAGCTAGGTAGGAGAAGGAGCCTGAGTCCTTGGGTCACCCTTTAGAGAAAAGCTGCCTAAATACTGCATTGAATGTATGTTTTGACACAAGTAAGAAACAACACTTTTCCTTGTTGGTTCATTAAATGCTCTAGTGTATTATTGACACAATGTAGCATAGCTCAACCTGACTAATACACCAAAGCAACCGCTGTAGAAATGCATGTCCCAGATTTTTTATTTTATTTGTAAAAAGAAGACATCTATGAGATAGTTGCTGATTGTTGCCAATACTCTGAAGGTAAAACATTACTACAATGCAGATTTAGCCCAAGCACTACAACCTTGCCCCCTCTGCCTCAGAAGTATAGCAGATTCCCTGCTCAGGGGACTTCAGCCAGCCTCCCCTACTGGTCCCAGATTCCTGAGGTACAGATTCAACTGCCCCAGAGAACTCAGTGAAGATTCCCAAGACTTTCTCCCAATAAAGCATGCTGATTTAATAAATTTTAAATCAATGGCCTTTAGAGTATAATTAGAAAAAGCGGGAAAATATCTATGATCTGCAGCTATTCTCTGATTTGATACAGCAATTTTTCCAAGCATTTACCTGGAACTCTGGTGTTTCTTTTTTCATAAACTTAAACATGATAATACCTACATGTCCAACTACATTCACCAAAAAGAAACTACTAAATTTTCTCTATTTCTCTTCTGACAAAATTCTTACCACTGAGCAAGTTTCAATTTTAAGGTCATCACTTCTGTGGGGATATTTGCCATAGAAGTCTTTGCCTTTCCCTGAGCAAAATTGTCTTATTTCTCTTCTATGCACCTTTGTGGAGTATTCTTCACATGCTCCTTTTCTAAGGTGTGAATTCCTAAAGAGACCAAAGCATTTCCATCTTCATAATCATCAGTTTCTGGCATGACATCTGGCTCATAGTAAATGTTCAATGTATGTACTAGGTGTTTTGTGATTTTACTTTTTTATTTCACTTTTTTTTTCAATTTAATCAATGGTTCCTCATTACTATGCCCTGCATTGTATGGAAAGAAATTGTCAAGGAGGGTTGGAATCAAGAGAATTGACAGTAATATTTGAAATCAAAGTGGTTGAATCTCTCAGTTATTTAGCAGAGCAAACTCTGGCAGCAGCCTGCCTTAGATTCCTATCTTATTTACTATCTGTACAACTTTACACAAGTTACTTGACTTCTCTGTTCCTTTGTTTCCTCAAGTGCCAAGAGGAAGTTATAATACCAGTACTATCATATTAGTCTGCTAGGGCTTGTACTGCAAATTGGGTACCTTAAACAAAAGAAATGTATTGTCTAACAATTCCGTGTCTGTTAGGCAACTGTTTTCTTCACATCATCTTTGTTTTATGTGTGTCTATCATTATGTTCATATTTCCCTTTTGTATAAGGACACCCTATTGGACTAAGGCCTACCCTAATGACCTCTTTTAACTTGACTACCTCATTAGAGTCTCTCTCCAAATAAAGTTATCTGGCTGTATTAAAGGATTAGGACTTTACCTTAACCTTTTTTAGGGAACATAATTCAACTCATAACCACACTGGATCAGATTACTGTGAGGATTAAAAGAGTTTATATATGTTAACACATTTAGAATAGCACATCGCACATCTAAAGCACTCAAAAAATATGGTACTATTATGTTTCTTAAAATCTTATTATACTAAAGTGACTAAGTCTTTAAAAAAAAAAAGTCCATAAAAATTAGCCCATACTGGGCCTCCCTGGTGGCGCAGCAGTTGAGCGCTGCGCTGTGGAGCTGTCGGCAGCACACAATGCGGGTTCGGAGAATCTCGTTTGGTGCAGCAGACCTCTCCTGCCTCGCCCGCTGCTCCCCTCATCAGTGTATTTCTGATCTGCCTTTTCTGCTCCCAACTCTGTCTCTGGTGAACCCTCTGCCGACCCACGCCTCTGTACCGTACCCCAGCTTGTATAAATAAATCTTTAAAAAAAAATTAGTCCATACTAATTATTAGTCCACACTAATACTTCAGACACAGTTGTTTTAGGGCAGTGTTTGGAGAGAGATGAGGTAGTTTTAATTTCAGAATACAGCAAAATGAAAGAAATGATGATTTCTGGTATAATAATACAACAAAAAGAATGAAATGAAATAACAAGTTACTGTACTCAAGTGCTTGAAAGGGACTCAGTTTGCAAGAATGTTATATATTGTGAGGCACACCCGTTAAAATTTGTTCTTTGATTTATTATGGAGTATTATTGATTCATTTTAGCAATAATCACTAAATCAAAAGTAACATAAAAGATTGTAGTTTGAATTTTGTAATTCTAGACTTTAACTTCTCTAAAATATACAGATTGGTTTCAAAGTCTTCTTAGATATTCTAGAGTACAAATGTTAAAATAAGTCTCTGAGGCTAGCTGATCGTTTTGTGACTCAAAACTATATTTAGGCACAAAATTTATAAATATTAATATTTTCTTATAATGTTCAGGGATGCACATCCCTGAACTATAAGTACTCCCCAAAGGAAAACATGTCTCTGGTGAATAATATGTAGCCATCTTTTAATGAACGGGTGAAAACAAAAAGTCAGTCTCCAATATTTTGCTTTCTTTCTCTTGAGAATATATCTCAGTTTTATCTGGAGTCTTCCTCTCAAATAATACATAAATGCAATTTTGTGGTGATGTGGTATGTACATTTCCTTCAATCCTGACAATATTTTAAATTCTTGCCTCTGAATAAAACTTTCAGCACAAGTCCCATTGTATTTGTTTATTTTACAAAGAAGATGGCCCTCTCAAAGGTCCTCTTCAAAGCAGATGTGCTTGGGTGGCATGGGGGACCTGAACAGTGCCTGTTTAAATGGACATTCAGGAATGCACATCCCACCTAACCACATATGTACTACTTCCAAATTATTATACTAGGAAAGAAAACCTAGCTCACAAATATATACCACAGTAATCCTCAGTTGTCCAGTGTCAATTGTTTTCCATCTGCAAATGGAAAAAGACCATTATTTCCAATGCCATATTTACATTATTTGTGAGCTTTGAGAAAAGCAAAAGAGTAGATCTGAAGTCTCTATCTTTTTCTTATATCCTCCAATAAATTTTACCCCATCTCCATCCCCTCTCTTCTTCATTACATACTTGGTCCAAGTACATTGGACCACATCAAATGCAGAGTTTTGTGTTTTCAGCTTAGGTGTAACTATTAGCTCCGGAATTAATTTTTTAATTTTTTTTTTTGTCCAAATGGGAGCTGGTAGAATAAGAGCTCCAAAAAACAGCTGTCTTGGAATAAAATGTATGTGGGCAAAAAAAATTCACATATTTGATACTGTCTTTACCAGGTTATAATAGCTAGTGAAAAACGTCACAATACTGGGAATAGGGTATGGAGGAGATAATCAGAAATTCCAAGAAATCCTATGACTGTTAAAAAAGATATGTAAGCATAGTATACTTTGTGGCTGAGCTGAGAACAATCTTTATACAGTCATAATTTTATAAACATTGAACAATTTTTAGCTCTTGAGCAGCACGATTAAACCTTGAGAGAGTTATGTTATGTGAAATAGGTCAGAAAGAGAAAGACAAATACTGTGTGATTTAATTCATAAAATGAATATAAAGAAACAAAGCAAACAAACAAAACAAATACAGATTCTGACAATAGAATGGTGGTTATCAGAGGGGCTAGAGTGGAGGAGGGTAACTAGGGCAGAAGGGGTAGATTGGAATGATAGTGGATTGTAACAAGACCTTTGGAGGTGAGTGTGGTATGGTATATACATTTGTTGAGGAATGAAACTATACTCCTGAAACTTACACAGTGCCATAAATTAATGGTGTCTCAATTTAAAATGATGTTTAAACTTCAACTCTTTACAGCATAAGTTAAAATTAAGCATTGACTGTGGTAAAAAGGGATACAGAGATAAAGGAAAGGATAAGAAATTCATTGTTCATCTCACAAAATGAAGAGTTAAGAGACACTGTCAATAGTTGAAAGAATTAAAAATAAGAATGTAAATATATAAAACTATATTATATAGTTACAAAGGGAGCTAAGAAAGCATCTAAAAATCTTATTAGGAAGTAGATGAAAGAAAGACAAGGTTTGGGAGATAGAAGAAAAGTGGTCTAAATCCATATTCAGCATCAGGGAAATTAGCAGACAAAATCTAAATTTGTTAAATACAAAAATAAGGGGAAACAATAATGTGTTGAAGAGCTTGTAACAGGTAGAATAAAATGTCTGCTAGCCATACACAAAGGCTTAGAGGGAAGAAATGGAACTATCCTGCATGTTCTTACACTCTGCATGAAATGAAGTTGCCTCAGTTACAGGAAAATATAAGTTTAAGAAGCATATGATATGTATGCTTCCAGTCAAGGGGAATATGAAGGATCAGATTTACTGTCCTGTCTGAAACAATCAAAACACCAAACAAAATATATGAAACAACAGCACTCAAGACATTGGACACTAGGCAACAAACACAAGGATCTTTGAAAGAGGGAAAAGAAAATATATATCTATAAAAACTCTTATACTCAAATGTTCATAGCAAGTTTATTTGTAGTAGCTTCAAACTAACAACAATCCTAATGCCTTCAAAAGGTGAATGAACCAACATATTATTCTACATCCATACTATGAAATATATAATTTAACAATAAAAAAGAATAAACTGTACATACATACAACTACATGTCTGAATTCAAGTTAGTGATGCTGAGTGAAAGAATAAAAAAAAATAGTACATATTATATAATTCCATTTTCATAAAGCTCTATAAAAGCAAACACTAATCTGTAGTGAAAGAAAGCAGATCAAGGACTGCAGAGAGCAGGAGTAGACTAACTTTGGACTAACTTTAAAGAGACACAAAGAAACTTTCCAGGGGAATGGATATCTCCATTATCTTATTGTGATGTTAGTTTCAAGGTGTCCACAAATGTTACAACTCATCAAATTATTCACTTTACTTTAAGTAGCTTATTGTATATCAATTTTACCTCATAGATTAAAAAAGAAAAGAAAGCTATGGTATAAGCATACTATGATAATAAACAATAATAAATAAATATACTATATAGTTACACATAGAACACATGTAAAGCATGTAACAAATAAAATATGTAACAAATAACAAACAATAAGTTAAAAATATATAAACAATACCTGGTATAAATATATTACTTTAGGAGGTAACTGCCAAAATAGTTAAAAAGAGGAGTTGTTAAAAGTGGTCCCCATGTGAGATGATACTAAACCAAAATAAACTCTAGAAATCTGACCATGGAATTAAGGTTACCAGAAGGGAAGAAGGATGGTAGGGAGCAAGGAAGGCAGGAGGCCCAGCAGACTATGGTAGAGAACTTTGAGTGCCTTGGTGTTAGATGTGGTGTAGTAATATAGATCAGAAAAGGGTATGAATCTATACCTTTGAATCATATATAATATTGTAAGCCAATGTTATCTCAATAAAAAAGTAAAAAAAAAAAAGATGGCCTCCCTGGTGGCACAACAGGTTGAGCACAGCGCTGTGGAGCTATCTGCAGCTGCAGCGCATATTCAATGCCTGGCCTGGGAGATTCTCACATGGCGCAGCAGGCCTCTCCTGCCTCTCCCGCTGCTCCCCTCAGCAGTGTGTTTCGGTCCATCTGTCTATTCTGCTCCCCACTCTGTCTCTGGTGAACCTTCTCACCTCCCCACATCTCTGGCCTGAAACCCAGCTTGTATGCATAAATAAATAAATCTTTAAAAAAATAAAACAAAAGTAAAAATAGAATTAAAAAAAAAATGTGATCCCTATGTGAGGGAATGGGAAAAGGGCTCCTAAAGCAGAGGAGGCCATAAATTCTTGCTTCTCAAAACAAATTCCTCTCGGTTAATTCTCGGTTAATGGTGCTCAGAGTCAGTTCAGATGCTCAGAGAAGCAGAACACAAAATGGGATTTGATAAGCAAGATTATTAAGGAGAAGCCTGTGAAGGATGGTAGGAAGTGGGAGCAGGAGTAGAGAGAAAGAGGGATCACACTGTGGTCAGGTTCACCCTGGCAAAGGGAGGGAGGGGAGAAAAGACTGGATAGTGAGAATCTCATACCCCAGAGTAGTTCTGAAAAAGATTTGCCAGTTTGATGGGCAGTGTTCAAGCAAAAGTTGCCTGGTAGACATCCTGTTGAATGGGAGATGATACATCTGAACAGGGATTAATAACCAAAATATATTTAAAAATCATACAATTCAACAACAAAAAGGCAAATGACCCAATTTAAAAATGTGCAAGAGCTGAATAGACACTTCTCCAAAGAAGACACACAGATGAAAAGGTGTTTATAAAAAAAGCACAGTGAGATATCACCACCTCACACTGGTGAGAATCTCTGTTATGAAAAAGCCAAGAAACAACAAATTTCAAGATAATGTAAAATAAAAGGAGTCCTTGTGCACTGCTAATGGGAATACAGATTGGTACAGCCACTTAAGAAAACTGTATGGAAATTTCTCAAATAGTTAAAAATCCCCTATGATCCAGTTATCTCACTTCAGGGTATTTAGCAAAGAATATGAAAACACTAATTTGAAGAGCTATATTCACCCCCATATTTATTGCAGCATTATTTACAATAGCCAAGATGTGGAAGCAATCTAAGTGCCATCAACAGGTATGCATAATGGAGTACTACTCAGCTATAAAAGGGGAATTCCTGCCACTTGCAACAGCACAGGTGAAACTAGAGGTATTATACTTAGTGAAGTAAGTCAGACAGAAATAGACAAACACTATGATTTCATTCTTATGTGGTACATAAAGAAACAGAACAAATGAACTAAATAAATAAAAATAAACTTTTAATTATAAGGCCAAATTAGTGAATATTAGGAGCGAGAGGGAAGGAAGGGAAATGAGTAAATAGAGTAAGAGTTGTCGATTGTATGGTCGAGAATAGAATTCAACATTTAGTGGTAAACAAAGTACAGCATATGTGATCTTGATTTATAATGCTATATACCTGTAACTTATGTAATGTTATAAACCAATGTTTTTAAAATGTTACGTGGTAGAGGAATCATCTGTCAGGCAGGACCAGCCTTCTTCTTTAGTACCTGGTAATGTTCATTCAGTGGCTAGGAGCAGCTCAGGGGAGTATATTTGGCATGAAAGCTACAATGGTTGCAAACAGTTGGGCTTGTCATTCTGCTGTGCACCTCAGTAGGTTCTCTTAAATGGACATCTGAACAGGTTTTCTTAAGTGGACATCTGAGAAGCACATTTCCATGGTTGCTACAATAGACACTGATTTAACTTTTATTTATTTTTAAGATTTATTTATTTATGCATACAAGACCTGGGATGTAGGCAGAGGTTTGGGGGTGAGAGGACTCAGCAGAGACAGAGTGGGGAGCAGAACAGGCAGATCTACTGAAATACACTGCTGAGGGGAGCAGTGAGCTAGGCAGGAGAAGTCTGCTGCATCATGTGGGAAGCCAGGGATCGAACTCATTCCTCAGTGTTTACCAATAGCTTCATAGTGCTGTGACTTGACCTCCTGTACCACCAGGGAGGCCCTGATTTGATTTTTAAATAGCAAAATGTTTGAGTGTTTTGCACAATGTTATGCCAGGGAGACCAGGTGCTGACACTGAGACACCTGAATTAGCACTAGCAGAAGAAAAACGGAGGAACCAGAGAACATTATGGGTGAATTCAGAAAGACCAGTGACCATGGAAAACTTGCCTGCTCTCTGCACTCTTTTCCAAGGAGAGGTTGCTATGGTGATAGGCTATGGAGCTTTTATCAAAATCCCAAGCAAGTTCTGGCTTATCAAACTCACATGTCATCCTGTAGTATAGCTAGCTACCATCCTGAAATAGATGTCAGAGACAATTTGTGGGTGAAGCTTATTGATCAAGAGATGAAAAATGATAGGATGAAAGTACCCCTCTCGATGCAAGTTGTCAACCAAGGAACTGGGAAAGACCTGAACCCCAACAATGTTATCACTGAGCAGAAAGAGAGGTGGGGGTTTGTTCACAGGATTACACTGGACAAAAGATCACCTTCAATGATGTCCTCAACATGACCTGCAAGAAGTGTGTCTGTAAAGGCCACTTTGCAAAAGATTGTTCCACACAACCAAGTAGAACCAAGTACTCTTGGTTACTTGATGAGGATGAGAAGGAAGAGGCAGAGTCTCAGAAGACTGACTCTACAAAGAATTCTCTGAGAAAAAGAAAGAAGGAAAAAAAAACAGAAAAGGAAGTCATCTGATTCTGACAGCTCAGACTCTGAGAGTGATGTAGGCAAGAGGGCAAGGCACACATCAAAAGACAGCAAGGCAGCAAAGAGGAAGAAGCACAAGCATGAGAGTGAAAAAAGCGAAGGAAGGGGTGGTCAAGAGAAGGAACCAGGAGCTTGTGCTTCAGTGCCTGGATCCTGGAAAGACTCAATAGCAAGACTGTTGCCTCTTACCCCATTGATTTCTCTCCCATGGGAGGTGGCTTCCCCTCATGCAGCTGGCGGCTTTAGAATTTGGAGGTCAAAGGCATCTACCTGAATGTGTTGTTTATTCTGTATCACTCCTGATCCTTTGTAGATGACCCCTGCAGTTCACCCATTCATTAATCCAATGTCTTCATCCATCAGGAAGTCTTATTACCCTCTCCCACTGCCTCTGGCACAGTTTTCTGCCACAGTGTCCAGGCTAGAGCCACAGGTGCTGCTGTGGAGGTGATTAGCCCCTTCCTGTTCATCTGCCCCGGGCTGATAATGGGTAATCTCTGCTGCATCCAACATGGTAGCAGAGGGATGCTGGCTGTGCTCATTGTTTACATTTCCCCTAACATAATTCTGTGCTAGAAATGACAATGAGAGGTCAGGACCAGAAGACCATTGTTTGCAGTGAATGAACTTGTGTGTGACATTCCACCAGATGACTCAAATCAAAATTATTATTTACTCCTGTGTGAGTCAACTGGTTCCACTCCAGTTTTCTGCTTAAATTCCTGGCACTAAATTGAAATTAATTAATTCATTCATTTTTAAAAGAAGGATCAATTCCTGTGATCAATGAGTGAAATGAATACCCAAAGTGTGGCACAGTATCTTAGAGTCTGTCAAAAGGTGAATCACCCAGACGCATTGGTACTATATATTTTGCCTTCATGTTTTTGTTCAAAGGTGTTGAGTAGGCCAATAGATTTGTTCATGTCTTAATAGAAAAGTCACAGTAAATACCTGAATAAGAAACCGAAAAGCAAAACTGTCTAAAAGTCAAAGAATGGGATTCTGCAGGCAGAGGAGGGCTTCTTGAACACCTCTGGATTCTGATGAAACAAATGGAAATTACATTTAAACAGACTGAACTCATTAGAAACCCACTAATTCTATGATTCTCACAGTTCTGAAATCCCTAGTGACTTAACAAATAATAAATTATGTTCAGAGTATTAAACAATTGAAAAAAACTGTTCGCAACTCAGAGACCAAGAGTTATATATCTAACACTTGCACAGTGTTTCAGGCCCTGTAAAGAAAAAGAATACAATATTCTGAAAATAAAGTTTCAGGACTTCTCAACACCACCCTGCATAAAGGAAAGTATAAGTCTGTAGGGGCCAAGGCAGAGTGGAAAGACATGGAAGTCCTAACCAATTCTAATTAAAGTTTCTTATTTTGCAAATTGTGTTAACATATATGACCATGTGAACACACTGCTAACACTCCTTTCAGGGCCTGGAAGTGGCTCTGTTATTTAGACTTTATCAGCATCTCAGTAAATCCACACCTCTAAGCAGCCCTACTTGAAGATGCACAGACAGTGAGAAAGTATATCTGAGCTGTTGGGGACAGGGAGTGGTCCTTTACACACATTAGTACTGAAAATAAAGAGAACATGCACAAAGGGGAACTACAAGTTGGTATAAATCATCTTCCATGTGTCTGGCACCCCCAGGCACGGATTTCTCCCTGCCAGGACCTGGCACCAACCACACATTTTCTTGGGCCTTTTGCAACTCAGGATACCTTCCCATCTGATTTCCCTAAGAACCTGTCACTCTAAGCAGAGAACTGAATGGCAAGAATCAGAAAGGCAGGTTATTGGGTATTGTTATTGTAGAAAATGAATTTGGCGTGGTGCAAGCATAGCATATAACATATGGTCACAACTGCTTTTGGAAGACTGAAAGAAAAATCAAGGGAAGTATGCTGAAATGTTAACGATAGTTTTCTTTGGGTGTTAAAACTGTGGGTGATATTTTTAACTTTCCTCTACCTTTTCCTTGATAAGTACGCATTGTCTTTAAAATTGAAAATAACTTGAAAAAAGGTTTAGAAAGAAATGCATTAACTTTGTGTATATATATATGTGCGTGTGTGTGTGATATGTGTATACATATTATATATATATGTCTATACATAGATATTATGCATTAATTAGACATACAATGTTCAGGGAATGTACTCAGAGGCTCCCAGTAAGAATATATCCTATGGCAGATATTACCAATGTGATATGAGAACCAGAGAACCAATGAATCTAAGATTTGAAAGGGTCTTTGTATTAATTTTCTATTGCTGGTCAAAAAATTACCCCCAAATTAACTTAACCCAACAAACACCTATTACTTCACACAGTTTTTATTGGATGGGAATCTGGGTTTGACTTAGCTGAGAGATCTGGCACAGGGTCTCTCGTGAAGTTATAGTCAACCACTGCGGGGGCGGGGAAGTCATCTGAAGGCTTATTCAAGGTGGAAGGATGATTAATCTCGTTCACTCATATGGTTGTTGACAGGAGGTCTCACTGCTTTGCTGCGTGAGGATTCACAGAGCTACCTAAGTGTCCTTACAACAAAACGGCTGGCTTCGCCACAGAGGGGGTGACAAGAGAGGCATTGAGAGACAGAAACCCCGTCTTTTAGGAGTAGCCTAGGAACTGACATGCCGTCACTTCTGCATATTCTCTGTCACAAAGGTCAGTCCTGATGCACTGTGGGAGAGGACTACTTTGTATCTGCACAGATATGCATACCTATCTGGAGGCGGGATCCTTGAGGCCCTTCAGGTCCCAAGGCATCCTTGAGAAACTGAAAGTTCCCCATGAAGCAAGAAAGATGAAGATTTTTAGTCAGAGTCAAATACGCCAAGTCAAGGGAATAGATATTTGAATCCTGTTTTATATTCTGACTGATCAGAAACGGCACTGGTAAAAACTTAGTATGAGTGTAATATGACTTCTTGAAATGTTAATTGGTTTTCACTTCTTGGAAAGTTATGTTTTCCCCTCCCTTCAGAGAAGATAGGGTAGTCAAAACAAATTTTTTTAACAAACATTTATATTTTGCTTGCAAGGTTGCCAGTTGATATTTTTATAGATAAGAAACAAGCAAACAAAAACCCTTTAGTGGTTTTTTTCAGACTAGCTAGACATCTAATTGATAAAAAATAATTCACCTCTTTCTAACTCTATCAATGGATTCCAAAATATAGAAAAGGAAGCTCATGAAATCAATGTAGAAATACGTTGTTTAAAAAACAAAACAAAACAAAAAACAGAATGGGAGATCTGTCTCACTTGGGATTTTTCTTTTCTAAAGAATTCATATATTTAGATGGAAAAGCCTTATAAAGATCACCAAAATTAAATCCACTTTTATACATTTAATGGACTGCCTTTATTAAAAAGAGTAAACGTATGTGGAATAAAAAATGTCTTGAGATTAGAGACTTATTGAATTAGATTATAAAACATTGGGAGGTGTATCATTTCTTAAGAGCTGTTTCCCCTATGAGAATAAGAATGGAGAGCAGGTCAGTATTAGAAATTACCTCCAGACTCTTTAAAAGCAGAAATGCTCTGGTATTCATCTTTGAATCCCAAATATTCGGCAGAAAACTAGCATATAGAAAGTCATGAAGTATTTGCTGAATGAATGAGGAAAGGAAAAACAATAAATGTTTGGGGAAAAATACTACAAAGCCAGTTCTCACCCTAATTCCCATTCCTCCCTTCACCCTCTGTGTACCCAACATCTCCAGACTTCAAAGCCAGTCCCCGGGAAACAACTGGCCTTGGCAGCAGTAAATCACTTGATTCCCTAATGACTCACGATTCGTCATTCCATTCGTGGAATATTTAATTAATTCCCCCGTCAAACTGATATTTTAAATTCTAGTCCACAGTATTAAAGGAAAATGAATTTACCCAACTTTTGTTTTTGACATCTATTCAAAGAACAAGCCTCTGAATTGTCTCTTCGTTTACTCTCTTCTTGAGTGTAAGATGTGAACACGGATTCGGAGCTCCATGGAGTCTGTCTCCTACCTTTTTGTCCAGCTGGAAAACTACTTACTAGTTCTTTATCTTCTTTTAGTAACAGATCTCCCAAGAATCTGCACTCATGCTGTTAAACTTCCCAGCAAGTTCAAAGGCTCTCTCATTTCCCCTCAGATCTGCCATTAACTTACTGCTGCTTCATGGTACTGCCTTTGATAATTTAGCCCTTCCCAGAGTCAGATTTTTCTTCCTCTCAGTATAAAATAAGGTTTTATCAAAGCCCCTGGGTTTTGGCATTGTTTCCAAAATTGTATTAAACATACCCAAAGTATGAATTCTCTTGAACTAAGGAATCACGGAGAGGAAAGGAATGCAAGCAGGTCTGACGGGATCTGCAGCTTTTTCTGATTTATTGCACCTTTCTTGATAGGGAGTAAATGCCCATTCCAATGAGTTCTGCAAAGATGATACATTCTCTCTGGATGAGAGATTTCACCATGTGAGATTGGGTTTTGCTTATCAAAACTCCGGTGTGCTCATCACTGAGTTAGTAACCTTGGTTTCACTTGGTTTCAAAATGTTTATCCCAGTACAGTCTATATTGCTCCAATATTTTTCCTTTTAGAGATGAGAATTTATCAAGCATCATTATAGTTTCTGATAAGTTCTTCCAAGTTTAAAGTACATTTTTTTTAAGTCAAAGGTCTACATTTCCAAGTACAGGGTGGTCCAATAAAATTAGGTCCACTAAAATGAGTAAGGACTACAGTTGCTCCTTTTGTTATTGTGGTAGAAAAATAATTGTCCCACATTATGTAAATTATTTTTTATGTAAATTATTAAAACCAAAAAAAAAGCAAATGTAATAAATAATCCTACCCTATTTTTGGTATGTTTCTCTCTAGTTTGTTTAAAAACATACTGAAATCTTAAAAACCTAAAATCTTGAATTCTTATTTTTTTAATTCAATCTATCACACACATCTTGTCTGCTCTAGAACTAAGGCTTTCAGAGGTAGCTTTTGACAGAATCAGGTTTAAAAGAACAAAATTGGACTGGGATTTTTTGTAAAAAGATTTATTTATTTATGCATACGAGAGCTGGAGTGTAGGCCAGAGGTGTGGGGAGTGGTGAGAGGATTCACCAGAGACACAGTGGGGAGCAGAACAGGCAGATTGACTGGAATACACTGCTAAGGGGAGCAGTGAGCAAGTCAGGAGGGGTCTGCTGGCCATATGGGAAGCGCCCTGGCCCAGGATCTAACTTGTGTTGCAGTGGCTGTGAATAGCTTCATAGTGCTGAGACTTAACCCTTTGCACCACCAGGGAGTCCCCAGACTGGAAGTTATTTTAAAGAAAAATAACACCAGCTGATCATACATTTTAAATAAACTAGTTTTCATCATTATATTTCATCATCAAGTTATTTGCATATATACTTCAAAGTATTTCTTGTCCAAGCAACATTTGGAATTATATATTATATATTTGAGAGGAATTCCTGAACTTGTTTTAGAGTTTACCCAACCAGGTATCAATGATGCTTTTTCATCTTTTTTTTTTTTCTTAAAAATGAAAGACCCCAACACATCAAGGAACATGAACTTCGAGAATTCTGAGTTCTATAGGAAATCATAGTTTGTTCTCCAATGCATAAAAATATTTGCCATTCCCAATATGAGAATAAAATGAATGACACAGTGTAAATAACCCATCTCCAGGGTTGCTCAGCGTCTTAAAACAAAAAATGCAACTTTCCATTTGCTCCACTTTAAAGTTTAATAAAGAAAAATAAGTTGATGTGTTGGAAGATTTTGGAAATTGAGCAAAGATGAAAGAAGTTATGTTTATACTTCTTTTATATTTGATATCTTCCCATATTACAGAAGGAAAGAAAATATGCAAGAAGTGTTTTTAATAAAACCTTGGCCGCTTTTTTGCAAGAATCCATGCAAGTAATTTTATCTCTTTGGGGATCATTTTCAAAGGAAGGGAAAGAAATAAATTGATAGAATCCCATAAAGTACTTGAAAAATGCACTTATGTGCTTAATTTTAAAAAACTGAGTGAAAAAGCAAGATTTCACTTATCTACTCTGCTTCACATTCAGAAGGAAGTAATAGAGGGACGGAAGGACAGATGGAGGAAAGGAGTAAAGAAAAGAGGAAGGAAAGAAGAGAGGGAGGGAGGGGAGGAAAGAGGGAGGGAAGAAACAATTCTGCCTAGTCTATATCAAAGCACTTACAGTGGACTTTAAAAAGGATAATAACATGTCAGTATTTTTCAACTAAAGTTGTTAGCTGTACAAATTTAGGTTATAGAGTTTTTTAGTGAAGGAGATTTATATTTATATTTGATAATAAAAACTTAAGACTGTTTATACACCCTGCTGTCAAGCTGGGGTGACTTCAGTTCCTGAGCAAGGAAATCCTTGAGAAAGATTGTATTTTATAGTCTTGCCCTCAGCAACTCAGCTGTGCTTCATCCCAAGATGCATTTCTGCCTCATGTGTCATATTAACCAGCAAAACCTCTTGCCTCCCTGAGGGATACTTTGGAAAATCAAGGAGAGAATGTACTTGGTCCACATTCTCTCCTAGGATGGCTACAAGGCGAGATGCCACAGAAAAGGAAACAACACAAGGCTAGTTCTGGATTTTCTGCTGAAGGCAGGATGTAGACCAACTTTCTGAAGGGGTCACTGAAGTTTGCAAAACTTTCTGTGCCCCTGGCTGATTGAATAAAACAGAGCCAGTTCATGTACTAGATTGGAAATCATGTGAAACTTATTTATGTCATTTTTTTATTTTCTCCTTTTAACTCTCTATCAGTCATTGAACAGAGGTTGCATCTGAGCCTAGAGCTGAATTATCATCATAGTCGAGGTAAAACTGAAGATGGAGTGAGAATTCAGGTGAGCTGACTTAAACAAGAACTCTTTGTGAACCAAATCACACTGTATGCTCCTCCTCAAAGCATTCAAGCTCCTGAGTAGCTCCCATAAATCCGGGCTGCATTGAAAGGATTTGCTCCAAGCCTTCCACCAGTAGCTTGCAGCCAGATTCAGCTGTCTCTTAAATCTGCAAAATGTTATCTGCCTCACCGTGCACAAACTACTGTCCCAAATTGTATTCAATCCAGATGGGTGATTTTGCCACTTCCTGACTTCCCTTCTATTACAAGAAAGAAGATTTTGAAACACGAATATTGGTGGGAGACCAATATTCGAACTGAACACAAGAAGCACATACCAGTGCTCCAGTCCAGGGCATAATGGGCCCTGGGCATAATGAGAAAATTATGCCCTTTTGACCCCCTGGTTGTCTAAAATTTTCAACCCTCCCCCACCAAGAATGTGTGCCACATCACATTCCCAAGAAGCCATGCCACAGATATGCCCAGGGCCACACACAATTCTCAGCAAACCAGTTTGATCACCATATTCGCCAAAGTAAATTAGAATGAAAGTAAGAGTGATTAGGAATAATTACTTATCAGGAATAAGCTCTAATCTATTTTTAAAATTGCAAATACTGGCACTACACTACTGGTAACAACAATTTATCTGTGACAGCTGATCTGACACATCAGTGTCCCAACACTGGCCCACTCAGGCCACCGCCATCCCCTAAGCACCTACAACTGGGCAATTGTCAATCATATGGTGACAACTACTTTTTGTGTCTAGCACCTCCTTGGGGGCAGAGGCCAAGTCTTGGCCAACACTTTATATAAACCAATGGCTGGACTATAGCCAGCATTCAATATCAGTGAGTAAAATAGCTCTAGAAGGAGTCCCAAGAAACTGGCAACAGTCATGGCCCCTAAGCAGAGGAACTGAGAGGCTAGAGTAAGAAAAACTTGCTTTTCACTGTTTATTATATTACACTAATTGAACTTTCTTACTCTGTATTTTTTATTTAGGTGAGTGGATTAGAATACATATTTATTAAAAGAATAAACACACAGATGAATGAACCAGCTACAATTTGATGAACTATGTTTTTAGCTGTACCAACTTACCAACTTAACAGCAATGACTCTTCCCAGCCCTGAATTTCAAATCTTTCTAGTGACTCACATTCAGTGTGTGTGTGCCAAGTCAAGAGAGTGCTAATACTCTGACTCACTGTGTCCAGACATTCTTGGCCAAGGAGGAGACAAAGAACTGTCACAAAAGGCAACATTTTATTGGTCCAGTTTGATTCATTCAGAAGAAACGTAAATGCTCACTACTTTTCTTGACATTAGAAGTTCCTCTGTAAGGAGCAATTATGGCTACTTCTTTAAAATAAAGCTCTTGTCCAAATTCAAAGAAAACTGGAGTTCCATAGGGAAAAATACCATACAAACATTATTTTCATGCCCTCAGGTTTGTCTAATACAGTGAATCTAGGTGTTCTGGTTAGTTGTTCTGGGGCTCAGAATCTTCATTGCATATAAGCTGGAGGAAATAGTATCTATCTGACAAAACTGCCATTAGACTAATTATCCAATTATTAAAAATCCCTGGAATACAGTGCTCTAATAGTAATAGCTACTATTTTTACCCTAAAATAGTCTGATGGCCATTTTATCCTCTAAACCAGCTAGGACTCAATACCAGTCTGATCTGAGACAATTGTGAGGCTTACCTATGATGTACAACTATGTTATGAATTTCAGAATGCTCTTTTCTGCAATGAATATATTCTGGGTGTGATGTGTTTGACATGTCATTTCTTTTGTCTGTGAAGATCAGCAGTAAGCTTGCTGCTTCCAATATTTGCCATGGTATTGTCGTCCTATCATAATCCCTAATCAATCACCTTCACTACCATCACTTTTTATCCAACCACATCATGATTATATAACATGATGGCTGCCGTGCTCTTAGAAATTTGTCAGCTCTGTCATTTGAAGGGTGTTAGAAAGACGTCGACACTACAATCAGACTTTGTAGCAGCCTGTCATTCCAGAAGAATTTTTAATGAGGTTTTTTTTTTTTTAGACTTGAGGGGGGTGAGGGGGGCAGTAATCAGATTTTTTGAAATCACTACCCCAAGTTCCTAAATGTTTGGCAAGTGTTCCAAGAGGTATAATCTCCCCTTTGGCTTGTCTGACTGCTGCGGCTGTTGTCTGGGCCATCTGATGAGTTGCCGGGGCCACCAGCGGCCCTGCCTTTCCCAGCATGGAAGTGCGCAGCTTTCCCCACACTCACTGCCACAACAATGCCAAGAATCAGAAACAAGGGCCTGGAATGTGAGCAGGCTCCACATGAGTGGCAGCTTAGAGGGCCTCCATTGTGCTTGGTGCACTGAGAGCAGATTGCTATTCTGCAGGCATGAATCAGAGCCAGGGCAGAAGGTGCCACACTCTGGCCCCAGGGTGTCTTATGTCTGTTAGGGAGGAAAGAACGTTGCTGCTGTACAGAACTTTTATGGGCCAAGTTTCAATATTTGTCCCTAGAGAACCCTCACAAGGGAAAAACATTTGTTTTCTGATTTCAACACACCCTCACATTCCATTAGTCTATTTCCTTGGCTTTCTCCAGCTCCTCAGTTGTAAAATAGCATTAATTCAGTTACCCCCTCAACATGATTATATACTCACTACTTCAATTTATCATCACCAGAAAATGCATGTTTTGCATAAAGCTTTGTTAAATAAAGATCTAATTTGGAACTGATTGTCCCCATCATCTGTTCGATTATCATTTAGACAATGTTCTCTGGCATATTAGCTGCTATAGATTTAGCTCAGTTGCCAAAATGATGAAGATAGTCTGTGTATAGAGACCTTTTTCTAGATACAGAGGAAAGCAAGGGCTTTGAGACATCAGTCTATCAGATGGCTTCCTCTTTCCTCCAGGTATTGAACTCCCACCTAAATATCAATGCTTTCTTACGGGCATGAACTCAGAAGACAGAGTCATGTAGAAACTCTCAATTTCAGAATCAGCTGTTAGAGTGTATGAAAACATGCATTATACCACTAAGCTAAATGATCACTGTTTTTGAACATCTTCCTGACTTGTTTGCTAACAGAATTGTGCTAAAATCAGTATCACACTATTTTGATGATAGGGTGCTGAAGAGTTTTGCAATGATCAAAGATGGAATAAACACATCTGGACAAACTGGATGGTGGGAAGTGGTAGCCAATGAGATCTGCAGAAATTTGGGGGAAAATTTGTAAAGAACTCAACACATGTAAATCATCTCCTCTATCTTATGCTTTTTTCTCTCCCATGCTTGTGCCTCAAAAGTGGAATTCGGAGCTACAAAGGAATGAGAAACATGAAGTACAAGATTGTCTGGGATGGAGGCTACAACATTTCCCACTTTCTTTCTCCTCCCACTCACCCCCCTTCTATCTAAGCCTTGAGTATCAAAGATACCAAGGGCATTAAAACTCTTCCCACTGACTCAGACTTACCACCATGGGTGGGGATGGCATGGAGTTATGCATGAATTTCTCTAAGTCATTTTTCTGGTTCAAGCAAAAGGCAAAGGAAATGAAGGAATCTGTGTGATGCTGAAAGCACAAACTATGATTCTCCTGTAAAACAAGTACCTACAAGCAGGCTATCATTATTGGCAGCAACTGCAAGTATAATTAAAAACCTTTCAGCGCTCTAGTCATATTTCCTGTCACAAAGACAAGATGACACACCGAGAACTGATCAGGTTTAACTATGCAGACAATGAAAGTAGAAAGGGCATTGTGTAAACATACTTCCTTGTGTACATATGTATATATTGATAAAAAAATGAATATCCTTCAACCATACTTGAAAAATGTTGCATTTACAATTCGCAGCAACATGGATGGACCTAGGGGGGATCATGATCAGTGAAATAACCAGAAAGAAAGAGAAAATTATCGAATGGTTTCACTTATAACAGGAATATAGGGGAGCCAAATAAGAAAGCGATATTCAGCAGGGAAGGAGGGGAGGGGGAGGGCTCAAGAGGGGGGAAGAGGGGAGCACGGAGGACTATGGTGATGGCTCCACGGGTGAACAGGTGGTGGGTAACTTATGGGGAACACACAATAATGTAAAAGATACGAATAACAAAAATAAATATAATTTAAAAAATGTTGCATTTATTCAATTCATTTTTGTAAGGAACAGAATTAGGGAGTTGTAGAGACCTTTCATTCATGCATCCTCAATAAATATTTTTGAAATATGTTACACAAGGTACACATTATTAAATGAATAAATGAATGAATGGTTTCTATAACCCCCTAACTCTATACCCAAATTCATACACTTCAGTGGACCCACATATTACAGTGACACTGATGATTAGTTTCAATCACAGGAATGTAATCACAAGGCTGTAGTATATTTTGTTATCTTTTTTTCCTACCCAGTTCAAAAGAAGTTAAATGAAGACTGCAAAAAACAAACAAAACCCTGTTGTTTCAATGTAACTCCTGCCTGGGAAGCCTGACTTCTCTTTTTCACGTGCTTCCCTGTAAAACAAGTCACATAAAGTATACTTTTTGCAGTAAAACTCTCTCACCAGAGTTCTGATAACCTAACTTGCAAAGGAAGCACTGTGTCACAGGTAGAAGATGACAGAGGAATGTTATTTGAGTTTCCACAGGTTCCAAAGCTGCTTCTTTTCTCTGCCAGTCTAGAATCCAAATCAGGACAACATGCTTTTGCTTGGAATGTCTTCTCTTCAAAATATCAAAATAAGACCCAGGACATCTAATGAGACCCAAGAACTGACCTAAGATGGGATTCATTTATCTGCTTCCAAAACAAATGGCAAAAAGGAAAAATTATCCAAAGTATAAAACATAACATGCAGTTAAAAAACCACTTATTTACCTATTTTGTACTTTCTGTAATTAAGACTCCCCAAATGTGTTGAATCTGGTAACAACATCTGCTTCTGTTGTGCAGTGTTTACTGAATGTTCATTATTTGACTAGTTGGAAATACCATTTTAAAAGCATGCACCCTTCCTTGAAGGAACTCACCTAAACAGGAAGAAAAAAAATATTGTTTGCTAGCTAGATGTGTGATTAATTATGATTCACAGTTTCTATTCTTAGATCTGTCACTTTACCTTGGGTAGCCCTGGGCAAATTGTTTAATTCTCCCATGCCTTAGTTTTCTCATCTGTAAAATAGAACTAAGAATACCAGTCTTCCTCAGCTATTCAGTGAGAATTAATTAATGTTTGAGGTCCTCAGATAAAAGACTCCGCATATGTGCAGAGGGATATTACACAGACCATAAAACTGCATTTACACACAGCTGGGTATGAGTCACCTAGAAGACAAATTCCTATAAGCTCCACAGTCTGTCAAGACCAGGATGTATATCTGACCTTGATGGTGTCAGGCTCAGACTCTGTGCAGTTGAAATATAAGGTGACCCACATATGTAATAGTAAATCCTTGAGTTGCCAAGTGTAAAGAATAAAGATGAACAGGTAAAAAAATTAATATTGTATTTTATTTAGCCAAATACATCTAAAATATTGTCATTTCGATCTGTAATCAATGTGAGCAAGCATTAATCAGTTATTTTAGTTTGTTTTTTTTTAACTTCCGTTGAATTGATGTATATTTTACACTCCCAATTCATCTCAGTTTGGACTAGCCAAATTCTAAGTGTTCATTAGCCACTGTGGCTAGTGGTTTCCTTACAAAGAGTTAAAGCCTAAACTCCCCAAACGCCAGACTGTAAGAATCATCTACCCATTCACAGACTGTTTTCCCTTAGATGAAGAGGTCAGCAACATCAAATACATAGGTTTGCCCTGCTGTTTGAAAGTAGAATGTTCCATTTTGCTGTGAGTTGGTAGGTTATTTGGGGGTCTAAGAACTCATTAATATTAATTTATAGGGAATAAATTTTTGAGTGTTCCCAGATCCAATAAAGTAAGCTACCAAATCATGCCAAATAGCTACATTCTATCAGATAGAGGGAATGCTTTCACCCTTGGTTCTGCTGGATTTAGGATGATGCTACAAAGTCCCTGCTTTCAGTAGCACTCAGGAAGTTAACAAGATGGTTATAAAAGGTACTACAGAGGAAAAATAAATAATCTTCCCAAGTGTTCCCACCTACAGAGAGGTATCTGAGACATTTCGGGCCAGCAACGTGTGCCTCTCCCCATGACCACCAGCACACTCGGGCAGGGCAGCCCACAGACAATATGCAGAGTCACAACCACTCCCAAGTCTCTACTTAAAAATACTCAGCTGCCTTTAAATGATTCCCAGTACAGTTGATGAAATCTTGAGGTGCAATAAAAAAATTATGCTTTGTTTTGCTTTCTTTTGTTTCACTTCATCTCTTAGAAGGGAGACTGTTGATACTGAATTTTTGCATGGTTGGTTATTGTTGCTATCTTTTAAAATAAAATTGCATCGAATACGAAGACCAAAACCACTGCAGAGTTTAACCCTTAAATTCATTTGCTTTAAACAAATCCCAACTCGAAAACTATTAGGAATTTTTAAACCAATTTGAAATATCCAACCACAATGTAATCTTATATAATGACTTGCATAGAGCAAAATCTTGAGGAAAAAAATGCCTTAAGTGAGTACATTGGCCATTCCTCTCTTCCCACTGATCTTTGGGAAACTCTGTTCTAATACCCACATTTTATATTGAAACTACCCAGTTTCCACCTAAAATCCAGTCTTGAATTTGCCCCAGGATTCTGACTAGTACCCTCCCCTTTCTGCACTCTCCTGTACTTTTTACATAAATTATTCATGGTCTTATCTTTCCAAGTAAACACCAGCTCTTTAGATGTTTGTTAAACATCTACCCTTGGCAAAATCTTGTACAGACATTTCAGGGAATGCTAACGTAAGTATGATGAGGGACTCGCACTCAAATTGAAAGGAAACATACATTATTTGTAAGAAAAAAAGGCTGGCCAATAGGAGAAATACAGAAAATCCTTTATAAGACAGTGTTTTAATTGGCTCAAGTTGCTTTAACAAAATAGATGGGGGTGGGGGAGTTAAGCAACAGAAATTTGTTTTCTGATACTTCTAAAGGCTACAAGTCCCAGATCAAGATACAGCGGGTTTGATGTGTGGTGAGAGCGCTCCTCCTGACCTGAGCGTGGCTACTTTCTTGCTATGTCCTCACATGCCCTTTCCTCAGTGCATGGGGCGGGGGTGGGGGGAGAGGTGGGGTAGGGGGGGTTGGGGGGGTGGGATAGAGGAAGGGTCGAGGAAGAGCAGACTCTTTTGTGTCTGTTCTTATAAGGGCTCTAATCCCACCCTCATGACTTCATCTAATCCTAATTAGCTGCCACAATTTCCATCTCTAAATACCATCATGTTGAGGGTTAGAACTTCAATATATGAATTTGGGTGGGAGGGGGCTTAGGGGATATATAAACATTCAGTTCTTAAATGGAGTCTCAGAGTAAAGAGACCAATTGAGTTGATCAACTAAAAATGGGTTATGAAAGTTGTACCTGAGATAACCACCAGGGTGCCCTCCCTTCTGGGTATACACATCAAGGTCCAAACAGATAGCACAACTTCTGTCTGTCGTTGCAGCTACTTCCGGTCAATGAGTATATTACTGTGGAATTTGACTCATGTGGTGTTTGCCTCTCCTTCCTGAGCTGCACACAATGCATGTCTCCTTTCAGACACAAAAGTATTTAAAACTCAACCTCTCCATGACAGAGTACTTTAATCTTTCACCACCCAACTTGCCTTGCTACTATCTTACCAGACTTTTTTGATACCAACACCCTCCACTCACTAGTCTTTCACACTAGAAATCTTGTCCTTCCTCACCCCTGAATCTAATCAAATAAAAGTCCTGTCAAATCCACCCATTTTCTCAACCCCATGCCCTCCCTCCTCAAAATGTCCAGTGCCTGAACCTCAGTCCAAACCATCATTATCTTTCTTTTGAACTCCCAAAAGATAATAATCATTATATTTTAATAATCACAGCTAGCATGTGTTGAGAGCTTTCTAAAAGCCAGGCTGTGCCGTGAGCACTTTATATGTATTATCTCCTTTCATCTTCACAGGTATTATGATTTGCATTTTACAGATGAGGAAACCAGGTCAACAGAGAAGCTGAGGACCTTACCCAAACGTACAGCTGCTAAGTGGTGGAAGTAGGTGTTGAATCTCTGTAATATGAGTCTGCAGACCAATCCACTCCAATTCTTCCTCCATCTGTTGCCTAAAGTACAGATCTAATGTTCTTACTTCCTGGCTTTGAATCTTTTAATGGTTCTATTTCCTATAAGGTGAAATTCCAAGGAACCCAGGCCACGGAAACTGCAGCTTCTCCTTCTCTTCAATTTCATGGACTTTGCTTTCCCACCTCACTATTCACTCCAACACTTCTAAATACTTACTGTTCCAGAACGTGCCATTCCGTTCCATGCCTTCATCCGACACACATGCTACTGGGGACATAAAGGAAGCAAATCATTTGCTGAAAGTGAATTCCTGAATGATTAATTTGTCAAGTGATCAATTGACCAAATGTTAAAACTTTAAACTATTTTAAAAGTTTAACATTCATCTTGCATGGAATAGTTTCTACAGCTTTTAAAGATTTCTGTGAAGTGATAGATGACCAGGCTAATAGATTAGTTCCAGGACCCTGACCTATAGAATGTTCCTTCTTTCTCTCTATGGCTTCTTACCCACAGCCACACTTGCTGAGGAGGTTCTCCTGCTGTGTAGCACAACTTCACACATCTAAGTCCTTAGGAAGGTATGAGCTCAACAGAGTCTGGCTGTGTATTTTTACCTCTTGTCCCTATATTCAGTGAAGTATAAAATATTATAAGCTTTCCATAAATATCATATTAAACTGAATCTTCACTAGTCAATAAATAATCATATTTATGTGCTATTCATTTTCATCCATAAGGGAAAAGGTAAATTATTAAACAAAATAAAATATATAAAAATATATATTCTGGAAACATGGAAGTCATAGGAGATGCATATTCAGGTCTGCTCCTAACATTTTGGGGATCTGCCTACATACATACTACATACATACATATGCAAAACATCTTGAAATTATAAAAACAATCTGAAAACTTATTTAATATAGTTTATCTTTTTAACTTGAAAATATCACTTCAAAATTATCTAGAAACCAGACTGAATTTAAAATTTTCACTGGGAGTAAGGAGATCTCCAGCCCCAGATCCTGACACTGGGTTCTTAGCCCTTGACCTGAGGTGCACACCTTTTTCTACTCCCAGTGTATCCTATACAGTGCCTCACTGTATATACACACATTCATACACACACTCACATAGATACCTGTCCACCTGAGACAACTGCCCCTTGTATACTTTACCTTTTGGCGCCTCGGTGGTACAGCCCACTTCCTCAAGAGGCGGGTCACAGAGGAGGCTGAGTGATGTCTTTGGGACAAGGAACCCCAGGTTCCATGTAACTAGAATCCCCTTGGCTGACAACCATTAAATACTACATTGGAAATAGAAAACCATCCACAGTATATTAAATTTTAAAATTAAAATATATACGTATCTAAAGATACATAGAATAAATCTAAAATATACATGACATATATTATGGTTGTCATTATCTCCGGGTCGAGAGATCAGGTATGATAGTTTTCTTCTTACTTTATGTGCTTCCATTATAGATATGTTTGACTTATGCTATTTTTTAAATAATGAAAATACTTCTACTGGGATAAATTTCTACATTGTTTGAGTGAAACATGATATTTGTTAAAACCTCAGGAATTTCATATTTCCTATGCAGGAATAGTAGAGGATTTGTAAAATATACCAGCGATTTCATTGGCTAGTGAGGAAAATGCATGAAGCTATTGAGACCCCCATATTTATAGACACACACTCATGAGGCTATGAATATATACAATTATACTGAATCACATAAAAATACTCAAAGCATACAGTGCACATATGTTCATCCTGGCACCCAGAACTCTGTGGACAGGGTAGTGCTCTGTTCATAGAGCCTGTTACTAACCCACTGTCTGAATGTGGGAAAATTGCTGTGGGTTTCAACTGGTGGAGTTAAGACATAAAACTAGTCATTAAAAGATGCTTGCTGGTCTCATAGATGACTTTCTATCTGACTAATATTAGTGCTCTAATGGGAGGGAAGAATATTATTTGTAAATATTCCAGATAATTTTAAGGACTGTTGGGGGGTGGGGCAGGCACATACACCATACCACACACACACGTGAAAATTGTAAATGGAACCTGAATGCTTATATATATATAGCATTTTAATAACTTGGAAGTTAGCCTTTATTCCCACTGATAGTAAACTTCTGCTTAGCGATGGAATCAGAATAATTATTAGATAAATTTTCAGCAACCTCAGTGAATAATAAATTGACCCAAATATTCCCTCTCTAAGAGTTCAAGCTATGAATTAATTCTAAACTAAGCTCCTCTGAACTCATTTTTCATTTAGTTTTAAATTAGAATTTCCTGCCATTTGTAATAAATGTTAAATATAAACAAGAATGTGACAACATTTCTATTTTCAGGGAATTCTATCTAGACCATAAATATTCACTCCAGGATAAATGGCTCAGGGGAAAAAAAATGTACTTTTCCAAAAAGATAGCTCATTTTCCCCACAGTCTAAAAAAATTGATCCGTTCAAAAACAAGAAAGGGTTATGCATTCAGAAGGCTTAAGCATTCTCTTATCAGTTTTGTTTCTCACAATACTAAAATAGAAATATAATTACCTTCATGAGCTACACAAAAACCTAGTGAGAAATCAGAGGAATAATCTGTGGTGAAAGACAATTAAAAACATTGAACACATTGCTGTGACAAACCACATCCACGCTCAAAGTCCTGTCTTTATTCACTGTATATTCTCATCTAGGCCATTCTCTACTGACTATAAAGATGCATTGCAAAAGTTGGGCCTTTGGACATTAGAACACACACATCTTTGGGATTAATATTAAATTTGGCAGTTGGAGTTACAAAATAGCTTCAAAAGCCTACACCTAACCTGTTAATACCTGTTGTAGAGCTTTGAAATCTCACCACTAAATATAACATTGTTACTGTGAGAAAATATTCTAAAACAAGATCAGAAGTCACTTAATAAACCTCCCTCCACTTTTCCTTCACTTCTGGACTCTGACACTCTAGAGTTAGAGGAGGTCTGTCTCTCTCTTTGCTATTACTGTTTTATTATTTTCTGTTCTTTGTAAAAGAATTGTATACCTATTGTTTTAAAAATTAATAATGCAGAATGTAGAACTTAACAAGCAAACACCTCTTGTGATTCTTTTCTTCACCTATACCTACTATAGAAGGCTTTGGTACGTAGTCTTCTTATGTGTTTTTGTGTATTTATGAGTATTGATATTTTACAACAACAAAAAAACTATCAGATATGCTTCTGCATACTCGTTCATTGTGACTTAAAAAGTAATCTTAGACTTTTTTGTGCATACATCCTAGAATTTTTGGTCAAAGTGTATTCATATGAACATTTTAGCAATACATAGACAATTTGTAATCTAAGATTTTACCAATCTACTCACATAACATCAGTGTGTATCTAATAAGTATCTGTCTTTCCAATACTTCCCCAATGATAGATATTATACACCTTCTTAATCTAACTAAAAAGGAAAAAAAGTTAACATTATTATTTTAATTCACAAATTATTAATATTTTATTTATTAGAAAGCTTGAGTATTATTACTATGTTAGATTGGTCTCTTAGTTCTTTCATATATTTTAAATATTCTTTGCTTTTCTTCTAGTTTATTATATTTTGTGTGATTTTATTTCTTTGATATTCATAATACAAAAGGTTTTTCTAGGTTTTGTTTTTATATATGTTTGCCATTTTTCATTTCATAGAACTTTACAAGTTTACATTTTTTTGAATAGTGTAATTTCACAAAATAGGCACCTGAGTTCCATTTTTTTTTCTTTTTTTAAGATGATCATCATAGCAATTCCTTCATTTTTATTATACTTGAACAATGTTATTAATAAGTTCTCGAATTGTTGTGTATCTTGGGACCACAATTTTGGCGTGACACTTTGTCTTAAATATGACCTCTTTAAAGTCACTATTTTTTTTGCACATTATTTAAACAGTTTGCATTAATTAATCAGTTGAACAACTACATATGAATCAAGCGTTATGTGTCATATATTATGTTAAACCTTAGAGGTGTATTGATGTGGGATTTCATATTAAAAACAATAACTTTCCAATCCAAAATTATAAAAATAACTACTTCCATATTTCCTTCTGGCAGTTTTTGTTTATAATTGGCCATACCTTAAATTTTGATCCTTGGCCCTCCTTGGTGGTGCAGCGGTTAAGCGCTGTGCTGTGGAGCTGTCGGCAGTGGCGACACGAGTTCAATACCCGGCCGGGAGATTCCCACATGGCATGGCAGACCTCTCCTGCCTCACCCACTGCTCTCCTCAGCAGCATATTTCTGTCGATCTGCCTGTTCTGCTCCCCACTCTGTCTCTGGTGAACCCTCTTGCCACCCACACCTCTGGCCTGTACCTAGCTTGTATGCATAAATAAATAAATCTTTAAAAAAATTTTTTGATCCTTGTGGAATCTGCCTTCAATGACTTGCCAATTGTTTTAATACCATTAATGGAATTTTCCCTAATAAGTTGAAATTATGACCTTATCTCACATATATAGAGTATATTTCTAGTTGACCTATTATTTCATTAGTCTACAGTAAATCCTGGTACAATACTATGTTAACTTATGTAGATTTGTAATAAATAGTAATATAGGTCCCTCCTCTTTTGTGTTCTTTTTCAAAGTATCCCTTGCTTCCATTTTTTAATGACTTTTTTCTTCTTCAGATGGATTTTCAATTCATCTGATGAAAGTTACCAAAAATATCTTGTTGGAATAGTGATATATATAATAGTGATAGCATTTGATAAAATAATTCAGGGAGAAGTGACAATTATTTAATGTTGAATATTCCTGCAAGATCTCAGCACATACCTTTCCACTTTATTCAAGGCATGTTTATGTCCTGCAGAAAAAATTCAGACTTTCCTTTCACTATATACTGCACATTCTTGATTAAATTCATTTCTGGGTACATCATGATTTTGTTGTTATTTTGCTTAGTTGCTGCCATGACTGACTTTTCACCATCACATTTTCTAACTAATTTGTGAGGAAAGCTAGTATTTGTATAATTATTTCGTATCTAGTCACATTACTGAAATTATTTATTGCTTATGATAAATATACATTAATTCCCAGATTTTTCTGTGTATGTAATTACATCTTATTTAAACATTTTGTATTCTTAGATGTATAAGGACATTTGTAATTCAGGAAGTATCTTCTGAATTAATGAATTTGGTATGCTGGAGTTGGCTTTGGCTCATTACTGCACCTATGAGCTTAATATTACATTTTCAGGGCCTCCTTGGTGGCACAGCAGTTAAGCGCTGTGCTGTGGAGCTGTCGGCAGCTGCAACTTAAGTTCGACGCCCAGCAGGGGAGATTCCCACATGGTGTGGCAGATCTCTCCTGCCTCGCCCGCTGTTCCCCTCAGCAGTGTATTTCCATCCATCTGCCTGTTTTGCTCCCCACTCTGTCTCTGGTGAACCCTCTCGCCACCCCTTGTCTCTGGCCTGTGCCCCAGCTTGTATGCATAAATAAATAAATCTTTAAAAAATATATTACATTTTCAGGAATCTTGAAAGTTGGCCAGCTATAGTGCCAGCAACACACAGGGAAGGTTCTCTATTGATTCAGGCAGATGGATAAGAAGAGTCCAGAGCCCTCAATGGCTTTCTCAGGCTTTAATGATCTTTCTACGCCAATTGCAGTGCTGCAGGGCAGGCAGGGGAACCAGGCTCTTTGGCATTCTCTCATGGCCTCTTCCTTTCATAGCCATTCTCCACTACACACCATCCTCCATGACGCTGCCATTATATCCTCAGTCTCTTGGCTCAGGTATGCCCACTTATGCACTCCCACACCATACCCCAGATGTCCACCATAAGGCATGTGTACGTTGAGCCCACGTTCCTACAAAGCACCTCCTGCATTCAAGGCTGTAGGTGATAGCCACAGAGGCCAGTGGCACAAAGGCCTGACCATAACTTACCCTACACCAACATACATCAAATCAGTAGCTTGAAACTGGTGATTAGTGGGAGTATTCACACTATAGAAATCAGAAAAGGGTACAAATCAGAGCTCCTCTACAATTTCCACCCAATTCCAGCACTTCCAACTAGTTGTTTACCATTTTTTGATCATTAAATTTATACTCAATATCTGCTATATCCTATATTTAAAATAATCTTGTTATTTAAAGCTTCCAAAGGTGGGCTTCCCTGATGGCACAGGGGTTAAGTCTCAGTGCTATCAAGCTATCACTAGCCACTATAGCATGAGTTTGATCCCTGGCCAGGGAGCTTCCCACATGGTGCAACAGACCTCTCCTGCCTCGCCCACTGCTCCCCTCAGCAGTGTATTTCAGTCGATCTGCCTGTTCTGCTCCCCACTCTGTCTCTGGTGAGTCCTCTCACCTCCTGTACCTCTGGCCTAGACCCCAGTTCTTGTATGTATAAATAAATAAAATAAATCTTTTTTTAAAAAGCTTCCAAAGGTAAGTCCACAGATTACATGGAAAGCTTAACCCAAGGAGTAGCACTCTTACCAGAAAACTCTTCCTTACTTTAAGAGCATAACTGAGATGTTAAAGCACACTGATTATGAACTCTGACTTTGGACCAAATTTAATTGTTTAATAAAGAAAAGGAATGTGTAAGTGCAAACCAAAACTTTAATGACATAATTTCATACTCACCAGGATGGCTAAAATAATTTTTGTGAGAATGTGTAAAAATAAGAACACTCTTACATTTTTCACAGAACTGTAAAATGTTCCTACCATTTTAGAAAACACTTTGGAAATTCCTCAAAATATTAAGCACAGAATCACCATATGACCTAGCAATTCCACTCTTAAAAATATAACAGAATACTGAAAAATATACCTCTACACAAAATAATTGTATGTAAATTTTTATAGCAGCATTATTCAGAATAGTGAAAAAAGTGAAGAAAACACAAATGCCCATCAATTGGTGAATAAATATATAATAAATAAATAAATAATAAATAGTGGTATATCTATACAATAGAATATTTTTTGCCTATAAAAAGAAAGGATGTTGAGAAGACAATCCACAGAATGGGAGAAATTTTTGCAAATCATGTATCTGATAAAGGACTTGTATCTGTGATAGACAAAGAACACCAATAATTCAATAATAAAAAGATAACCCTATTAGCATATGGGCAAAATATATAAATAGATTGTTCTCCAAAATATACAAATGGCCAATAAGCCATGAAAAGATATTAGACATTACTCGCCATTGGGAAACGCAAATCAAACCACAGTATAGATACCACCTCGCATGCACTAAGATGGCTATCCTCAAATATAAAGCTCAAAAAGACAGATAATAAGTATTGGCAACCAACAGGAACCACAATGAGATACCACTATACACTTGTGAGAAAGGCCCATATCAAAATGACTAGAAACAAGTGTTGGTGATAATGTAGAGAAAAAGGAAAATTATCTACAGCTGTTAGGAATGTGAAGTGGTGCATTTTCTGTGTTTGACAGTTCAAATTGAATTACTATGTGACCCAAAAACTCCACCTCCAAATCATGCCCAATAGAAATGAAAACATTTTTTCATGCAAAATTTACACACAAAAATACATAGCAGCAACATTCATAAGAGCCAAAAGGTAGAAACAATTTGATGTCCATCAACTTATCCATGGGGAAGTGTAATGAGAATTCCATATAGTGGAATTTCATTCGCAATAAAAAGAAATACTGACATGTGCTACATAAAACACTCAAAAATATTATGCTGAGAAACCATGCATATTATATGATTTCACTTACCTGAAAAATCTTTAATAGGCAAATCTACACCCAAAGAATATGATTAGAAATTACCAGATCAGGAGGAATGAAAAACTACAGCTATTATGTAGCGGGTATTTTTTTCGAGTGATGTAAATGATCTAAATTTTGCAGTAATTCACAACTCTGAGAATATGTTAAAAACCATTGAATTGAAGACTATTAAAATATATTTTTATTTTAATTGAATTATATACCAATAAATGTTATTAATACATATTCATAAATATATATAAAATTTGTGACTTGTGCATATTATTTAATGTGACTCAGTGTTCTTTGAGGATTTAGTATTGTTATATATATTTAATAACTTGACATATTACATGGATGATTGCTGATACAATAAGTAAATAAAAATAGATTTAATAATCATTACATATTCACGCATATACCATGTTTTATACATACATATATTTATATGTGTGTGTATATATTTATGTGTATTCATAAAACACCATGTCTGGCACAGAGCAGGCCCTCAGATAATGGTAATTATTACATGAAATGTTTTACGTGACAGCAAACCTCATGTTTAACATTTTTTATGTATTCTCTTAATTTAAAATGGTAAACATTGCCCACCATATATTTTTCATCTTATATTTGAAAATCATAATTATTAAGCCGCATCTCAATTCATCTCTGTTCTTTTTTTTTTTTCTGTGATGAATTTTACTAAGATAACATTAGTTTAAAACACTGCATTTGATTTAGGAGAATAGATTTCTAGCTGTATAGATGTATGCTACACACCATAACCACCACCAAAGCATGCATAATCCTCCACCATAGTCCATTGAGACCCCTCTCCTCTCTATTCCCCACCCCATACCTGTGCCCTCTACTAACATCCAAGCTGCAATCATTATTTCCAGGGTTTTTGTGGTTTTGTTTTTTTCTATTCTTTTTGTTGTTGTGAAATCATCCAGCATTTGTCTTTTTCCTTCTGACTTATTTCACTTGGCATAATCCTCTCCAGCTCCATCCATGATGTCATAAATAGACAAGACTTCACTTTATTTTGTAGCTAATTTCTATTCCATATAAATGTACATATACAACATTTTGTTATTGCATTCTGTCCTTGGGTATTTATCTTGTTGCCACACTTTGGCTATTGTAAGTAGTGCTGCAATAACATAGAACTGCATATATCCCTTCAATTAAGTGTTTTTCCACTTTTCAGATAAATACCAAGTTGTGGAAATGCTGGATATATGGTATATCCATTTTCAATACTTTGAGAAACTGACATACTCTTTTCCACAGGGAGTGAGCCCGTCTACATTCCCATCAACAGTGTATGAGGGCTCCTTACTCCCCAGGGTAAGAAATTACAAGATGCTGTTTGAAGGACAGGAAAGTCAACATCAGTCAAAATCCATCTTATACATTCTTTACTAGGACACAAAAGCTTCATTAATAATCAGACATTACATTCAATATTTTCTCTTTCTTTCTGGCTTATTTCACATGGAGATGGATCACAGGTGAATTGGTGGTGGGCTACCCAAGGGGAATACAAAATGTAAAAGACATAAATAACAATAAAAATATATATTAAAAAAATCAGACATTACAGTTCAATTAACTTCAACCAATGTGGTGTGATAGCAACAGCACAGAGTGGACTAGGAGTCAAAAAGCTAGCCCTTAGCACCTTGACTTTTGATGTGGGTATATGACAAGCAGGGAAGAGGAATAAGTACACAGGCTGCTGAGTGTCTAACAAAGGTGTGAAGAAGCAGAGCACAAGCAGGGATTAACTGAAATGGAATTAAATATTTAAGACTTCATCTTCTTCAAAATTAGCTAGAGTCAATTCAACTTTCTCTTGGGCCCCATCTGCTTGCTGTTCTCGAGGTGAAAATCTCATAAACTATACTGCCCAGATTTAGGCCTTGGAATCCACGTCTGAGCACTGGTCCACTCAGTGAAGCCTCACATATGAGCTGGGAAGGTAGTTTCTTGTCTACGGTATACTAATGTCATTCATATTTCCCAAGATAAGATAATTGTTATTTTAACAGCAATTTGTTGTTGCTAACTCATGTTCACCTTTGATCTAGCCTGATTCCCAAAAACTTTCTACTGTATTCAAACCCTATTTTTTTAACTTTTAAACTGCAAAACATAACACATATAGCACATTGAATAAAAATGTAGTTTAATATATTGTTATAAAGTTAGCATAAATGTAAATAACAAATTACACTATACATTATATAGCTATGTATATATACACATTTTAAACATATATAAAATATTACCTTATTTTGTTCTATGAAAGTAAAACCTCAATAGGGATGATTTCTAAAGGAAAAAGAAATTATATAAACAGCTCTGAAACTCTATCCAGGGCCCCTTTCTGATCACAACTCCTACATCCCTCCCTAAAGAAATGATTATTCTGCATTTTATAGTAATCACTTTTTTAAATGAATTTAAAACCTAAGTGTTCATCCCTTAAAAGCTGGTTTAACTTTGCATGCTTTTTGAGCTTTCCATAAATAGAATCATATGGTCCTTGTACTGGGTCTCTTCTACTCACCATTTTTAAAGTACATTCACATTATTGTCTATAGACATAGATTTTTGCTTTTATTTTATTTGTTTGTTTATTTTATTTATTTTATTCTAATAAATGAGTGTTCCAAAATTTGTTCATACATTCTGTTGTTGATGGATACTTGAATACTTCCAGTTTCAGGCTAATATGAGTTTACTGCTACTATCAGCCATATATGCTTCTTTTGATGTACATATATACTAATTTTGTTACATATATGTCTAAGAGTAGAATTCTGACAGCTTATCTAGTGTTACATGTATACTTCCATCTTTATTATTTAATGTAAAATTGTTTTCATTTTTTTTAGTTTTTGGCTACTATTTTATTTTTATATATACACATATATTCATATATGAAAATATATTTAAGTCACGATTATCATTTGCTTCATCTCAAAATATGAGCTATTGCACAATAACTTTACCAAAATTAAGAAGACTATAAATATATTTCAGTCTTTTCTTGGGAAGGACTAATTTCTTTTGTATTTTTTAGGTATCTGAAAGACAATTACAAGATAAATTTTCCTTCTTTTTCTTGGCATTTAGGAAAATGTATTGTCTTTTTAAATTTTTCATAATAATGTATCATTTCTTATTAAAACTTATTGTCTTTATCACCCTGAATATAATATCTACTCAAAACTCATTGCTACCAAATATGCAAAACATCAACAGTGAAATTAATACAATAACATTCCTTTTTAGAAAATGTGATGGTAAGAAGATATAAATCTATTGGTACAATATATGTATCCCAATTGTCAGTCTAGACATTTTTAAAGTGTAATGGTTGTAAGATTATTGAATAAAAATCAACATACCTTCTTTTTTTATATATCACTCACTTTAATGTCTTACTACCTATCATATAAATATATAAAATTATCTTATTATTTGCATTCCCTCCCCTGACATCAGTAATTAGAGCTTCATGATATCATGGATCTTGTCCGTCTTGCTCATTGCTGAATTCTAACACACTATCAATAGTCGCCCGAAATCTGGGTGTCTGATAATTCTCAAATAACTTCATGATAATTCCATTGAACTGATTAACTTACCCCAGTCTCAGAACAAGTAAGGGGCCAACTGACAATCAAACCCATATTTCCTCCTTTCAACATCCATGTCCTTCACCATGACCTTCAGTTGCTCTCATGCTATTTTTGAATTTCACTTAAAAAAGACTAAGAAAACACAATTTGTTTAATTCTTGCATGTGCCAATTCAGAATCATACCCTTGTTTTAGATTTTAGACAAAATTGTTATTAGCTCCGGACAAGCATATGCATTTTTCATGCCTTCAAATGTATTAGCTATCTTGTAATAATTTGGTCAATAGTGATATTTCAGACCTTACTTTCTAGGAAATTCCAAGGTACTCTTTTGAATTCTTTTTTCATATTACAATCTAAGAATCTGACCAATTTTTGATACTCTCCTTTCTTGCTCAATCAACCACTGTAGCCTACAAAATAAATTATAGTAGCTAATTGTTTCATGAATTCTTGCACTATGTTATTACATTATTAGGTGTCAATATTAGGTATCACTATTGCATTTAAATAATTTGTGAGATACTCTTGCTTCCAGAGCTTTTAAAATAATTCCTGATTTATGACAATCTGGAAGTTGGAGTTTATTGGGTTTTTTTTAATCATTTAGTTATTTACTATTATATATTATTTTACTGGTGACTAGCTTTCTATTAAATGAATCAAATATGAACCAAAAGTTACAATGTGTGCTTTGATCTTGCTTAGTGTTCAAACTAATTTCTGAAATGGCCATGCCAATTTATTTTTCTGACCAGAGTGTTAGAGAACTCTCAATATTAGGTACCATCAGACTTTTTAGTTTTAACTAACCTAGTGAGAAGTATGTCTATCATTTTAACATGCATTCTCATCCCATTTGGGGGAGTAAGTTTTCTTTCCCCTATTTTCTCTTTCTTAACATTTTCTGATGATTATTTTCCCAACTGGCCAGCATGAATTCATTATCTGTTCTGTGTAGTAAGTTATAACAAGAATTAGTGGCTTAAAACAATGAACATTTATTCTATCACACACTCTGTGTAGATCAAGAATCCTAGAGTGCTTTGGCTGAGTGGTTCCGGCTCAGGATCTCTCAGGAGAATGCAGCGAAGGTGTCTATCGGGGTTGAAGTCAACTGAAGGCTTACTTGGGGCTGAAGGATTGACTTATAAGGTGGCTTACTCACATACCTTACAAGTCCATGCTGGCCACTGGCTGGAGGTCATAGTTTTATTCCACGTGGAGTCTCCATAGGGTTGCTAGAGTGTTGTCGTGACAAGGCAGCTGACTTGCTCCAGGAAAATGATTCAAGAGAGTGAGCAAAGAGGAAATCACAATGCTTTTTATGACCTGGTCTCAGTAGTCACTTCTGCAATATTCTGTTTATTAGAAGAGATCCACTAGGTATAGCCTACATACAAAGAGAGGTGGATGAAACTTTTTTTATTGAAGCATGGAATACCAAATAACTTGTGATATACTTTTAAAATACCACACAACATAATTCAAAATCTCTATTTTTACCACTTGCAAGCACTAAAGTAATCATTATTTCAGACATAAAAAGATGTTAGATTCAGTGAGCAAATGTTGATTGGAAAAAAACAAACAAGAAAAGTACATAATTTCAAAGTATCTTCTCACAAAAATGAATGATAAAAATTTATAGGTGAAAATAGAGCAAGTTGCAAAATTAACATCATCAATAATAAAACATACCGGGGCCTCCCTGGTGGCGCAGCGGTTGAGCGCTGCGCTGTGGAGCTGCTGGCAGCGCGCGATGCGAGTTCAATGCCCGGCCGGGGAGAGTCCCACATGGCGCAGCAGACCTCTCCTGCCTCGCCCGCTGCTCCCCTCAGCAGTGTATCTCTGATCTGCCTGTCCTGCTCCCCACTCTGTCTCTGGTGAACCCTCTCACCGACCCCCACCTCTGGCCTGTCCCCAGCTTGTATGTATAAATAAATAAATCTTTAAAATAATAATAATAATAACAATAATAATAATAAAACATATCATGTGGCTTCCAATGTGATTCACTAAGGACACAAAATCATTTATGTGATACTCTTGCCCAAGAATACCATTCTTGTGGTTCTTGCTTATTTAAATACTTACATATAAGTATTCATAATCTAAATATAATAGAGTGAAACAGCAGATTAACTAATCCCAAATTGATGAACATTCACAAAGTAACTGGGTACTACACTGCAATAGTATCAAGGTCATGAAAGACAAAGGAAGGCACTGAGAAATTGTTACAAATTAAAGGAGAGTGAAAAGTTACAACAAAATAAATACATGATCTTGGACCAGGAAAAAAAACAAAACACTATTCATACAATTGGTAAAATTTGAATAATGTCAGTAGATTATTTTAAAATGTTATGTGAATGTTCATGTCCTGATTTTCATCATTATACCGCATTTTTCATAAAAAATTGACATTTAAAGAAGCTGGGTGAAAAGTATATTGAAATTTCTTCTACCAGATTCACATTTTGATAAACCTGATTCATTTCAAAATGGAAAAAATTATTATAAAAAAATCTTCATTAAAGGATCAATTAAAAACATGACTGATATAATCACATCAAAAGCTGACTAGTCCATAACAGCTGAGAATTAGAGTAGTTTTCCTTTTCCTTTTTAAATTTTCTTTCTTATTCAATTTTTTCTAATCACACTAACATTGGTTTACCACACTATATGTAATATAAAGCAAAGAATGACATCTCCTCAAATGCCTATCACCACACCACACTCACCACAGAGCCCCTCACCGTTGTCCTGCATAATTCATGTGTCCCATTGATTTCCTTCCCCTCCTTCTCCCTGGCTTGTAGCCTCAATTCTACAGTCATATTTCTCAGGTTTGTTATTGGTTTGGTTTTTGTCTTACCTTTTGTTTTGTTTTATTTTATTCCACAGGAAGCCATCTAATTTGTTAGCCTTCTCACTTATTTTGTTTGACATAATCCCCTCCAATTCCATTCATATTTTTTCAAATGGAAAGAGTGCATCTTTTTTTTTCATAGTTGAATACCATTCCATTATGTGTGTGTGTGTGTGTGTGTGTGTGTGTGTGTGTGTGTGTATGCCAATATTTTCTCATTAACACCTCTGTCCTTGGGTACTTATGTTGCTTCCATAACTTGGCTGTTATGAATAGTGCTGCAATGAACATAGGAATGAACATGTCCCTTTAAATTAGTGATGTGGCATTCTTTGGATAGATACCTAAGAGTGGGATTACTGAGTTATGGTAGATCTACTTTTAATATTTTAAGAAAACTCTATGCTCTTTTCCATTGGGATTGGACCAGTCTATATTCCCACAAGCAATTTATAAGCATTCCTTTTCCCCACATCCTCACAAACACTTGTTTCCAGTCTTTCTGATGTGGGTCATTCTCATAGGTGTAAGATGGTATCCACTGTGGTTTTGACCTGCATTTCCCTGATGATAAGTAATGATGAACATTTTTCTTGTTGACCATCTATATGTCTTCCTTGGAGTATTGTCTATTTACTTCTGCCCATTTTTTGATCGTATTACTTGTATTCTTTTTGTTGAATTACATGAGTTCTTTATATATATTGACTATCAACATTTTTTTCAGATGTATGAGATGCAAAAACTTTCTCTCATTCAGTAAGATGTCTTCTTTCATTGTGCAGAAGCTTTTTAGTTTGATGTAGATACATTTGTATATATTTACTTTTGTTTCTCTTGCCATTGGAGATGACTCCACATAGACTGCACAGAACTCACTGTCATAGAGTATTTGTTATGTTTTCGTCAATGTATTTTACGGTCTTCGGGTCTTACATCCACATCTGTAATACATTGAGTTAATTTTTGTGTAAGGTGTGAGATAGTGATCTAGTTTCGTTCTTTAGCATGTGACTATCCCACATTCTCTTTTTTTAAGGTTTATTTATTTATGCATACAAGCTGGGGTACAGGCCAGAGACATGGGGAGGCAAGAGGGTTCACCAGAGACAGAGTGGGGAGCAGAACAGGCAGATTGATGGAAATACACTGCTGAGGGGAGCAGCAGGTGGGGCAGGAAAGGTCTGCCGCGCCATTTGGGAATCTCCCTGGCCAGGCATTGAACTCGCATGGCCACTGCCGATGGCTCCACAGCACAGCACTTAACCACTTTGCCACCAGAGAGGCCCTGCCCCATATTCTTAACACCATTTGTTGAAGGGACTCTCCTTTCCTATATCTCCAGTATATACTTTTGGCTCATGTGTCTAAAATTAACTGTCCATGGGTATGGGTGTTTATCTCTAGTTTTTCCATTCTAGTCCACTAGTTTTGTGCTTTATTTGCAGTAATACTATACTCTTTTGATTATTATAACTTTATAATATAGTCTGAAGTCCAGGTATGTGAGGCCACTATTGTCTTTTTTGTCAAGACTGTTTTGGCTGTTTTGTCTGTTCAGGATCTTTTTCGATTCTACATGAATTTCAATATTTGTTCTATTTCATTGAAGAATTCCATGGAACATTGACTTGGATTGCATTGAACCTGTATATTGCTTTGGGATAGATGGACATTTAACAATGTTAATTCTTACAACCCACAAGCAAAAGTTACTTTTCCATTTTTGTGTGTCTTCTTCTACTGCTTTTAACAATGTCTTATAGTTTTCTTTGTATAGGTTCTTTACCTTCTTTTTTAAGTTCATTCCAAGGAATTTAGTTATTTTTGTGTGCAATTGTGAATGAGATTATTTTCTTGATTTCTTTCTCTTCTAGTGCATTGTTTGCATATAGAAATGCAACTGATTTTTGTAAATTGATTTTGTACCCTGCCAACTTACTTTATTGAGTTATTATTTTATCAGTTTTTTTAGTGGATCTGGAGTGTTCTCTATGCATATTATTATGTCATCTGCAAATAGTGGTAGTTTTACTTCTTCTTTTCCAAGTAGATTCTCTCTATATCTTTCTTTTGCCTAATTGCTCTAACCAGATTTCTAATGATATGTATAATAGTAGTGATGAGTCAACATCCTTGTTTTGTGCCAAATCCTAGATGAAAAGCTTTGTTTTTCACCATTTAGTATGATATTGACTGGGTTTGTCATTTATCACCTATATATTTTTTCTTTATTTTTTTATTGTTATTTATGTCTTTTACATTTTGTATTCCCCTTGGGCAGCCCACCACCAATTCACCCGTGATCCATCTCCATGGTCCCCTGTATTCTCCTCTCTTCCATTTTGTGCCCTTATCCTCCCCTCCCCCCCCCCCCCCCCCCACTGCTGAGTGTCTCTCTCCCACCCGGCCTCCTATAGTCCTGTTATAAGTGAAACCAGTCGCATTTATCACCTATATTATGCTGCAGTATGTTCCACCTAGCCTCAGTTTTTTGATGTTTTTTATCATATGAATGTTAAATCTTAAATGCTTTCTCTGCATCTATTAAATATCATCAAATGGTTTTTTCTTCTTGCTTTTGTTCGTGGTAAATTATATTGATTTGGTTTTGCATGTTGGAATATCCTTGTGTGGCTGAAATAAATTACACTTGGTCATTATGTGTGATCCTTTTATCGGTATTGTTGAGTTTTCGTTGAGGATTTTTTCATATGATATTGGTCTGTGATTGTCTTTTTGTGATATCATTCTCAGGCTTTAAAATCAGAGTAATGTTGGTCTCTTAGAATGTGTTTGGAAATAAATATTCCCTCTTTCTCAGGTTTTGGAAACAGCTTAAGAAGGATGGGTTCACCTTTGACGATTTAGTAGAACTCGTTTTTTGCAGAATCTTTGGATTACTGTTTCAATTTCCTTTCTTGTTATTGGTCTGTTTAGGTTTTCTATTGCTTCCTGATTCAGTTTTACAGCTTTCTAAAAATTGGTCCATTTGACACAGGTTATTTAATTTGTTGGCAAATAATCTGTTATGATCCTCTATATTCTGAAATATTTTTTTTTCTGATTCCATTTATTAGTTTTTTTTCGCCCTTCTTTTCTTAGTGAGTCTTGCTAGATTTTCTCTAAATTGTAGTTTTTTTCAAAGAGGAAACTTGATATCATTGATTACTTGTACAATCTTTTGTTTATTTCTGGTCTAGTTCCATCTGTTAGCTTTTGATTTTGTTTGCTCTTTTTTTTTCCTAGTAACTAAAGGTGATCGATAAAGTTTTTTATTTGAACTCTTTTTTGTTTTTTGACTTGGGTCTGTATTGCTATATTATCCCTCTTAGTCCTGTTTTTCTTGTGTCCCATAGGGTCTGTGTCTTCATTTTGTCTCCAAGTTTTTTTTAAATGTCTTCTTTGATTTAATCATTTATCTAATGGTTGTTCAGTAGAGCATTGTTCAATCTCTAAGTATTAGAGAGATTTCCTGCTTTTTTTTTTCCATAGGTGATTTCTAATTTTATACCATTGTGATCAGAGAAAATACTTGATAAGATTTCTAATTTCAAATATATTGACACTAGTTTTGTGACCCAACATGTGGCATATCCTGGAGAATGTTCTGTATGCACTTGGTAAGAATATGTACTACTTTGTTTGTTCTTTTTGGGGAGGGAAGGGAGGTATATTGTCCTATAAATGTCTAGCAAGTCCATTTGGTCTAACCCCCAATTTAAAGTTATTATTTCCATTGATTATCTGTCCATTGATGAGAGTGGAATGTTAGTTTCCTATTGCTATTTTGTTGCTACAAATGCCTATTGCTATTTTGTTGCTAGAATGTCTGATTCTAGTTTGATAATAGTTGTCTTTAGTATTTTGATGGCCCTTCATTTGGTGTCTGTGATGATTGTCATGAACTCCTGATGTATTGATCCCTTAATCATTACATAGTAAACATATCTATCTCTTTTCATTTTTTAAAGCTGGAAGTCTATTTTATCTGATATAAGTATGACTGTCCCTGCCCTTCAGTTTTTTTCATACTATTTTTTTGTAAGGTTGTTTTCCAACATTTCCAACATTCCAACAGTTTTGAGTTTATGTTTATCTTTGGGGATCAGATGAGTTTCCCGTTAGCAACAGAAAGTTCAATTTTGCTTTTGCATATAACCAGCCTCTCTGTGCCTTTTGATTGATGAATTCAGTTCATTTACTGATTTTTTATATACAATGATTAGTTACTGCATTTTGTTTTGAATTTTTCTGGTTCTTATTCCTTGTTCAGATTATTTTTTCTCTTTAATTTATATAGAGAGCCCCTTTCAACATTTTTTAGAGATTATTCTTCATATTCTGTTTGTAAAACTTTTAAGAACCCCTTTTCTCTCCAAATAATGCCTCTAAAGGCATTTGGTAAAGAATTTGCTTGTAGCATATGTTGTACTAAGTCGTGAGTAGATGCTTACATATCTGTTGCTGTTGCTTTTTGTTGTTGCTGCTGGTTTTTTCTTAGTACTTTCAAGTCCTAGATTGTAAAATCTAAGATATATTCATTCTAGCACTTGACACAAGAATAAATAAAATGGTAGGTATATTACTGATAGTACTAATTATCTCCTTATAAAGCAAGCATTCATTATCTTACACAGTTTCTGAGGTTCAAGAGGAATTCAAGAGCAGCTTAAACGGGTGAGTCCTGACTTAGGAACTCACAGTCCAAATCAAGGTGTCAGGCAGGTTTGTCAAATCAAGGTTTGATTGGAGCCACTGTCTGCTTCCAAGTATACTTTGTCACTGTTGACAAAAGACTCAGTTCCTCTTCAATTGTTGACAGAGGGTCTTAGTTCCTCACCATAAGGGCCTCTCCATGGGCCTGTCCACAGACCTCATAACATTGCAGCTGGCTTCCTCCAGAGCAAGCAGTCTGAGAGAAAACCATAATTTTTTAAAATGATCTATATCAGAAATGTCACATCATCACTTCTGTTATATTCTATTGGTCACACAAAACAACCTTGGTAAATGAGGAAGAGCACTATAATGACATACATAATAGGAGGCAAGGATCATTGAGGGCCATGCTAGAGGCTGACAGTCACAGAAGGCACTTATTAATGACTGATGACTAAATGAATAAAGTAAACTCCTCTGGACCACATGCTAAAGCTCTTAGTGATCAAAGAATGAAAATGAATTCCTTTATCTTAAGACAGTCTTAGCTATAATAAGGGCATCCACAGACCCTGATGAGGATCCTCAAACAGCACTTGAGAGAGATTCCCATGCATTATTCAGCCACTCTCCAAATAGAAAGACTTGATATTTCAGGGGACAGACTGGGCTAGACAGGAAGATTGACCTGAGGTCACTAGGAAAGGACAAATGGCCCAGGAGGAGACTCCCTACACATTGAGAATTACTAGAGTGAGCTTCAGGTGAACACACTTTCTGGTGGCTTTTGAGTTAGTTGTTTAGAATGCTGAATCTCTTCCTATCTTCATTAAGAAAAGACTGTGGATCCAGGGAATGGTCAACTTACAACACATCAATAGGTTAACAATTTACCTTTTCCAGTTTTGAGATTTCCCACTATATTCTAATCTTTAGTATAAAATCAAAACAATTAATTGGTCATCCTTGTAGAAATTTATAGAAGAGCTTATATTGCTTGATAGCCCTATACCCTAAAGAAAGATTCATGGTCTTATACCTCCTTCTTATTTTTTTTTTCATATTATTAAACCCTGCAGGGACAGTCCTTTCATTAACCTCTAAACCAAACCTATTTTAACTCTACCATTTCTAGTTCCAGCCAAGTCTCTACTCCTTCAACAAGTCTGTCTGATCATTTACTCCAGAGAGTTTACTTTCTTAGTGGACAACCCTATCTTACAACTTGTTTCACTTGTGTGGCATTTGACATTGTTTTTTTAAGTATTTAGGTAATGAAAGATGTGTTTTATATGTTTTTATTCTCCACTTCCCTAAAATAAATGCGCCTTAAATGAATAAATCTATACATTTGATTTTCTTTAATAAAATAACATTTAAACTCACCAGAGTGGCTCTTTATTTTTAAAAACTTTAAGGTAAATACTTTGTAACATTCAAACTATTTTCCAATCTTTTGTTAGTGTTTTTTTATCTGGGTTTTTTGTTTGTTTGTTTGTTTTTGCTTTTATTGTGATTTTAGATTTAAAAAATTATACTCTTGAAGGCAGGACAATAATATTATAAAATTAAAAGGTTAAACATATGCAGCGTTGATATGCTTCTCCTTTAACAAAATTAAATTCACTAATCACATTCATGTCTAAAGCCCTTTGAAAATTCGTGTCATGTCTATGGGTGGTCACATTCCAGAGAACTGAATATGCACTACAAAATGAAAGGAGGCCTGGGGGTGGGGAGAAAATCCATACAAAACAGGAGAACTGAGCATGTGCAAGACTGTTTTGAATGAAGTAGGGCAGAAAAGTGCAGTTCTGGGAACTTCAGGAGACCGAGAGGAATGAGAAGAGAAAGAATTTCAGGAAGAAAGGGAAGTTTGATCACATTCAGGTTATCAACCAGAATCTATAGAGGGTACCCTCAAGAAAAGGTGTCTCTTAAAGAGATCACTGCTGGCTACCAAGGCCTTTCTGGCATCTCTACCACACCCCACCCTTTAGGGATGCCCAGACCAAAACACTACTCCTCTCACTAGTGATTCCTGAGAAGTCAGTCCTTTCTCTGACACACATTTTGTCACCTGCACCAATTTTGTATTTTTGAGATGTAATGTCATATTGGGGAGTTCAACAAACTTGGAACAAATCTTGCTCTATTATTTAGTAGTTGGCAAGTTTTACCTGATCTCTTGGAGCCTCAATTTTCTCATCCATAAAGTGAAGATAATAATTACCTTCTCTATACATTGTTGTCCGGATTACACATCAGTAAGTACTCAATAAATAGTAACGGTGAAAGCAGAGTAGCATATGGGTAAAGCATGCAGACTGAAGCTAGACTATTCTTGTTTGAATCTTTATTTCATTACCTGTGCTTTATGTAACTCATTTTCTCTCTGCATCATTGTCCAATCTCTCAAGTAAATATAATAATACAGTTTCTATCTAACAGAGATGATGAAAGAATATGATGATTACAATACAGTGCCTATTACAAAAAAAGACATTCAGTAAATGGAAGTAGCAGTGGTAGTAGTTATTGAGGCAGTGGAAGGCAACTGTTAAGACTGCATTCTCTAGTGTCAAATGACCTGGGTTCAGATCCTTGTTATTTGAGTTCCAAAGACCTCATTCCCGCTTCTCTAAATTGTGATAAAAATAGCATCTACTTCATAGGATTAAATAAACACATATACTTAAAGTGGGCCTCCCTGGTGGCTCAGCGGTTAAGCGCTGCGCCGTGGAGCCGTCGGCAGCAGCAACGCGAGTTCAATGCCTGCTGGGGAGATTCCCACATGGCATGGCAGACCTCTCCTGCCTCGCCCGCTGCTCCCCTCAGCAGTGTATTTCTGTCGATCTGCCTGTTCTGCTCCCCACTCTGTCTCTGTTGAACTCTCTCGCCGCCCCCAAACCTCTGGCCTGTACTCCAGCGTGTATGCATAAATAAATGAATCTTTAAAATAAGTAAATAAATAAATAAAATAAACAAACACATATACGTAAAGTACTTAGGATACTGGTGCATGGGAAACAATAAGTTAGCCATATTATCATAATTTCTAATCAGCCATAACTCCAGTTTTTATGCATTTCTATGGGTAATTTTAAAGCTTAATGTTTTATACCATTAAATAAACTTAAAGTTTATGTATTCTGTGGTGATTAATTTGAACAAACAGTTCCCTTGGAAATAAGCCAGGCTTTTAACCATAAAAGGTTTTCAACTGGCTCCCAGCTGACCCTGTGAAAGCCTCAGCAATCTCAAGTGTCATGTATAGCTAGTCTATTCCCTCCAAAAAGAAGAAAAATTAAATGTTCTCGTTATAAGATTATGCCATTGTCTGAGCTCTCTCTCCCCACACCTTAATGACTGGCATTGTGGAGTCACACATAAAAGGACAAGACCTCATAATTAGACATGCTGGAGAATCACCCCAAGCACTACAGTGTTTTTCAATGATACACCAAAGCCAGTCATTTCAAATCACATTTTCACTTTGCTTTCCAACTGTACTGCTCTAATAGTACTCAGACACAGGAAAGGCTGACAGTACCGGAAACTTTTTTTCTTTTCTTTAGCCAATAATCTTGTAGCACGGTGATGTCACCCACCAATTATGCAATATGACTTAACTGTTGGATAGGTGACAGGAATTCCACTGACACCAAGATCACAATGAAACTGCTTAGCTGCTAAATTAGTCATATTGCACATTACCGATAAGTCACTTTTGAACTGTGATTAACTGCCAGTTAAAACAGCACTATTGTCTAGTTAGGGAAGTCAGGGCCCCATTACTCAGAGTTTAAATGATCACATCCAGTTATTCCAGCTTCTGAATAATGCAAATGAGCTGGTTATTGAACTTCACAACTTCCCAGGCCATTTGAAAAGAGTGCCAGTGTGAAAAGGATACATTTTTTGTCCTCTAATTTTAAGGGGAAATTTGTACAAACTTTCCTTGATTCTGAAATTAGTCATTTTAATCTCTTGATTTCCCAATCCACACAGAATAAGATTACAGTCCCATTCCTCAGAAGACAGAGTTTATTTAGCACAGTTTTACTTCTCTTACACAAATTGACCTCAAGCATACAATTCAACTACACTGTGAAAGGAAACTTTTTACCGACCAGTCACAAAGTCGATATCACCTGCTGCATATCATTTGTTAAAATCATGCTTAAAATTTCCATTTCAAAAATAGTACATGTATGTTAGGGAAAAATGAGGAAACATTGAAAAGTACAAAAAAATAAGATAAAAGAAAGCTCCTACAATCCCATCCTCCCGAAAATAGTCAGAACTAAAACTGTAACTTTCTGCCAGTCTTGATAAAGACTCAATGAATACAATAACCTAATCAGTTCCTTGTCTGGCAATGTGGAAGACACTGCGAATAGAAGGATAAATAAGACCATTCCTATCCCTTAAGAAGCAAGCAATTTAATGTAATAGAGTATTTGATACAAAAGAGGCATTTAGCCCAGGCTGGAGAGAACGGAAATTAGAGCGGAAGAGCTAAAGGGATTACTACAACAGATTAGAGAAATCGTAGAGGTTTACTCATAGTGTGGTCCATAAGGTGACCCCAGATCTTACAAAGTACCTACTGAAACTAAGAGATAACTTTTAAAATTTCTGAAACAATTTGTCAGAGTAATTGTTCATCTTTAGAAGTGAATAATTTCTTAAATTAGGCTTGTACTTTGTCATTTTTATTTCATTTTTCTTGTATTTATTTTTGTTGTATTTTATACCAGTCCACATGTATTAGAAATTATAATAATAAAAAATTTCTCTGTCACTATAAATAATTTGAAAACTACTGACCTCAAAGACACAATAACAGGAAAGTTTTGGGTAACCAATTGTCATGGTTTGCACTAAACCATGCAAAGTCCTAGGAGAACTGGGATGAGTTGGCTAATTTAAAAGTGTTTAATTCCCAGGAAAAGCTAGCTTCATGAGAGAATGGATCAGATGAAAAGGAAGCAAGGATCAAAAAATTAAGAGAAGAAAATGCATCTGAGTGGAAGAGCTTTCTTTAGTTTTTAGGTCAAGAGGATTTGATACAGGGCAGCAAGAGGCACTAAAACTGGCCAAGGACACTGCCCAAATAGTTTACCTGTCACTGTCTGAGTTCTTCACCCACACGCACAATTGAAAGACTGTGCAGGTTCAGAGAACAACAATAATGGGATTTATTTAACAAACCAGGGACAAACAGTTACTGGCCAAACGTGGCCGTTTATCTCACCTGAAGCAGCATCCAGTGTCTTTTTTTTTTTTTAAGAATTTTATTTATTTATGTATACAAGCTGGGGTACAGGCCAGAGGCACGGGACAGCGAGAGAGTTCACCAGAGACAGAGTGGGGAGCAGAACAGGCAGATCAGAAATACACTGCTGAGGAGAGCAGCGGGTGAGGCAGGAGAGGTCTGCCGCACCATGTGGGATTCTCCCCGGCTGGGCGTCGAA
>PVIJ01000518.1:0-131744 GCA_004024925.1 Scalopus aquaticus | reverse complement strand
CATCCAGTGTTTTTAAAGTCTTAAGCACAAACACTCTAAGATGGCATCTTGCCGCCACTGAGGAAACAGAGCTCCTCTGCAAACAATAGGCCATGCTTCCAAGATGGCGTCTTCCCACCACTGCGGACCTGGAGTATGCAGCAGTTGGGTTGCAACTCACAAAGACAACAGAAGACACAACAGGAGATGCTCCCCAAAGCTGGCAAGATGCACCGGCACAGCACCAGACAAGCGACACTTAAAACAGCAGCTGCAGCAGCCAAATGACCTGACAAATGGCCACACTCTTGCAGCTCAGTGAGGCACCTGCTCCAGGTCTTCACATTCCCACCAAGCTGTAACAGTAGCAAACCAGGAAAAGTTTTAGTCACTTGGCTACCTGCAAAGCCTCCAAACTTTTCCTTTCTTTGGTTGGCTGCTGGAAGCCTCTCCATATTCTTGCAACACCCTTCTGGAAGATTGGCACTGTGGGGGTAGAAATTGCTGACCCCAGAATCACTGAAAATCCAAAAACGCTGAATCCGGAACACTGAATTCTGGGGGGTTCTTCTCCTGTCCCTTGTATTTCTTTTCAGTCTCCACCCAAAAATGTGATGCTTTGCTTGCATTTTCCCTGGGGCTATCTATCCCCACCAGCATCCCTCTCCAGGGGGCATAACCAGTAACAGTCTTAGGCTTCAGCCACTGGTTACAGGTTCACCACTAACCAGGTTAGATTGTAGAAAAGGCAGTCACAGTTAACTACATCCTGATGCCACTTTATAAATTCCAAAGATCAAGAGAAAAAATCTTACAAAATTACACACAGAGAGAGCACATTGAAATTAATAAATTAGTAAAGTGGTGAAACAATGATTCAAAATGTTACCTGTAACAAAAATAATACTTCAACTTTCTAATTTGAAAGAAAAGAAGTAAGAAAGAATTGTCCTTTATATACAAATATAACAATGAGGGTAATAAAATGGAAATAGAAAAGTATATCACAAAAGAGGAACATCCAAACAACATCACTCACATAATTTATTTGATTTGGCATCAGACTTGGCTATAAGCCTCATGATTGGTTATGGGGAGGTTAGAAATCACAATCATTAAAATCACTTATGATGAAGGAAGAAATATCCGGTTTTTCAGCAAGACATTTTTTTCCTGGCACCGAAATCTAAAACAAATTCTTTCAAAGCAGGCATCAAGTATGTGGTAGATGCTGTCCTTAATAGCATTTTTACAGTAAAGATAGAACGAATCCTAAAATCAGTAAAGAGTTTCAAGATGTATAAATACAGTTGGAGCCTGAAGACCTTCTTTGATGTAAAAATAGAACTGAGAGCAGCATAGAGAAGTAGATGAATAGTAAGTCACTTAGTGTTTCCCAAATATTATTCCTCTTATCCAAGCTAATAACATCATGTGAGACTTCATAATGCCTGAAAAATAAGTTACTCTGATTCTTTTTATATTTATATCTGATTGAGGGCATATAAAAATTCCATTTTTAAAAGAAATAGAGTTAAACTTTGTGTACCCAATCCTTTTAGCACTAATATTAACATTGGAAATTAAATTTGGGTAAGATTAGGTTACTGTAGGGTAAATGAAAGAGGCATCAGTTTTTCTGCCCTACCACCATTAGATTTAATGATGGGTACCTGCGGTCCTGCACGCGTGCCTCACGGCAACACCCAGAGTGTGGTGTGCAGGTGCGTGAGTGGATGCACCTGGGCCTGGAGGCCAAGGCTATAAAGGCAGTGTCACAGAAGTGACAGGTGCAGAAGAAGAAAACAGCAGAAGTGGAAAAAGAAGAAACAGTAGCAGCAGGAACAGCAGCTGCAGAGAGCCCAGAGAAAGTGAATATTTGCGGGGGGCTAGGAAGCCTGCCAGCCTCTTGACCCCCCTCTTCCCCCCACATCCCCTTGCCTGCCCTGTACCTGGTTGCCTCACTACAAAAGATAATTAAAAGCCTAAAAAGCCACCAAGGTCTCCAGGACTCCTCTTTTATTCATCGGCTGGAATCATAGGGAACCTGCCTGGTGTCTTGCTGGCACTAGTTACTGTGCTTCATATAATGAATATTATATCAATAGGCACAAATAGCATTTAACATTATTATTTTCATTTCTCTGACACTGTCAATAAATTTAAAAAATAACATGATACTTTCATTAATGTACATGGAATTATTTGTAAAAATATTACCCATTCCTAATAATTTTAATGTAGAAAATTTCTTTCACATGCCATCTATTGAATGAGCAAAAATCACTTTGAAAATCATGTACATTATAATCATCTTTATAAAAGATATATGTTTATAAGCATAACACTTATAAATACATTAGCACTGGGGAAAAATCAGAGAAATCTTACAAAAATGATAATTCTGCTTACATCTGAGTGACAGGCTTTGGGTAACCTTTATTTTCTTTTAACTTACCCATGTATTTGAGTAACTTGTATTATATTTGCAAGAAGAAAATAATAGTATTGCTTTACTTAAAGGCAAATAAGGATGGGGGCAGATTGAAATCGGGCAGAACGGGCCTCAAATGCCCAGGCTCTGCAGCAAGAGCCACCAAAAAGCCCCAAAAGGCCAAAAGGCCAAATACAACAAAGGACAGTGCCTGATGAGAGGACAGGTCACTGCCTGTGGGTTCTCACCCGCGCGCACAATTGCAGGAGACTTCAGGCTACAGGAACAACAACAGCAAACATGGGGTTTATTGTACAAACGGGGGAAACAGAGAGCTCACTGCAGCCTCAGGTGGCGGCCGCCTCACCCAGAACGCAGCGGGGACGGCAGCTCCTTGGGAGGTGCTGGGTTAGACCAACAAACAGGCCTCTGAGACACCAGGCGCAGGCCTCTGGGGCTCCTTTCAGGCTATGTCAGAGACAGCACCGGAGGCCCAGTCTCTGCAGAGTCCTTCGGCTTCTCTTCCTCTTCGGAGGGCGGCTGCTGGTGCTTCTTTTCTTCTTTCTTCTCTTCTCAGAGGCCAGGAACTGACTTCTCTCTTCTCTCTTCGGAGTCTGGAACCGTCGTCTTTCTTCTCCCGGGCAGGAGCAACTGCCATAACTGACTCCGGAGCAGCGGGATAAGAGGCCCCACCGCTCCTGCAGGCACCCAAGCTGCTAAGGCAGCTTGGTTCCGGTAACAAGATGATGTCTCTAAATCATGCCTAAAGCACCTTAGCTGGGTGATCATCCTACACAGCCATCTACCTCCCCATCATCATTTACATTTAATGACTTACACAATAGTTTTAAGGATTTTATCATTTTAGAAAAAGTGCAATTTTGGTCAGAGACAATACCCAATTTCACCTCCTTAGCAGTTATATGAGTTGGGGCAATTTTTTAAACTTTTTGTTCTCTGGTTCCTCATTTTCAAAATGGAGCCTGGATTGTTTTAAGGATAAAATGAAATCATTGATCCATGTTATAGTTCCTGGGTAAAAAAGTTGCCCCATAAATATTACATGCTAATTTTTTTTCCACATTCTTGAAAGAATTTGTCTGGTTCTAGAGACACTAGTCTTCTACCTATAGAAGCTTCTCATAATCATATAAATCCCATAAAAGGATTGCAAGAATAAGGAAAACCACACTCTTTTTCCCCATGTTCACTACCTAAGAGTAAAGAAAAGGCAGTAGAGACATTCTGTTATATGTGCTATTTTGTCTTAAGAAGACTCCTTGTTTGTCACACTTGAACGTCTGTGACATGTCTAAAGTTTCTACTTTATTATTAATGTATTTGCCCTCAATAAGCATCTTACATTTTTATTGTCATTTACCCTAAGACAGTTCTTTTATTCCTGTTTTCATCTTCACAGGATCCTAGTTATGACACAGAAGTTTGGTTGATTATGTCATTATCACAGGGTACATTTTCAGAACTTCATTTCATAACACTTGGGAACTTAGAAATATAAATCACATTTTTCCTTCACCTCAACTACACATTAAATATTTCTGTAGGGGAAATGAAAGAGGCATCAGGATTTTCCATCCTACCACCATTAGATTTAATGATGGAGACCTTCGGTCTTACATGTGTGCCTCTTGGTGGTGTGCGCGTGCGTGAGTGGGCACACCTGAGCCTGGAGAGATGCTATATGAGGGAGGCATCACAGGAGCGCAGAAGAGCGCAGCAAAACAAAAGCACCACAGAGCGCAAGAGCGAGACAGAAGTAGCGGGAGAAGCAGCAGCAGCAGCAACAGAGAACCCAGAGAAATTGAAGATTTGTTGGGGGCTAGGAAGCCTGCTAGACTCCTGACACCCCTGGCCACCCCTACCTGCCCAGTACCTGGTTGCCTCATTGCAGAAAGATAATTAAAAAGCTGCAAATGCCACCGAGGGCTCCAGAACTCGTACTTGACCCGTCGGTCTGAATCATGGAAACCTGCCCTGGTGCCCTGCTGGTACAACAATTTCCAAATTTTATTTTTTTTTTAGATTAATTGGTTTGTAATAATTCTTTCTAATATATGTAAAGCATGTGTTACTGAAACGAGGCTTAGTGTTTGTAGAGAAAATTAGACAGAAAGATAACAAAATAGATAACTCTAATTATCAGGCCCCAGTTTTGACAATTTTATTAGGTTCTCCCTTCTAAAAAGAACTGAATCTCATCAAATTTATAACATGGGGAGGCATTCCAGTACAAGAATGTTTCTGGATCTATGACAACTTGTTCTCTTTATAACTTTGCCTCAGACAAAGACAGTTAAACAATTGTGAGAGGCCTGCAAGAGCCGGGAATGGAGCCTCCCTTCCTAATGATCTATTGCAGTTGCATTGCACATGGATTGCACAACAAAGGTTTCTATTCCCTACTTTTTTTTTTCTTTATCATGTGCCAATTAAGCTTTTTTCTTCACTCCCTTAAAAAAATCACCCTTTCTCATCTTTTATGCTTTTGTGTCCCTGACATGAAAACTCTAAGACAAATTGCTAATTGCATACCTCAGATGATTATAATATAATTAGTTGCATAAACATGACCTGCATCTTCTTCCTTGAAAACTTTCCCAGCAAGTTATCTACTAAAGCTTAGGTTTTCTACAAACACATTTCTTAGGAAATGTCCCCAGATGGTAAGTGGTCTTTCCATTTTAGACAAGCTGTCTTGATCAATTATCACCCAACTGACCTGCTTTTCTTCACCTTTATTCTCAACACAATGTTGTCTGAACAGACTGTTCACTAACTCCTGGTTTTTCTTCACTGAATTCCATTCTCAGTCCCACCCTTATACCACATCTGCCACAGCCACTAGTCGCTAACATACCTTTCATCATTCCTGCATGATTCTCACTGGGCCTCTGAGAGACCTTGAAACTCTGTAATCATTTCCCCAGTATTCTCTAATACTTTGGTCATATGGAACTTGACTTAGGATTTGTCATCACCTCAGTTCCCTTTTTCATTTTCAATTGGCTGGGAGCCAGCCTTCTGCTCTGGGCCCCATGCTTACTTTGCAAGCTACCTCTACAGGTCATATCTTTATTCATATTTTTCTCACTATGCAAGAGAAAATCCTACCCAAGACAGTGAAATTGAGTAACAAGGGAAGAAATCGGTGGGGGTTCTAGGCTACTCTTAAATCATAGTTTGTAAGGCAGAAGGGATTCTAGATGCCATTTGTCCAGCTCTGGCATTTTACAGAGAAAAGAACTTCAACCTCAGAGTCTAAAGTCATATACCATCCAAATGAATCTGTACCAGACCTCAGAAAAAGCATTTCCAAGTGGTTGAAATAATTGGTTTTAGAATCACATAGACCTAAGTTCAAATCTCAAGCTATGTGGCTTTGTACAATTAATGTAACCCTTAAATCCATATACCCTTATCTGTTAAAATTGGCATAACACCTATTGCAGAGGTTGTTGGACTGGATATATGGCGGCTATTAATCATTAACTAAAATCCAATTCCATCTCATGCTCTTTACAAGAAAATATTGCTATTATTGCTATTATGGTTCAAGTGCCAAGCTTCTAAGATTCCATTTTTAAATTTTAAATTAATGGTAATATGACCTGGAACAACTTATTTACAAAACTATGCTTCAGTTCATTAAGCCACAATATAAAGTTAATAATAATACCCAGTATACACATAGTTGTGAGGAGTAATTAGATAATCCTTGAAAATATAGCATGCCACACAGTGTCTGGAATGTAGAAAACAATAAGATATTGAGTAATTCTGGGGCCTCCCTGGTGGCATGGCGGTTGAGCACTGCGCTGTGGGGCGATGAGAGTCCGACACCCAGCTGGGGAGAATCCCACATGGTGCAGCAGACCTCTCCTGCCTCGCCCGCTGCTCCCCTCAGCAGTGTATTTCTGATCTGCCTTTTTCTGCTCCCCGCACTGTCTCTGGTGAAGCCTCTCGCCACTCCACACCTCTGGCCTGTACCCCAGCTATATGTATAAATAAATAAATCTTAAAAAAAAAAAGTTATTGAGTAATTCTATATAGTCCCAAAAACCCTGAATAAGTGCATAAATGATCAGGATAATCTCCTCCCATTACCCTGAGAAACAGATCTAATGTTATACATTTGGTTCTCTTTGGCCCACAATGCACCTTTTCTTTCACTAATACTGGATCTTAAATAATACATAGACTATATAGGCACTAGAGCATGTGGAGATGGGAGAAAAGATATTTTCCACAAAATCAGCAACTATGAGCAAAGGACAGAAAGGGAAAAGCGTATGGCAGGTCTTCTAAATAATAATTCTTTTTGAGTTAAATGGCTTTAAATTGGCCTTCCCATCATAGTCTCACCCCCTCTTATCTGTCATCCTTGCTGCTGCCAGAAATAAAATACTAATTTAAACATGATTACAATTCTTCCAATTTTACTGCTCCCATCATATTCAGAATAAAGTCCAAACCCCTTAGCATAACCTTCCAGTCCTGTCACTATCTCGCTCTGAATTTTACTGTTGGGAGATTAAGCCCTTTATTATCCTTTTTGTGTGTACCTACAATTGAATCTTATTATAAGTCCCTTTCTAGCATGTAGGTGAGAGCCCACAATCAGGCCAACCCATTTCACGTTGGGGTTGCGCTGTAAGTAATATTATCACGTCAGTTTCTCTACTCTGCCAGCTGTCTTTCCTGGACCACTTGCATTTATCAGAACCAACTAACATAACTGCATGGGCCAAATACATTATATGTCTTACTTGGCCTTCAAGACTCAAGTCAAAGGTTGCCTGGAGGAAATCTATGACACACTTTGCCCACCTCTACCACTACTACCGAATTGCTGAGTTCCTCCCTAGACATCCCAAAGCAGCTTATTTTTACTTCAAGCACAGTTGATCACACATGGGATTTCATATTTGCTTCTCTCTCCACTTAGAATACACGTTTCCTAATCACAGGGGCTAGGCCATTTTGAGGGCTTCTAGTTGCTGGGCACAGCTGTAGGAATTGGGACTCAAAAAGCAAAAATGTTGCAAAAACATTGGACTAAACTCTGAAGTCACCCTTAAGAATTAGTTTAGAAAACTACTCTTACTCTGCTCCCTATTCATATTCCTCCCGCCCCCTCTTCCCAAACTGAGCTCTCAGAATGTACATTAACACATTAAAGGCTCTGAATAGCTCAGCATTTGGCAAACCTTGGTAACTTTTATTTTCCAAACTAATTTGACCACTTGGTCTTGTTTTGTTTTATAAGAGAGCATTGCTTATATCCCGTGAACCAGTATTTTGTGAAACACATTGGGGAAACTCTAGTCTAAATAACTCACCAAAACTCTCCAGTCTTGCTGTGGTCACATTACAGGGCAGGGAGAGAGGCACCCCAGAACTCCCAAACCTGCCCATTCAAAATAAGTTCTGCCATCTGCCGCATCAACACAAAACATATGAGACCTTTGGTGGAAAAAAACTTTAAAACAATTAGAAAAAGACAGAAATATAGTTTTAAGTCAAGCTCCCAATGTTACCCATCACCCCGTGGGTAAAAGTCCACCCAAATGGGATTGGCACAAAGCAGGACCTGAAAGCCTGCCGCAAGTGTAAAGCACCTCTCATCAGGGACTGATAGGAAAGGGCCAGAAACAGTCAGACAATTCTGGGAGGAAAAGCACAAAATCAAAATCCAGATCAACATTGCCATTGTTAACCTCCTCATGGGTCTCCCACTGTTTCAATCAGTTCAGGCCAGTGTAGCTTCTTTACATGTCTCTCTGCTCCTTGTGCCTCTTTTGGCTCTCCATCTTGCTTAAACAGATGTGGGTGAGAAATCCGTGGGGGGTGACAATGGCATCGTTGATCTTGATTTTGATTTTGTTCTTTTCCTCCCAGAATTGTCTGTCTGTTTCTGACCCTTTCTATGGGTCCCTGCCGAAAGGTGCTTTAGACTTGTGACAGGCTTTCGGGCCTTGCTTTGGGCCAATCCCATTTGGGTGGACTTCTACCCAAGGGGTGATGGGTAATATTGGGTGCTTGACTTAAAACTATATTTTCTGTCTTTTTCTAATTGTATTAAAGTTTCTTTCCACTAAAAGTCTTATATGTTTTGTGTTAATGTAGCAGATGGCAAAGCATATATAGAACAGGCAGGTTTGAGGGTTCCATGGTGTCCCTCTCCCTGCCTATAACAGTCATTTAGAGCTAAATGGTATAAAATCTCAATAAATCTAAATTTACCATGTTTATTGACTTCAAAATAATTTCAACGGAACTAAAAATGGTTAACACATATAAGATAAATATGTGTAAATATTTACTAATATAAGTTCTATAAAAATTAAGAAGTCTAATTACTAAATATTAAAATTTGAATGCAGTTATATGAACTGCAGATTAGAATTTCTTAATTAAAATTAGTAATTTCTCCTCAACCAAATGCAAAAATTAAGTTATTCATCACCAGTCCAACTTACTTTTATTACAATCATTTAAATGATAGAAATATTAAATACCTTAATATTAATTTTTAAAAATCTAATACATTGGATTTCATAAGAATATAAATTCTTAGTGAATTTATATAAATTCTTTTATATAAATTTATATAAATTCTAGTGAATTTATATTATAGAAAAAAATCCATGTCAAAAGCTAATAAATACTATTGATTCTTTCCCACTAGCTAAAAATAAAACTAATAGCTAATTTCTCCAGTACCAGGCTATATTATTATATATCTAAAGTTTATTTAAGAAACTAACTTTAGGGCCTCCCTGGTGGCACAGCGGTTAAGCGCTGTGCTGTGAAGCTGTTGGCAGCAGTGACGCGAGTTCGACACCCAGCCAGGGAGATTCCCACATGGTGTGGCAGACCTCTCCTGCCTCACCCGCTGTTACCCTCAGCAGTGTATTTCCATCGATCTGCCTGTTCTGCTCCCCACTCTGTCTCTGGTGAACCCTCTCACCACTCCACACCTCTGGCCTGTACCACAGCTTGTATGCATAAATAAAAAATGAATAAGTCTTTAAAAAGAAAAACTAACTTTATGTATTCTCATTAGATTTGTTATGATAAATGATAAATTGAACATGCAAAAATAGTTGTTCTAATGTAAGAAAATTTCAATAAAAGTTTATATATGTATCATCAGAATATACAGAACCCATTTCCTAACTGTTTTGATTATGACCATCTTTATCAATTAATTCTTTATAGGTTTCCATTTTCTAGTAGCTTTAAAATCATGACTCATGTCAAACAATGCAAAGTTATCTCAAAGTAAGTCACTGATGGAATAAATACTAGTCTGTAATAACAAAAATGTTAATGTAATTTATTCTCAAATCAAGTTTTCGCTGATAAATATTTTTTAAAGATTTATTTATTTATACACACAAGCTGGGGTATAGGCCAGAGGTGCAGGGTGGTGAGAGGACTCACCAGAGACAGAGTGGGGAGCAGAACAGGCAGATCAACTGAAGCACACTGCTGAGGGGAGCAGCAAGCAAGGCAGGAGAGATCTGCTGAGCCATGTGGGAATCCCCCCAGCTGGGTATCGAACTCGTGCTGCAGTGGCTCAGGACAGCCCCATAGTGCTGCGCTCAACTTGCTGCGCCACCAGGGAGGCCCTCTCTGATAAATATTAAATGATTTGTTATACTCTCCAAATTGGTCTTCAAACTCTAAAAGAGTATCTTGATTATTCATCTTACATAACATTTAATAGAATTTAATAGAATATTGGTTTTTCTAAAACCAATAAATACATCATTGTTAACTAGAAACTCATTTAAGCACTCCAAATTATTGATTTATACAAGCTTGTAGTCAAATTTTACTTTTTTAGAGTCTACCTTTTATCTGAATGTAATTCAGAATTATAATTAAGCAATTTTACCATATTTTAACAAATGCTTGCCTATTTTTAGCATCTTGGTTATTATTTATGGAAAAGCACTTCAGCACTCACTAGCAATTTGTGGGGGAGTCAAATAGGCCAAATATGAAGGAAGAATGTATACGAAATGCTCAATGCTTTCTCTAATTGGTTAAATGGTACACTGAAATGATGGCATAAAATACATACGTAAAATTCATGTTGTATGGGTAAAGAAAGTTCTTTTCAATAAATGATACTCAGTCAATTAGATAATATGTGAAAAAGTATAATCCTGATCCTCTACCTTAAATTATATATAAAATCAACTTTAGATGTATTGAAATCTAAATGTACTGAATGAGAATTCCACCCATAAAGTGGCAATATAGGAGGTACTAATGAACCTCTTCCTTAAGTACAACTAGGAAGACCAAATTTCGCTCACAGGAAAATTTTCTGGGTAATGTGGGACTGATCCATGGATATTTTGCTCTAAATATGGTGACTTGCTATGGGGATGGAATAGGGAGAAGGTAAGGAACTGGTGGTTATAGTGGAGGGTATACCTGTCAGTTGAACAACTAGGTACCAAGCACAGAGTGAAACATTCATGGGGAATTTTTTGAGTGAAGTGCTACTATAGACCTGCATCCGTGCAGACTCTAGGACTGTTGATTCAGTCATTGAGAATCTGGATCCTGGTAATGCATGTGACAGGGTACCCTCCCCTTTTCTTGCAAAGAGATCAGAGAGAAAGAAATCTTCTGCTTACCTTAAAGAGGAGTGTCAAGGAGACAGGGCCCTAGAATTCATGCTCCATGAAAAAATGATCAGTGTCTGCTCTGGAGATCCAGGGAAGAAGAGATAGTATAAATTTATCTAAAAACCATCCTTTTTATAACTGAAACAAACAAACAAAAAAAAAAAAAACAAATACTTGGGAATAAACCTAACAAAAGAGGTGAAGGACCTATGCAAAGAAAACTACAAGACACTGTTAAAAGGAATAGAAGACACAAAGAAATGGAAAGACATCCCCTGCTCATGGATTGGCAAAATTAATATTATCAAAATGGCCATCTTACTGAAAGCAATTTACAGATTCAATGATATTCCCATAAAAATTTCAATGACATTCTTCAAAGAAATAGAACAAATATTGATGAAATTCATATGGAATCACAAGAAACCTCAAATAGCTAAAGCTCTTCTGACTAAAAAGAAAGAGAATGGAGGTATCATACTCCCTGACCTCAAACTATACTACAAAGCCACAATGATTAAAACAGTATGGTACTGGAACAAAAACAGACACACAGACCAATGGAATTGAATAGAAAATCCAGAAATAAATACACATATTTATGGACAACTAATCTCTGACAAAGGAGCAAAAAACATGCAATGGAACAAGGACAGTTTATTCAATAAATGGTGCTGGGAAACTGTACTGCTACTTGCAAAAAAATGAGGCTAGACTACTATCTAGTCTAAAAAACAAAAAAACAACTCAAAATGGATGTTAGACCAGAAACCATGAAATATATAGAAGGAATTATTGGCAAAACACTACACGACATACATATCAGTAACATCTTTAAAAACACATCCCTCAAAGCACAGAAAGTGAAGGAAAAGATAAACAAATGGATTACATCAAACTAAAAGGCTTCTGTACAGCAATAGAGACATTAACTAAAACAAAGAGACACCCTGCTAATTGGGAGAAAATTTTCACACACACTACAACTGGTAAGGGACTTATCACAAACACCTACAGAGAGTTCACACCACTCAACAAAAACAAAGTAAACAATCCAGTCAAAAAATGGACAGAAGAACTAAAAAGACACTTCTCCAAAGAGGAAATGCAAATGGGCCAACAGGTACGTTCAATATCACTTATAATCAGGGAAATGCAAATCAAAACCACAATTAGATACCACCTTACACCAGTGAGAATGGTACACATTAAAAAAACAGGAAACCAAATGTTGACGAGGATGTGGAGAAAAAGGAACTCTCTTACACTGCTGGTAGGAATGCAAACTGGTCCAACCACTAGGGAAAGCTGTGTGAGGTTTCCTCAAACTACTAAAAATGGAGTTACCATATGACCCAGTAATTCCATTCCTAGGGATCTACCTAAAGGACACAAAAACATTAATTCAAAAAAAACCTCCATCCCTATGCTTATTGTAGCACTATTTACAATAGCTAAGATACGGAAACAACCCAAGTTCCCAAAAATAGATGACTGGATCAAGAAGATGTGCTACATATACACAATAGAATACTATTCAGCAATCAATAACGATAAACTCATGCCATTTGCAGCAACATGGATGGAGCTAGAAGGGCTCTTGCTCAGCAAAATAAGTCAAAGGAAAAAGAAAAATATAGAATGGTTTTACTTATAGGAGGAATATAGGGGAACCAAATAAGGGATCTGGAGGAAAAAATAACAATAATAAGAAAAAAAGCTAGCAGGCAATCATAGATAAGAGACATTCTGGGAGGGAGAGGGAGGAAAAGTGTTCAAAATGGGGAAGAAAAGAGCACAAGGGACCTAGTGATGGGTCACAGGTGAATTGGTGGTGGGAATTCTACAGGGAAAACACAATAATGTAAAACATAAATAAAAATATATAAAAAAATAAAATAAAGTAACTGTTTATCCCCACTAAGACAAAAACTGAGACTTTGGACTTCAACATATTTTCCTTTCCTTACTTGTTACCAAGTTAAACAAAAAAGATTAAACAAACAAAATTAAAGTCACAGTACCTCAACCAGAAACAGAAGGAAAGCAACACACATGCCTAGGAAATGAACATCTGAACACAAGATGGAAAAAGTGAAAGAGAAGAATAGAAGTTCAGAGACCCATATGAAGGACACAGAATTTGAGGCCCTAACAGAGATTTTAGAATAATAATCTTAAACCCAATGAAGATTAAAAAGATCAATCAAATGCACAAAAGTTCTCCACTATAAAAAAATAAGATATTTAAGAAAACACAAAAAGATATTGAATGAAATGGGAACAAACATAGAAGACATATTTGGCAGAAGACATATTTGGCAGAAGAAAGATTTTCAGAAATTGAAGATATGATTGTACAAATGGCACAAGTGGAAGAAGAGAGATAAATTAGATTTAGGAAAAATTTAGAAACTCAACAAGAAATATCAGACTCTATTAGAAAAGGAAAAATTGTATAATGCATAGGCCAGAAAATGAGCACTGAAGGGAGTGGAGCTATATTCAAATAAATTATAGCTGAGAAGTTCCAAAACCTAAGGCAAGAATTAGACATGGATGTCCAGAAAGCAGAAAGAACACCCACATTTCTAAATGCAAAATGACTGACACCAAGATACATTATTACTATAGTCTCAAAAGTCAACAATAATGAAAAAATATTAAAGACTGCTAGGGAACAAAAGAATGTACCACACAAAGGAATCGGGATCAGACTTTCATCAGATTCATCTCAGCAGATTTTATCTCAGTAGATACTCTCAAGGCTAGAAGAGAATGGAATGACATATTTACAATTCTATAAAAACTCCCAGTTAAGAATTTTCTATCTGGCAAAATGATCATTCAAATATGATGGAGATAAAATGTCTTTCTGAAACAAACAAAACCTAACAAAGTTTACCACCATGAGACTTAGTTTTTTAAAAAATGTTGAAAGGGGTGTTTCTACATGTAAAGAAAAAAAACAAGACAAAACCTTGAGCAAGTTTACAAATATTAACATAGAATCAGAAGCATAAAGAAGAAACATTATAGTGAAGGAAGAAAGGAATCTGTATCATCAAATGATGATGAGTCAATACCAGCACAAAAAGGACAGTTTTAGATATAGTGTAAGTTTGACACAATCCTCATAGTAATAACAAACTAAAAACTGAGAAGAAAAACATTTAGAAGAAGAAAAGAAACTGAGAGACCACAAGGGAAAATCATTCAAATGAAAAGGCTGATAGAAACAGATGGAAAAACAAACAGCAGAAAGACAAAACAACAGAAGAAAGAATGGCATATATTAATAATCACCCAAACACGAATAGTCTGAACTCACTAATGAAAACACAGTATGACAGATTGGATAAAAAGGCATGATCCAGCTACATTATGCATACATGAATCACACATCGGGTCTAAAGATAAACACTGACTTAAAGAGAAAGGCTAGAGCAAGGTATTTTAAGCCAATAAGACAGAAAAAAAAGCAGAATAACTATTTTTATATCCAATAAACTAGATTTTCAGTCAAAAAAGGTAATTAGTAACAAAAATTAGCACTATATAGGGATCAAGGAAACAATTCATCAAGAATATACAACAGTGATTAACACTTGTGTATCAATATGGTTGCACCCAAATATATAAAACAACTATTAACAAAATTAAAACTAACACATTGAGAGAAACACCATAATAGTAGATTATAACACACCACTAACAACCAGGGATAGATCACCTAGACAGAAAGTAAAATACTGGCCTTCAATGAAACAATGGATTAGATGGACTTAAACATTTACAGACCTTTCTCTCCCAAAAGAAATAAATACAAATTCATCACAAGTGCACATGGAATATTCACAATAATCATATGTCAGGACATAAAACATGACTCAAAAAATATATGAAAACTGATTTCATGTCAAACATCTTTTCTATCCAATGGTATAAACCTAGAAATCAGCCACAAAAAGAAATCTGGGGAAAAAAGAAAATGAACATATGGAGACTAAACAGAATACTTTCAAATAACTCTTGGGTCAATGAAGAAATAGAAGGAGAAAGATAAGTTATCTGGGGATTAAAGAAAATAGAGACAAGTTAACGAATGTTATGGGATTCACTAAAAAAAATGGTATTAAGAGGAAAATACATAACAATAAGGGACCATATAAATAAAAAAGAAAATTCTCAGATTAAACAATATAGCTATATCTGAAGGAATTAGTAAAAGAAGAACAAATAAAATAAAAAATCACTAGAAGGAAGAAAATCGTAAAAATTAGAGCAGAAATAAATAAAACGGATGCCAAAAAGAAAACACAAAATATCAATGAAACCAAGAACTAATTCTTGGAAAGAAAAAAAAAATAAGATTGACAAAAACTCAAGTTCACTAAGAGAGAATACCTAAGTAAAAAGAACCAGAAATGAAAGAAGAAAAATTACAGCAGATACCACAGAAATCCGAGGGATCACAAGACATTGCTATTGAACATCCATATACAAACAAACCGGACAACCCAGAAGAAATGGACAAATTGGGCCTCCCTGGTGGCACAGCGGTTGAGCACTATGCTGTGGAGCTGTCAGCAGCACGAGATGCGAGTTCGACGCCCAGTCAGGGAGAATCAGCAGACCTCTCCTGCCTCCCCCGCTGCTCCCCTCAGCAGTGTATTTCCGTCGATCTGCCTGTTCTGCTCCCCACTCTGTCTCTGGTGAACGCTCTCGCCTCCTCACGCCTCTGGCCTGTACCCCAGCTTGTATGTATAAATAAATAAATCTTTAAAAAAAAAAAAAGAAATGGACAAATTTTAGAGTCACCTAACTTCCTAAGACTGAGCCAGGATGAAACAGACAGATTGAATAGACCAATCACAAGCACAGAAATCAAAAGAGTAACAAAAATTCTCCCTAAGAACAACAGTCCAGGACCAGATGGCTTTACAAGTGAATCTATCAAACCTTCAAAGTTCTAATATCTATCCTCCTGAAACTCTTCAAAAACTCTGAAAGTAAGGGAATGCTCGCAAACATATTTCATGAGGTCAACATTATATTTACCATCAAACCAAACAAGAACACTACAAAAAAAAAGTGTAGGCCAATAACTCTGAAGAACATAGATGCTAAAATCCTCACCAAAATCTTGAGAAATCAAACCCAGAAACATATAAACAAATCATTCCTTATGCCAAGAGTGATTCATTTCAGGGATGTAAGGTTGGCTCAATATATGCAAATCAATCGATGTCTTCACCAAAAAAGAAGATAAAAATCACATGATCATTTCAATTGATGCTGAAAAAGCAGTTGATGGGATTCCATACTCATTTAAAATTTTAAAAAATCTCAATAAACTGGCAATAAAAAGAACAGTTCAACATAATAAAGACCCTATATTACACACCTACAGTCAACATCATACTCAATGTTCCCCTAAGATCAGAAACAAGACAAGAATTTCAACTTTCACCACTAGTATTCATCATAGTATTAGAAATCCTAAGCATTGCAACTAGACAATAAAAATACATGAAACATTCAAAATTGGAAAAGAAGTAAAACTATGACTGTTTGCAGATGGCATGATAACACACAGAAAATCCAAAAAACTTTACAAAAACTACTAGAAATAATAAATGAAAACAAAAAAAAAATGGGTACGAAATCAACACACAAAAGTCTGCTGCATTGCTGTAAGCAAACAATGAATTAGAAGAAAGAAATTAAGAAAACAAACCCATTCACTATCTCACTGAAAAGGATGGAAAACCTCAGAGTAAATTTAACAAAGGAGTTGAAGGACTGTGTACTGAAAACTGAGACATTATCAAAGGAAATAGAAGACACATGGAAATGGAGAGATATCACATGTTCATGTATTGGAAGAATGAACATAGTTAAAATGACCACATTACCTAAAGCAAATTAAGATTCAATGCAATTACTATCAAACTCCAATAACATTTTTCAAGGAAATATAACAATTATAAATCCTGTATGGAACCATGAAAGACCTTAAACAGCAAAGCAATTCTGAGAGAAAAGAAGAAAAATGGAGGTGTCACTACCCCTTACTCCATCCTATATTACACAGCAAAACAATCAAAACAGTATGGTAATGGAACAAAAGCAGAAACACAGACCAAAAGAACAGAATAGAAAGTCCAGCTCTTTCTGTCATTTTTCCTTGCCACCATAATGGTGCATGTGATTTTTTTGATTCTCTTGAGAGCATCAATAATGCCAAAAAGGCCAGCAAATGTCAGGCACTTATCATTCTATACATCAAAGTCATCATCCAGTTTCTAACCATGATGATGAATTATGGTTACAGTGGCAATTTGAATATCACAAAATCACAGAGTTGGGAAAATACTGAAGCTCACAGACATGTTAAACTAGTGTTGAATGATCAGTCCCACATTTTATTTGCAATTCAAAGATCTAGAAAAATGGCAAAATAACCTTTTCCCCTCCCATCAGTTTGGTTTCTTGTACTTAAAGTGAAGTACAAGAAGTTGCATGAAGTACTAACATCATGCAACATAAAAAAGCAAGATGAAAACACAAGAGAGAAAATTCTTTTCTAGGGATGTAATACATATGTGCAAATAAAATGCCTCAATGGGAAAAAAATAATAATAGAAAGTCCAGAAATAAACCTACTTGAATATGAAGAGTTGATCTTTGACAAAGAGCCATGACCATACAATTGAGAAAGGAAAACCTCTTTAACAATAGCCTTGGGAAACTTGGACAGCCACAAGCAAAAAAAGAAAAAGAAAAAGAAAAAGAAACTAACTCTGTACCAAAAAAAAAATTATTTCAAAATGAATTAGATGTAGATATAAGTCCTGAAACAATGCAACGCCTAAAAGAAAATGTAGGAGTACACATTTGGACATAAGCCACAGTGATGTATTTAGGGATGAAATTACAAAGGCAAGGGAAACAAAAGCAGAGATAAACAAATGGGGCTACAGCAAATCAAAAAGCTTTTGTACCACAAAAGAAACTATTACAAAACCAAAATAGGTCATCTATAGGCTGGGAAAAAATATTTGCACATCACCCATCTGACAAGTTATACTCATATAACTCAATAACAACAAAAAAATAAACAACTCAATCAAAAAACGGGCAAAAGATCTAAACAGACACTATCCAAAGAAGATTTGTAGATGGCTTCCAGCCACATGAAAAAAAATGTTCAACATCACTTAATATAAGGGATATGCAAATCAAAACCACAAGATATCATATCACCCCTGTAAGAACAACCTATATCAAAAAGCCTGGAAACAAATGTTTTTGAGAATATAGAGAAAGAGGAACCCATCCACTTTTGGTGGGAGTGTAATTTGGTGCAGCTATTATGGAAAATGGTATGGTGATATTTTTAACAAATGGAAATACTGTATTATCAGCAATACAGCCTCTATATAGTTATCCAAAGAAGATGAAAACACTAATAATGAAAAGATTTGTGCACTCCTATGTTCATAGCAGCATTTTTCACAGTAATCAAGTCATTGAGCCAACCTAAATGACAGATGATAGAAATACTGTTGAATACATGCTCAATGAAATACAACTCAATTATTTAGAAAAGATGAAATAGTAGTGCCTTTTGGGACAAGATGAATAGATCTTAGGGTAATTAGGCTAAGCTAAATAAGCCAGAAAATGAAAGGCAGTTACCAAATGGTTCCACTCATTTATTGACTATAAATAACTGAAGAAAACAAACTGACAAACTACCACAGACTCTTATTAGACTCTTATTAGAAGGGCTGTGGGGATTTTATCAACAAGGGGTGTGAGGGTTATCAAAAGGGGTGTGAGGAGGGAGAAGGGGATAGGGAGGGGAGGTGATCAAGTAGTAATGCTGGAGAGATTTGGTGGAGGGCTACTGAAGCTTGTGTACATATAGATGTGAGATGTTGCAATAGCAAAATTATATAGTTGCAAAAAATATTTATTGTTTCTCTCAAATCAATAAAATTTGAGAGAAAACAGTCTAAATGTGAAAGATGAAATAATGATTCCTAGAAGAAAAAGAAAAGGCTATCTTCATAACCTTAAAATAGGCTAAGATTTCTAAAACAGAACATACAAAGTACTAAGCATAACAGAAAACATTGATGCGGTGGACTACATTAAAACTAAAACTGCTATGCCATGAAAAATCACTACTAAGAATGACAAAGCAAATCATAAAGTGGAAATTTGTATTACATATATATGGCAAAGGTCTCGTCCAAAGATATAAAATACTCTTGCAAGACAACCCAAGATAAAAATAGGCAAAAGACTTGCATAGGCATTTCACAAAACAGGATATGCAAATAGCTAATGAAAAATGATGAAATGAAAACTAAAACCACAATGAGATACCAATACGTACCCTCAAATAACCCCAAATTTCCTAGTTTCTTTAAGTGAACATACTGCCATTACAATAAAAAAGAGAATTATTATCTGTGGTACTGTAGAATCTACACAATAAGAATAAACATATTGGCTTCATGAATCTAGGCAAAAGTGGAGTATTAGGCAAAAGCAGTTGCCTTTGTTGGCCTGGACTTTAACAATTGAAAATACCAAGTGATGGCAAGAATTTGAAACATATAGAACTCTTAAGATTTGTGCAGGCACTTTGGAAAACTGCTTGGCATTATCTAGTAAAGTTAAACATAGGTCCATCATAAGAACCCCAAAATCCTTTTTCTAGAAGAAAGGAGTACAAATGTAAAAAGGTGTTCCTTCACTCCAGCACTGTTCATAATAGCTGAGGAGGAACAAACACAGATGCCAGTCAAAAATAGAATGGTTAAATTGCTATGTATGCATATGACGGGATACTATGCAAAATGAGAAGGCACAAACTACAAGTCTCCATAAAAATTAAAAGTCAAATGAATTTCACAATCTTGCTGATAATAACACTAGACAAAAAAAAACCTCACACTAGTTTTTATACTTTATATATATTATATATTTCATAAATATGCCATTTGTATAAAGTTCAGAACCAAGGAGATCTGTGCTAGAGAAGTCAGGATAGTTGTAAAAGTTAAGATGGAGCATGGTGTCTGCTCAAAAGGGGATACATGAAAGGCTCGTGGTGTGCTGATATGTTCTGTTTTGGGGTACCTGTATTTTTTCTCTTGGTCATATGCAAGTGTTCACTTTTATGAATATTCACCAAACTGCACAATTGTAATGTGGGTATTTTCTGTATGTTATATTACAATAAGAATTATGCTTTAAAAGCCCTGTCACAAACAAAGAAATGTTTTGTAGGAAATAAAAAGAAAGATTACAGAGTAGAATGAACATGTTGAGCAAGAAAGGGAGAAATATATGTGTGTAAACTGTGCCTTATGGAATGGATACTCACCAAATATTAATAGCAAGTCTCTCTGAAGTTTAAGCCTTTTGTTTTTCCTTTTTGTACTTTTTCTGCATTTCCTGGAGTTCCTCAAGTGAATAAATCATCATTGCAATAAAAAAGATTAGTGCTGTCTACATGCTCCTGGCAGGATTTATACAATAAGAAATACATATAAGTTTTCTCTGCCTAGGGAAAGGAAGAAGTTTCAAGACATTACCTTCAATGACCTGGAAAAGTGAGTTAAAACATCAACCTCATATAAAGTATACATTATATAAAATACATTATTGAGAAGCTGTGAAGAAAAATCAGATAAATATGGTCAGCAAGTAACTGTTCAATATCAGGAAGTCTTTGCTACTGGACATATATATAAAAAAAGTTTTCATTTTGCTATACAGTCCTAGAATATCAACAGGTCACCTACCATTTGGACACTTTGAATATCTCATCAGAAATTCAGTGAAATTCCTCTTAATGAAATAATGCACATGATAACTCAGCTTTCTTTTAACATAAATAGATGAAAGAATAAATGTTTCCTCTTCCCCTCCTTTCTCCTCTTCTCTTGCTTTGCTACTTTCTTCTCCTGCTTCTCTCCCTCTAGCTTTCCTGCCTTCCTCAAACTTCCTTGCTCTGCCCTCAAACCCTCTCTTTTTACTCCCTTCCCTTCTTAGATCTTGGTCCTGAGAGTGCAGGTGGGGCTAAAAGATCCTGACCTATTTTTTTCCTCATAGTTTCGAAACACAAGTTGAAGTGGAAGCCCCACTTACAGTGAGGGATATGCTTCTAGTTATTTTAAAATTGGAAGTACAAAGAGTGAAGGGGAAGTGAGTAATTATGGACCTCTATCCTCTGGCTTCACCTTCTCCTCTTCAGTTCCCCAACTCAGCTCAGCTATAAGTCTAGATAAGGCAGCTGCTGACATTGTGCTACTGTTCACTCTGAACAGCACTTTTCCATGCGGTAGGTCACAGGGGAAAGGGAAATGGTGACACAATATCTAATAGCCTTGCTAGGGATAAGGGTGTCAACGGTCAGGAAAAAATAAGATGTGGACAGTGGGATGGAGCTTATATCCAAGTGGCTGAGTGGGTCTTCTCACCCGTAGTTATAAGAAGTCCAAACCAGGTGCTGTGAGCATTACAAAAGAACAATAATTGATTCTAAATGAGAGATGAATTTCAAGTTATCTGAAAACCCTGAAATTCTCCAAATAAAGGAATTAGAACAATCATGAAGGGACTTTCAGAGCAAGTCAAACATTTAAAAAGAGGATAAAACCTCAGGAAAATTAATGGGCATCATAGAAATTCCCCCAAGAGAAACTCTGAAAGGTTTCTAGACTTTCCACTTCTTGGGGACAAGAAAGTGCAGGGGGCAGGAGGGGAGGGGGGCTTTCCATTGGACCTTGCACAGGCAGTAAAAGGTCACCTCCTTCACTCTGAAATCCCCTCAAGCAGGATTGTGATATGGGGCTGGAAAAAGCAGCACACAAGATGAGACTTATGTCAGAGACAGGAGGTCAAGAATCAGTCCACAAAAGAAATGAAGGGAGCTGCTTCCTGGTGCCACTGCCATACCAGCGCCCAGAACAGAAATAGCAGAGTAGGAACGTGCTGTGCCCAGTTTGCCAGGCAAAACTAGGTGGTGGTGAGAAAATGGCCCATATTAAGACTAAATGTGTCTGTTGGAAGGGGGATTTAGAGTGAAGCAGAGAACAAAGTGATTTGATAAGAAAACCATGACGGCAGGTATAAGAGGCAAAATAGAAGAGGCAAGCCTAACTGCAAGAAAGTGATGGTCAGCAGGCTGCAAGACAGGAGCAGAAAATAGGAGAATGGGTAAGGATAGAGATCAAGAAGGAAAAGAGCACCAGGAACTGTTAGCAGGCAAAACGAGGAGCACCCCAGTAGCACCCCAGAAGCCCCAAACCTGCCTGCTCTAAATGGGTTCTGCCATCCACTGCATAAAGGCAATACATACTCAGTGCACAAAATCTTTAATAGAAAAGAACTTTAATACTTAAGTGTGCAATAAAGAGAAGAGAAAGGATTTTGTTAAAATAGTTTTCCCATCAAACTCCCAAAGTTACTCACCCCCTCCAGGGTTAATGCACAGTCACACAGGGTTGGCCCAAAGCAGGCCCAAAAGCTTGCCACAAGCCAGTGGGGCCCCATAGTAAAAGGAGGGGTCAGGCAAGTCTGGAAGGAAAAGAACAAGTTTGGAAGGAAAATACAAGCCAAGATAAAGCCTGCTATTGTCAACCTCCCCAGGGGTCTCTCACCCACACCTCTTCCAAGTCTTCTTCGTCTTCTTCGGTGTTCCTGAATCCCTATGTACAAGTTCAAGGCCAAGAAGCAAGGGCAGCTTCTTCTTCACATGTCTCTGCTCCTTGTGCCTCCTCCAACTCTTCTCCCAAATATTCTTTTCTCCAGTTCTCTCTTCCAAGTTCTTTTCAGCTTCCCCTTGCTGCTCAGCTCCACCCTTCCTTAGCAGGAACCTTACCTAAAACCTCCCCTTTCTATGGAGATTACACTGTTACAGAACCAGAATACAATCTGAGGCCCATATCCAAAATTGTTCAGGTCCAACAGTTTTGATCTGGCAAGCCCTAAAGGTTTTTCTGTTTAAATAAGTACCCAAAAAAAGTTTTTAAATTTTTGTTAAATATTTAAGATTAAACAATACAAAAATGTGAGCAGGATATAATGACCTTCATATACCCATTACTCTGAACCAACAAGTCTCAAATTCCAGCCAATCATGCCTCCTCTAACCTCCATTTATTTCCCCCTTCTCATATTAATTTTTATTAATTTTTGTGGTTAAATATACTCTGATTAGTTTAAAACATATTACAGATCCTGTTTCATTCCATCTATAAATATTACAGTACATATCCCTAAGAGATAAGGAATCCTTTTATTCTTTTTAAATACAATATCCCAGTTAGCTCAGCCAGTAGAGTGTGAGCTTTTTAAAGAGTCATGATATTATTATTATTATTATGTCTTAAAAACAATTTCTTAACATCAAAGGATATTCTGAAGGCATTTCTATAGCAAAGTCTCTTCTGCTGCTATAACCAAAAAGTTCTTGTGCATATTAGAAATACTTAGAAAGGTGTGAGAATTTTTTTACTTAAGAGGAGGGCCCAGGGCCTCCCTGGTGGCGCAGTGGTTAAGCGCTGTGCTGTGGAGCTGTGGGCTGTGGAGATGCAAGTTCGACACCCAACCGGGGAGATTCCCACATGGCATGGCAGACCTCTCCTGCTTCGCCTGCTGCTCCCCTCAGCAGTGTATTTCCATCGATCTGCCTGTTCTGCTCCCCACTCTGTCTCTGGTGAACCCTCTCACCTCCTCACACCTCTGGCCTGTACCCCAACTTGTATGTATAAATAAAAAATAAATCTTTAAAAAATAAATAAATAAATAAATAAATAAATCTTAAAAAAAAAAAAAAAAAAAGAGCAGGGCCCAGGGGAGAAAGCTGTATCAGGAAATCCAGGGAAGGTAAAGATCCAATGAGAAAGGTTTGCCATGGAATACAGCTATAGCATAGAGAACCATCAGACAGAGGTCCTGAAAACTCTACAGCAATCAGCAGACATTAAAACCCAATATTTCAGCTGTTCTTGTAAGCGATGAATTAAAAGACCTAAATAATGAAAAAAGTATGCTTTCTGTTTTGCCTATATCAAAGGTTTGTGAAGGTTTGATGGTGTATCCCCATTACAAAAAAAGTAAAGCCTATTGTACTAATATAGTAAATGCTCCATAAAATATTTTACAACAGATATTGAGGATGAAATTTGAAAATAGAGATGGAGGTTCTCATACTTTCCCCTTACCCTAATAAATCACATTGGGTCCCTCCCTTAGAAACCACTGTCTGATTGTCACAGTTATCTCAAGAGCAGTCTTAAAGTAGATGATGCAAATCTGGCAGGTTGAAAATAATTCTGGGGGGTTGGGGGTAGGGAAATGATCCTGGGGATACCTGTACAAAGGATATTAGAGGTTAGTGGTTTCAACTCATCAGTGCAATAGAGTCAACATAGGCATTTTTAAGAAAGTGAACACCCAGTTGCTAAACATGTCAAATCAGTTATTCTGGGGGTGAAGTCTGTGAGTCTGATGCATTTTCAACACGCAGGGGTGAAAAAGCTTTGCCCGGTACTGGTGCTTGAAAAAATTCCTTAACATGAGACTTCTGCTATTTTCCCATTCAAGGTAGGGAGGGGGGATAGAATGTTTCACTCTACTATAAAGAAAGGGTGCAATGAAAGGAAAAGCAAAGAAACAGAAAAAAACTTTAAAGCAAAAATCAAACCTGATTAAATAGTGAGTTTCTCAGAAAAAAAAGGTAGTTTTCATCTACATAGTCCAGATTTTTATTTACTACATTTTAAACTGGTCCAATTTTGACGGACAGTAGTTTCATTGATCCAAAAAACACTTATTCTATTAAATTATTTACATTATCTAATGACTATTTCATATTACAATCAGGGTTATTTCATATGTCAAATTAATTCTGGCTACGTAAATATTTTCTAATCAAGCTTATCACTCAATTACGGGGGGAAAAAACTAGCCTTAAAAAAATAAAAAGACATTTTGTATCATGAGGACTTCATCAAATTATCCAGGAGAGAAAAGCAAGTACAAAAATGTGAACTACAGGCAGCTGGAAAGCAAACTTCTCCAGTAAATGACATACCAAATCCTACACGGAAATATGTACCACAGTATATTATTTCCTGTAACTTCCTGACTCAGTAACACCGAAAAGGAGTAAAAATTCTTCCAGAACTTATTTCCTCAGCTGCCTCATTGATGGATTAGCATAGGTATTTGATCAACATGTCAAAATTATTGTCAAATCCAAACATGTATATTTACAAATGTTTACATTTCTAATCATAAATTCTACTTGGGTCCTTAGGATGAAGGTTAAAAGAAACTTAACCTGGATTCCATTTATCACAAGCCTGGAATGCTCAAAATGCTGTGGCAAGACATCAATTCATTCAGCTCAGCTAAAAACCTATAAAATCACAGTCATCTTTAACCATATCCTTGTTTCACCATGTTATCAGATCCTCAGAGTTATATTGACATTATCTCCTGTGATAGCAGTTGATTGTCTTTGCAAGATACTTAAAGAAAATGAAATGGGCAATCTAAGTTTATTTTATGACATTTAAGGAGACTAAAACAAGTTTTTTCCCACAATAATTTTCATAACAAATTCTGGAAAGTCACAAGAGAATTGCTTGATGGTTGTACTCCTACTGTAGAGGGTATTGTGTGTTAGATGGGCCATAGTGTATATGTACTAAATGGGGGTTGGGTTATCACAACAGATTCCAAATAGAACTGAAAGTATTACAGATATCTTTTACAATTTCGCATAGTACTTTACATTTTTTAATGATTTATAATTACCTACCACCTTCTCCCTCACAAACTTATATGTCTCTTATCTGGACTAGTCTCTCACTTCACTACAGCCCATACACTTGCCCACAGCGTACTCTTAACAATGCATCGTGGAGCTTATCTCTACTGTTAGATTTATGGGATGGCCTACCTCTTCTTTCTCACCTCTTACCACCTTTTCATATTCACTTCTTACCCTACCACATGGAGTCTCAGGTGATGTCACAAGAATGTCATTTGGTTCTAAATCGTATTCCTTTACCATATGCTGATACTTTTCTATCCTTCACTAATATCCCCAATATCCCTGACTAGCAAATTCTCATGGGGCCTTTAAGAGCTAGTTAAACCATCATCTTTTCTGTGGAAACCTTTTCTGGAAAGCCCCATGGTTGGTTTTGCTAGCTTTTTGTGCCATCTTAACCTTTGTACATATAGACAGTCCCTGACTTACAATGACTCAACTTACAATTTTCCACTTTATGATGGTGTTAGAGTGACATGCATTCAGCAGATACTGTACTTCAGATTTTGAATTTTGCTCTTTTTCCAGCTAGTGATATGTGGTATGTAAGCTGTCTCTGATACTGGGCAGAAGCAGCTCCCCAGCAGACATGCAGTCAGTAGGGCAAACAACTGCTACTCTGTGGTGCACTCTGTTGCTATCCAAAGCGTGCTGAGCAAAGTTAAGACAGGCGAAGCGAAACCAAGATGTTTGGCCGTGTGTGTGTGTATGTATATATATATATATATATACAGAGAGAGAGAGAGAGAATGATCAACTACCAAATCAAAGTACAAGCTTTTAAAGTCTTTCATTTTTTCAGTCTGAGCAGAACAGTCTATTAATTAATAAAAGGAGAACATTATTTATTGGCTTTGGGGGCATGTTTTGACTATTCAATTAAAAAAATAATTGAAATAATAATTCTTTAATAATAATAATTTAATAGAAATAATTGTTAATATATATTTTATTGTTATTTATATCTTTTACATTTTGTATTCCCCTTGGGTAACCCACCACCAACTCACCCGTGATCCATCTCCGTGGTCCCTTGTGTCCTTTTCTATTCTTTTGTGCCCTTATCCTCCCCCTCCCCCCACTTCCCCCAAGTGTCTCTCTCCTATTTGGTTTCCCTATAGTCCTGTTATAAGTGAAACCATTTGATATTTTTCTCTTTCTTTCTGGCTTGTTTTGCTGAGTATGATCCCCTCTAATTCCATCCATGTCTCTGCAAATTGCATGTGTTTATCTTCTTTGAATGCTGAATAGTATTCCATTGTGTATATGTACCACATCTTCTTGATCCAATCATCTTTAATAGAAGTAATTTTAATTTAAAAACAATTTTAGTTTATAAAATGCTTTTATATGTTGTCACTTCACCTTCAAACCAATTCAATTCAAATAACTATATCAAGTGTCCATCTCTAGTTTTTCTCTGCTCAGAATTCTTTTCTCCCACTTCAGATTATAGACCTCAATTTTCCTTTGATGAGGCAAACCCCTCCCACTTTCACATTAAATGCATTTTCAACTTAAGGACATTTTCAGCTTATATTGGGTTTGTTAGGATGTAAAGTCATCTTAAATAGAGGGAGATCAGTACTTTTATTGTCATCATTGTTTATTTCCAAATCCAGGTTTCTCTCCCTCCACCATCACCCTTAATAGGTCACATGGTATCCCTAGAATTCAGCAGGCACTCAATTCAAGGAACTGATAGCTTAAATTGATGAATGATTGAAAGGATTTTTGTTCCTGTTTGAGGTAGAGAAAATGGACTAATACAATAAGGAGCTCAATGCTCTTTAACCTAGCCCAGAGGTAAAAATCCATTTTACTATGAGCCAATTCTGAAAAAATAAAGTGGTTACTGGCTGCATTTTAAAAATATATGCTATATTAGACAAGTAAAAATTTATAAAAATATAAAACATTTTTATTGAACGAAAATTTCAGTGTGAAAATAGGCACTCCTTTTATAGTCACTAAACTGTTAATATCCACATAGAAGTAAAATGGAAAAACATAGAAAAAAAAATTTTTTTATTCTTACATCCTGAAGGACAGTCAGACCACACAGTCATTGTTCCTTAAAAAATACTTTGCTTCAAAGGCTGATTTTCTTTGCCATTCTCTGTTCAAAGGACTTCTTCAGCCTCTCAACTGGATTCTTCTTCACCCTCCCATCCCTCTACCTTTGTAGGACAGGTGCTAGAATTAATACTTAGCAAAGCAAAAAAGAAACAAAACAACAACAACAAACAGATGCTCTTTAGCAGTCTCATGTAAATAAACCCTAGGAGAAATACCTGTACCTATGAATAGTTGTTTACAAACTATGATTCACAGGGTCTCGAGGGGTTACATGGCAATTTGGGAGACTGGTTTGACGGGGCATGTTTTGACTATTTCATCACCTACAGGCCTTGAACATTTCTGAATTCTCATTATGATACCAGGCAACACGTAACACACACTTAGGTTAAGTTGCATCTACAAAACATCAAATAGCTATCTAATATGAGCAAATCAATTATTCTTAAAGTATATCCATATAGAATGGGAAGCTGATTGTTTTATAGCATGTAATAGGCAAAATATGCATGTATTTGAATATAATTTTTAACTCTCTACCTAATTTTATTAAAGTTGAATAGACACCATGATAATATGATTCAAATGATTACTGCTCTAAATCTATGAAGAGATAACTATCTTAAAGGAGAGGGAATGATATTTTTTGAGAATGTGCCAAGTGCTTTATAAACATAATTTCATTGAATCACTCAGTAATGCTATCAGGTGGCGATCACATAGCACCATTTTAAAGATGAGGAAATTATGATTCAGAATGGTTAGGTAACTTTTCTGAAGTCACATAAATAGCATATGATTGAGCTGGAATCTGACCTTAGGTCTGTCTGTGTGTTCTCACACCACACCTCTGCCAGCAGCACACAGAGCTATAAGGAACCCAGGACATGAGCCAGAGCAATGTACTTGGGTCTTACATCGTAACTGCACATAAGCCATGCCAGAGTGTTGACTGTGGATAGTTAGTACCGCACAGTCCCAGTAAAGGAAATGCCTCAACTGCCTAGAAATTCCTATAGAACATTGCCTATGCAACATAAAAATTAACCAAAACCTTGACTTCACAAATCTGTCACCCTGAGAAAAGGTAAAGCTCCCTAAAGTTGGATATTATTAGGTCACCCTTTAAATATTTTATGTAATTAAATAATTTGATTTCTTTTGTATGTTTGAATCAAAGTTATACATGCACATAATTTTAAAAATCCAGTTTATGCTGTTTATTATGAAAGATTGCAATCATTTTTGTGTCATTCCAGTACCTTTCTATCTACTCCAAAGGCAACCACATTTGACATTTTTAGCTACCTTGTTTTGTCTGTTTGGTTAATTGGTTGACTGAAAATTTTTGTGTTTACTTCCACAACTTTAAGTATGCTATGTTGCTTCTATTACTGAATTGATCTTTTCAATTTGTGTAGTCATTTTTTATGACTTCTTGCTGTGGAATAGAAGGGCACTAGTTTCTTTTATGACCCTCTACTCCTACATTACACACAGCCCCCCTTTTCATCTCTTCATAAAAACCATTAGATCATAATTTTGGTTAGATTAATAGTCAGTGTACATATTATTATAGGCACTAAATATTACTTATTGCCACACTCTGTAATATACTATAATTTTTCCTCTTTTCTTTTTTCTTCCCTGGAGCTGGATTTTTTAGTCTTGTTTATCACTAATTTAACCCAAACTCTCCATCAACTGTTTAACCTTTTTCTTAAAATGATCAAACATACCAGCAATTCCTTCATTTTTATCTTCTTAAAGAAGTCTCTCCTCAAACCTTGTAATAGGGATCAACTCGACAGATGGTCCTAGAAACTGGGTACACACTTGTCTCTGAACTCTCCCCTCCCTGTCTCCTGGGGACTCACCTTGCCTGTATTCTCTGCCCACTGCCTTCCATTATCTTGCTTCATTCCCTCATTTGGTAGTGCAGATGAATAAAAATTTTTGTGACCTCACACAACTGAAATTCAACATATTTTCTAATTTCATGTTCTCAAATTTTCAGCCTTCAATTATTGCCTATGTCTTCTGAGTCTCATACAATTTGTTAAAAATCTCTTAAACTGGTAGGCCCAACACTGATCAGAGTATTCCAGTAAGAGTCTGAAGAACGTAAACCAAAAATTGCATCATGACTACTGAATTTAGTACTCTAAATTCCTTTCTGCATAGTAGCAATATTGTAGTTATTGTGCATTTGCCTTTCCTGACACTATGTGTTCCTATTTATGATTAATAATTCTCAATTCTGTCAAGATCATTTTGAGTTCCATTCTTATATTCTCATGTGCTAATACCTTATATCATAGCACTAGCTATATGCTGAGTTTCATAACTACCATCCAAATTACTAATAAAGCACACAAAGTGCTTCTAAACGTTCAAATTTGAGACCATCTCTTCTAATTACTGATTTTAGATTATTCCAAACCATTAAACAATGGGAAAGTTTGATATGTGACATAGTTGTTTCTTCATAAAGAAACAACTTCATAAACTCTGATCATTGAGTTTCTAGTTTTGAGTTCTGGCAGATGTATCTGGTATTTTTGCGAGGGTGTTCAGCTTCCGCTTTTTAAAAGCAATCTCTTCCTTTATCTGAGAAATCAGTTAGTACATAATTTTTTCTCCAAAATTTAAGTAACCATTCTGTTAATACTAACCAGATACAATTAAAAAGGCAGTAATGAATAGTGAAATAGCATAATTTGAAGAGTATGAAGACTAATGTTACTAATGTTTATCTGTAACCCAATATTTGTTGGATATACTAATAATCCAATAGTTATTAATCTATCAAATATGTATTGAATACCTATTATATTCCAGGAACTGTACAAAATCCAGGGATCACAGAGTAATAATAGACTTGGGCACAGGCCTTATTAAATAAGACGACAAATACTGAGCAAGTTTACCTCAATGATACTCAGATTCCTCATGAAATAATACCACCTTATCAGTTCAAATTAGGTAATATAGTAGAAAATTTGTATATGCTTTATTTCCAGATGAACAACAGTATCTTCTACTAGGTTTGATTTTTTTTAGGGTCAGGGAACATACTCATCTTTGTAACCTTAACATGTAGGCAGTGATTGTGAAATTATCAGAAATTCAAGAGGTGTGCTAAGCTAGCAAAAATTCCAAAAGAAGATGCATTATATTTTCACACAATTAAGTCTTTTTGACTTCTTTCCAAGATTATTCACCCATTTGGAAATTAATAAACCTTACACAGAAGAAAAGCATTAAAGAATGCTATAGTTAAATGCTTCCACTTAGCATGTTTTCATTAAGGTGTATATGTTTGAGTAACTGAAATAATTATAATGTTTAAATTTTCATTTATTCCATTTCATAGAGCAAGCAATTGTGCCTAAAATCTGGGAATGTAGTATAATATTTGGAGCATTTCACAAAATTATCTGAGATTTTTAAAAGCACCTAAATAAGATATGCAAAACTAGTCAATTACATTAAATTTTAAAATGAGATTAAAAAAATGAATTAACACTCAACAAAATTTCAGCCTACAGAAAAAAATTTTAACAATGATAAAATACATTCAGATAAGTATATGGAAATGTGAACCGATGACCTTCCCAGTAAGTATACAAAATTAATGGACTTTGCATCTTTGAACACTAAAATTTGTATTGCAGACAGTTTTGCAATGAAAGGTAATTGTTTCAGTTTTATTTCCCCATAGGACCTAAGGAATAAGCTGTGATTTCAATTCTTCTCTCATGGAATCACAGAGTGGAACAGCTAAAAGAGGACAGGGAATTATCTGGTTTCCCCCTTATTTTTCAGAGGAGGATAAACAGAAGCCCAGAGAGGTGAATGATTTGCCAATCGAAGAACCAGGACTAGACCTAAACTCTTGCGTCCCTGGGAGAATAAGCAATAGTAGCCTGTCAGAAACATTGCCTGGTATCCTGAAAATATGCTTGTGTGCTGGGTGGAGGTAGTCTGAACCTGGAGAGTCTAATTCCAAAACAATTATACATACATTCCAGCTAAAATATACCTTCAGTTCAATTGAAATAGGACCACAGACCAGCACCTCAAGTTGCTTTGTTTTTAAAAATAGAAATTCTTAACCTCATATTATAAAATCTCTACTCCTTAATATAAGTGAACAGAGAGTTCTCCAGAGAGTTTTATATACTCCAACTTCAGTAGTGGTTCCCAACAAAGCAGTCTAAATATTGCTGCACCCCAGATCTTGCACTGGTCCACTGCTTCTTTCACATGGCAAGCAGGTACCTTCTGCCCACTTCCTTCCCCACTTAAAAAACTCACATTCTTTCTCTGACAATTCACTCATAATAGGTTCAACTTCTTTCCCTTGGCCTCTCCTTACATCATCATGAGGTCTCAAAACAAAAGAAAAACATGGAAAATAGCTCCTTCTCATAACTAAGACCATCTCATGTGATGGTTCATAAATTATAAAATGGAGAGAATATGGACATGGGGAGTAATCAGATCCAGTTCAAATGTGGGTCAGACTCTAAACTCTTTAGAAAATCCTCAGTCTCTGTGAGGCTCAATTTATTTATCTCTAAACTGGAAATGATAATCTTTATCCCATGGACTGGAGACAACTGGAGACACATATGAAATGTTTACCACACATTGCCTCACGCATGCTAGAATCTCACTCTCTTCCACTTCTCTCTGCTGCTCACTTTTTCATCTTCTAAAGAACCCAATTGAATATGTGTTATCCTAGTTTCTGTACTTTTATATATAATTTGAATTTTCCATTATAAAAATTTTAATTAAATAACTTAAAATGATCATTTTCTGATGTATAGTACAGACAGGTAATGTTTCAGTCACGGGGACCTAGTAATTTATTTTTTAAATGACAATAGCTTAGAAGCTACAGAATATCATTTCACTCAAATTGAGTCAACTTACAAAATAGTCAATATTTTAAGTTTCTATTATAGGTTGTATTGTAATGTGTAACTTAAATGGTATGGCTATAGCAGCTGGCCACCTTTAGTATTGTTTACTAAATATTGTTCAGATAATATATTTAGAGGGAATATTATTTTATCCAAAATATATCTCAATTGAGTTTATTAAATTGATAGTAACTGTGGGATTAACACCTGCAAATTGGGTATCTTTTCAAACAAATTGGTTTTGTCATCAGTTGTTATATGTAGCCTGAATGTTCATCAATAACTGATGAAATATACTTGATGCATGTAAATAAATTACTGAGGTCATAGCTTAGAATTAATACTTGATTATATATTTTAGAAATTACTATTCTCCCATAAGAGGCAATATTTTGTCATTTGTGATGCAATTTCATTCTTTTTAATCTAAGATATAAAATATAAACCTTTTAATCCATGTGGTTCTATGTGCTTCGTGGGACCAATGTGGTTAAAAACTTAAGACCAGCTCACTTTGTGTCTCTAAATTTCAGTTTCTTGAGTTAAACAAATAAGACCTTATATTTATAATAATACCTTTCTTTAAAAGAGTTCATAATGTGTTAAGCTGCTCTGTAATTAATACTGAAACATTCCTTTAGACTTAGTAGAGGACATCTAGTAAATATAGGTTACCAAATGAGAACCTTGGTCATGGGCTGAGCCACTTGCTTAAGGTCACAGAGATACAATGTTAGCTTCAAATGGTATGTTGCCTGGCAAGAGTTTGGCAACCAAAATGTGTTACACAAATGCAACATATGACCAAAGATATGAATAGATCTGTAGTAACTTCTTATATTTATTAACTGCTAATCTTAATATTCTTTTCCCTTGAATTTTGGGCCAAAATTTAATACTTCCCACCAAAATATTCATAGAACGCAGTGAGGAATAATAAATTGGTAAGTACACAGAATTCCTTAGAAATATGATGTCAACTTATTTTTTTACAGATATTAATAGTGTCTCTACTATTGAAATCACTTTGTGACTCATTTATTTTATAAATTAATAAATTAATCAAGTTTGGAATTCTGACTAACTTGCTGATGCTTCAAGTGTTTCTGAATTTCTTTTGTTGCATCTACTCATGTTCCTCCTTGGCTGGAAAATTATTGAGAAATCTTGTAGTGCATTTTACTTACTGTATGATGCCATCTACACAGCTAGAGAATATCAACAAAATTTGTGTATTACTCTCAGAATTGTTTCAGACTATAATGAATTGCTTCAAAGGGTCTGAAGGCTTCTAATAAGAGGATTTTAGGATGTTGCTATGAAAATTATCAACCAATCAGCAACATAGCTATATAATGCCAAAAACCCCAGAGTTTTAACAATGGTTCCTTTTTTGGTCATTAGCTGATTTTTCTGAGTTCTCATTATCCTGAAGTAACATTAACACCAAAGGAAATGTTTTCAAATCTAGTTTCTTTTGTACAGTGTTCCCATATCTTCTGTATCAACCATAAATTTGTTGCCTCTGGGACTGCAAATGCTTGAGGATGTAATATAAAGTTTGTATCACATGATGAGACAGTTGTTCCCATTGCAGTGAGGCCAGCTTTGCTATTCAAGCCTTAATGAGAACAAGTATGTAAATGAGAGCAGCCAAACCAAACATATGAAGAAAACAAAGCCCAAGGAAAGAGTCTATAAAAGACTTTTTTTTTTTAGTGTGTTCATTAATCCATAGCACTTAGGCTCTGTGAATTCAAATAGCCCTATTTCACAACAGTTTGTTACTACAGTGGCATATATATATAGACTAACATTTGAAAACTAAATGATAAGAACTTTTTATTCTTAGAGGGGATCCCTAGGGGGGCTCTATTAAATTTTCCTATGTAAAACAAATATTATTCAATCTAGACTATTATAAATAAGAGTACTATGCCAAAATTAAAATATCTCACTGTGCCTTGAATTAAATGTGATTAAGAATGGCTAATAACAAAGAAATGTGTATTCCTGATCACCAATCTTATGCCTTCTACAGAATTATAAACATATAGTCTCAAGGACTTCTGCATATGATCCATGTATCTTACCTATTTTCTGGAAGTTTTACTAAGAATAAAATTGCTTCAATAAAAAGATTAAAGAAAACAACTTTATCTAAAAATTAGTGATTTCTTTTTTTCCTCTTGTTTATAAAAGTACCTATTTTTTCAGGGTATTTCCCATTGCACCAATATTCCATGATTTTAGGCATGTTTATCATGTTAATTTCATAACATTGACTAAAAATGATCTGGGGTGTCTTAAAAATGGAAAATTAATTTCTTTACACAATATTTATAATCTAGTATGTGTCAGACTCTATCAAAAACCTTGAGAACCTAAGAATGACCAAGGCAGATGGAAACCTTTACCATCCTTAGAGAATATCCATGTTAGTATAGGTGGATTGACAACAAAAAGAGTAAGCAGGTAATATAACCTATTAGAAGGAAATTAAGTAAAATAGAGAAAAATAGGAAAGAGGAATGGGAGTGGGAGAGACTTGCAGTTGAAAATAGTTTAGGCATGGTAGGACTCACTGAAACAGTGACCTTTGAGCAAAGACTTGAAGGAAGTAAAGGAACTCAACTTTGGCAGGGAATAAGCAGAAGTTGTAGCAAGTGCAAAGAACCTGGAACAGGAAGAAATCTTTAGGGACTAGATAACAACCAGCTTATTTGAATGTTATCAACGCTGAAGCTAATACAGCTTTGTATTAGTGGACCCATATATATGCTATATTTAAAACCAAATTTAAACTTGTGCTCAAGGAGTCCATATTCATAAAATGTTAGAACTAAAAATAGTCACATTCTCAATCTCCTTATTTTACAAATAAAGAAACTGAGACAGAGATTATGACCTTCGCAAGGACACACAGCAAAACAGAATGTTCTAGCAACTACAACAGAACAAAGATTTCCTTATACTCCATTTTCTTTCACCTTTTTTTATCATATTTTAATTACTTTAGGTCCTTTAAATTCACTTTTAATTCATTTTTATTTCATAAATTAACACTTAAATGTATCTTTGCATTAATTTGATTCAACTGAAAATTATTAATTATTCCTAATGTTATCTTTGGGTGACAATCAAATCTATATTATTCCTCAGGGGCAATATTCCTTTAGATAGGAACTATAAAGTAGTATCTATCACACAGCTAAAATTATAAACTTGTCCACTGTTATACCTTTACAAAGTTACTTTTTATTTGGATGACATATATAGCTATATTTTTTAAATAAAATTAATACATTCAGATTAAAAATTATATTACTATTGTAGAAAATTTTGAAAATATTTTTAATTGAGCAAAAAAAGTCTATAATTCCATCACCCAGAAATAGCCACTATTTATTGATTGGCTGATTAAACTATTTTTTACATAGTTCATTTTTGTAAAATATTTGATTTCTCCCCTCAGGTGTAGTTCCCTTAAATCTCCCACCACCACAACACCCATGAACCATCACCATAGTCCCTTGTGCTTGTCCCTACCCTATTTTGACCCTTCTCCCTCACCCCCCAACCCCCTATACCTCTGGTTTATAGTTTGCCTGCAAGTTTGCACTTTTTTTAATCCTTTATCCCATTTTCCTTTATTCCCCTATAAGTGAAACCATCTGATATTTTTCTTTTTCCTTCTGACTTAATTCAGTGAGCATAATCCCGTCTAGCTCCATGTTGCTGCAAATGGCATGAGTTTATCTTTTTTGATTGCTGGATAATATTCCATTGTATATATCACATTTTCTTGATCCAGTCATCTCTTTTGGGGCAGTTAGGTTGTTCCCATATCTAAGCTATTGTAAATAGTGCTGCAGTAAACATAGGAGGGATAGCCACTATTTAAATTCCGATGTATTTCCCTAAAATATTTTCCCATGATTACATATAATTTACTTTCAAAATTGAGGCACAATTATTTCTTACTTGGTAATCTATCATATATGACATCTTAAATAATATCATTAACTGATGACAAATGTTCATTTTTAAAGAGGTTTTGATTTTTGCAACTAAAAGTCAACTAGAAAAAAAGTTCACTAATAAGGTGGACTATAAAGTTTGTGTAATATTTTTCTATCCCTAAGGTGCAATGTTATAGTAAAATGATTAAGACTTATAAACTGCATAATTAAATTCTCACATTATTTTACAGTTATAAACTGCATAATTAAATTCTCACATTATTTTACAGTTTTAGAATGATATTTAACAAAAATGCAATACTGGACATGTGGACCACTTTGAAAGAATTTTCCAACCCTAGAATGCTATCCTTTTCTCTTTTTAGTCTTAATAATTTATAATCATATATTATAAAATGTCAAATCCCATCAATGATAATAAGTAGATTTCAAAAGTATTGGAGAAGGTAAACAAACTTCCTTCTTTTTGTTTAGAATTCACACCAGCCCATTTACAATAGCATCAGGGTCTATTATTTAAAACATTGCAGTGTTCATTCTATTATGTTTAACTGTACATGAATTTTGTATGCTCCAGAGAAACTAATTATGTTCTAAGTATCTATCTCTGCTGAAACTCTCAGACATGGTGGCACAAATTTACCCATTATACCTTGAACTGGGAGGAAGAAAAAGGAAAGAGTAAAGAAAGTGTCCAGGCACTACCCCCCCACCCCCCAAGTACCTGCCCTGTACCTGGTTGCGTCACTGCAAGAAGATCATTAAAAGCCTAAAAAACCACCGAGGGCTCCAGGATTCCTCCTTTACCTGTCTGCCTCAGTCATAGGGAACCTGCCTGGTGCCTTGCTGGCACAGCAACTTGTTATAAATTTCCTTTGTCAGTTGGTTCTATCACACTTATCTAATAATTATATTTAAACAAAATGGTTTCATTTTCACTGTTATTCAGTTTTCTTTTGTTTTGTATTTTTAAGTGAGGCACCTGAAATTCTTCTTGAGTAATCAAAATCACTGTCTTAAGCTGGAACTGGGGTTTCATTAAGAAAAACACTTCTCCCTTAGAGGTTGTTGTGCCAGCAAGGCACAGGGCAGGTTCCCAATGATTCAGGCAGACGGGTCAAAGAGGAGTCCTGGAGCTCTCGGTGGCTTTTTAGGCTTTTAATAATCTTTTGTAGTGAGATAGTCAGGTATGGGGTAGGCAGGACAGCCAGAGGGCCAGGACGCTCGCTGGCAGGCCTCCTAGCCCCCGGCAAATCTTCACTCTTTCTAGGCTCTCTGGCAGCGTCTCATGGTTTCTCTATTGCATCGCAAATGGTCCTCTGCTGCCACAATCTCTTTGCTGCTGCTGTTTCTGCTGCTGCTGCTTCTACTGCTTCTCTCTGCTACTGCTGCACCCCGCTTACAGCCTCGGCATCTAGGCCCAGGTGCACCCACTCACGCACACTTCAGGGGCCGCCACGAGGCACACGTGCAAGACTGTAGGTGTCCATCCTTAAATCTAATTGTGGTAGGGCAGAAAAACCTGATGCCTCTTTCATTTACCCTACACAGATATTTAATTAGTTACTTTGCTACAAAGATTACTAAATCTCAAGATTTTGATGAGCTCCTGGGTGAGTGCTGGAAGTAGACTCCACAGTAGGCCTTCACAGGTCTCAGTGAGCCCAGGAACAGGTCTTAGAAACAACCCTCCTAGCAGTAGGCACCCCAAAGGAACCCCAGTGAAGTCCACGAGGTCTCGAAAGCAGCCTTCACCACAGTGGCCTGAGCAGAACTCAGTGAACCCTATGATGGGACTGGGAAGCAGGCCTAATGCACTAGGTCCCCAGAGACCACAGCAAAAACCAGGGAAGTTCCTGGAAGCAACCCAGACGTGGTAGGAGTATTGAAATCGGGCAGAACGGGCATCAAATGCCCAGGCTCTGCAGCAAGAGCCACCAAAATGCCCCAAAAGGCCAAAAGGCCAAATACAACAAAGGACAGTGCCTGATGAGAGGACAGGTCACTGCCTGTGGGTTCTCACCCGCGCGCACAATTGCAGGAGACTTCAGGCTACAGGAACAACAACAGCAAACTTGGGGTTTATTGTACAAACGGGGGAAACAGAGAGCTCACTGCAGCCTCAGGTGGCGGCCGCCTCACCCAGAACGCAGCAGGGACGGCAGCTCCTTGGGAGGTGCTGGGTTAGGCCAACAAACAGGCCTCTGAGACACCAGGCGCAGGCCTCTGGGGCTCCTTTCAGGCTATGTCAGAGACAGCACCGGAGGCCCAGTCTCTGCAGAGTCCTTCGGCTTCTCTTCCTCTTCGGAGGGCAGCTGCTGGTGCTTCTTTTCTTCTTTCTTCTCCTCTCAGAGGCCAGGAACTGACTTCTCTCTTCTCTCTTCGGAGTCTGGAACCGTCGTCTTTCTTCTCCTGGGGGCTGGTCGTGTCGTGTCTTCTCCTGTGCGGTTCAATCTTTTCCCCCCTCTTCGGTTCAATCTTTTCTTCCTTGACCTTTCCCTCCTTCTTTTTCCTCTTTTCCGGTCCAATCTTTTCCTCTCCTCAGTCCAATCTTTTTTTTTTTTCCTTTCATCTTTTTTCCTCAGTCCCGCCAATTCTGGCTTATATCCTCTCCCAGAGTACCATCCATAAGTCTGATTGGACCATGTTCAATCCTGGAGCTGATTGGACCAACCCATCAGCTCCTAGCACCTGATTGGTCCATACAAAAACGGCAGTTACTGGGCAGGAGCAACTGCCATAACTGACTCCGGAGCAGCAGGATAAGAGGCCCCACCACTCCTGCAGGCACCCAAGCTGCTAAGGCAGCTTGGTTCCGGTAACAGTATCACGGTACCAGACTTGAACTGTACTACAATAATATAGTAATAAAACAGTATGGTATTGGAATAAAAATAGACACACAGATGAATGGGATAGAATTAATAATCCAGAAATAAAACCATATTTATATGGACAGTTAATTTACAGCAAAGGAGCCAAGAGCACACAATGAAGAAAAAAGTTCTCTTCAATAAACTGTGCTGGGAAAACTGGACAATCACATGCAGAAAAATGAAACTAGACCACTCTCTTACACCATGCACAAAAATGAACTCAAAATGGATTTAATACTGGAATATAAGATCAGAAACCATAAAACAGAAGAAAGCATGCAAAACACAGTGGCCTCAGAAATGTCCATGGGGATTCATGTCTAATAGCAAGAGAAGCAAAAGCAAATATAAGGAAGTGGGATTACATCAAACTAAAAATGTTTCTGAACAGTGAATGAAACTATCAGTAAAACAGAAAAATACTAAAAGAGAGAAGATATTTGCACATAATACATCTGACAAAAGGCTGATATCCAAAATATATACTCACACAACTTCAACATAAAGAAAACAACTCACCCAATCAAAAAATGGGCAGAAGAGCTAAATAGAGACTTCTCCAAAGTAGATATACAAATGGTCAACTGGCACATGAAAAAAAATGCTCCTCATCAATTATAATCAGGGAAATGCAAATCAAAATCACGAGATATCATCTCACATGCATGAGAATGGCACATCTCAAAAATACTAGAAACAGGCGTTTGTGAGTATGTGAGGGAAAAGAATCCTTGTACACTGTTGATGGGACTGTAGATTGATCCAGCCCGTATGGAAAACAGTATGGAGGTTCCTCAAAATATTGATAAACCTGTCTACTGCAATCATGCACAGGGCAGGCTTAGTCTCTATTCAGGCAGAGAGATAAAGGAGAGTCCCAGAACCTAAGTGGATTTTTCAGGCTTTAATGCCCTCTCAAGGAACCAGATACAACAGGTACACCAGGCAGGGAGGCTATATGCAAGGAGGCAGGCACAGGGTGAACAGAGGCGACTGGAAGGCAGGGAGGCAATGAATCCTCCCAGCCTCCCATGAATCTTTGCACTTTCTCTGGTGTTCTCTCATGGTCTTGCCTCTTCTGTAGTCATTTGTCTCTCATAACTGCCATCCTGTAGCCATCCTCCTGTAGCCGTCCTATGTTCCTGACCTTTAGGCTCAGGTGTGCACACTTATCCATGACCACACCTATGCTCCAGGTGTCCACAAATAGGCACATGTGCCCCACATCCATGCTCCCAAGCACCTCCTGCATTAGCATGATCCAGGCTGCAGGTGATATCCACAGAGGTTAGTGGCACAAAAGCCTGACTAATTCATTTACCCTACAACATACCACATAATCCAGTGATTCCACTGCCGGTTATCTATCCACATTCATATATGTGTTCTCATGTTCATTGCATCTCTCTTTACAATAGCTATGTTATGAAACAGACTCAGTGCTCAAGGACAGATGAGTAGAGCAGAAAAATGTGGTATATATAATGGAACACTATTCGGCTATAAGAAAAGATGAACTCGTGCCATTTGCAACAACATGGATGGAATTGAGGTGATCATGCTAAGTGAAATACATCAGAAGGAGAAAGACAAATACCAGATGCTTTCACTCATATGTGAAATATTTTTTAAGGAAAATAAAAGAACTGAAAAAACTAATCCAAAACAAACCCTAGAAATAACTGCCAAATTAAAGCTCCCAAGAGGGTAGAAAGATTTAGTGTGGGAACAAAATAGGGAGGGGGTCCCAATGGCCAGGTCAAGCACTGTATATGCTTTGATGGAGAGAGGGATATGGTGTAGGGTAAATGGATGTGATCAGTTTTTTTCTGCCTTACCACCATTAGCATCAATGATGGACACCTGTGGTCTTACACGCGTGCCTGATGGCAGCACCTGGAGTGGGGTGTGGGCAGGCATGAGTGCGCACACCTGAGCCAGAGACTGAGCCTATAAGGAAGGCAGCAGAGGATGAGGAGGTGGCAGAGGACTGTACAGCAGAGTGCAGTAGCATTCAGCAGAGATCAGGAGAGAATACCTGAGAGCCCAGAGAGAGTAAAGATTTGCTGGGGGCTAGGAGGCCTTCCAGTCTCCTGGCCCCTAGGCCTCCCTGCCCGCCTTGTACCTGGTTGCCTCACTACCAATGGCATAGAAAGATCATTAAAAGCCTAAAAAAGCCACTGAGAGCTCCAGCACTCTTCCTTTACCACATGTGCCCGAATCGATAGAAAACCTGAATCGTGCCTTGCTGGCGCTACATGTGGTAAAACACATCTGATGTGGTGTGAACCTATATCTCTAAATCATGTATAATGTTGTAAACCAATGTTCCCTCAATTTAGAAAAAAACACATTAAATTTCTGTATAGGAAATATTATGTAGATGTTTAAATACATCTACCATTATTGGCATTACACAGTTAATATAGCCCTATAGAGAAAAACTTATCTTTGAACATGTAAGTGAAGTTTTTTCTTTTAGCTATTTCTAAACATATTTCATATTCTGAAATATAAGAGATTTTAAAAAAGGTTTCTTTTGAAATCTAGATCCTCATGTTAACCCTCTGCTTATAACTCTCTGTAACTTACCATTACATTTTAAGTAAAATACAAGTTACATCACATGGTCAATAAGGTCATAACATCTGGCCTCTGGCTGCCTCTCAGATGTCCCTTAGCTCTTTCCCTACCACACACTGGTTTCCATCACAGGGTCATTGCCCACACCTGTTTCTCCTCCTTAACTATTGGCTATTGAAAATGAACTTATCCTTCGCTTATAGAGACTTTCCTCAGACTCACCTGCTAGGCACCCAGGGTAACCATACTCCCATCTCCCATTGTTGTATTTCTTAACATTTATGAATATTTGAAATTAACCATTTTTAAATTTTACTTGGTCTGTTCTTCTACTAAAATATCAATATAAGACCTATTAGAATACGGACTATTTTTCTTGACTCAATCACAAACTCTTTCCCCAAACTGCAAAGAGGCCAGCACATATTAAGCTTCTAAATATATGTTGAATGAATGAAAAAACAGATTTTTGGAGTTGTTTGTTCAAAAGTTTGATGCTCCTTGGAGAATTTTTTCTTATGTCATAATAAAATATTTCAAATGTAATAAGTAAAATATTTTAAACACAGTAGATAGACATAAAGAAATTCAGTGGAGAATACTTGTATAATGTAAATGACTCATCACTACATAATTTATCTTTCTTGAAAATATTCATTTTTGTGGAAAGGTTTGATTTTGATTTTTTTCCCTAAAGGGATGAAGCTGTAGTGTATTGATGGAGTATCTATAGAACAAAAGTGAAATATTTATATCTAGTTAATTTAGTTCAAGAGTAAAAGCTATAAAATAGATGCCATAGTAATATTGCTATGATTGTTCATTCAGAATTTGATGTACAAACAGAAACAACCCTAAAGTTAACATTTCTTTTTGATTTTGCATTTCTCCCCCATTTCTTTAATTTTCATTAGCTTCCTTCTTCTCCAAAAATCCAAGATACAAATGAGGGAGGGTAGTAGTTGCAGAAACAGTTCATTACACGGCCATTTAAAGTAAATCCTTGTACAAACACGGATCATGGCTTCAGCTTTTAATGAGTACGAATGCTGTCAAAGTAGGATTTCAAGTGTTCTAAAGTTAAACACTAAAAATGTTTTGATTTCAGTCAGGAAAGAGCTAGCAATTTTGGAATTAAAATATAACTGCATACAAAGTAGTCAAGATTCTAAGTGTATCTTTCAGTCCCTTGGTTCCTATGAATTAAAAGCAGCCCAATAAACTAGGTTAGAATTATTTTCAAATTATCGGTAAGAGATACTTAGACCATTATTCAAGTCTAGAGCCAATTTTGACACGGATCTCCATTCAAACACATTTTTTTTAACTTTATAGGTCAATAACAGTAAAATACAGAGGGAACTAATTCCAGATGTCTAGAAATTGGTAATGCCTATCACTGTTTTTCTTTGAGTATTAAATTATGACAAAATTACAGGTATATTAAAACTTGAAACAATAAATAATCACATCTGCACATATATCCAAATTCATAGATACATGAAAGACTAGGTGGTGACAATTTACCTCAACAAAGGATGCACCATTAAATATCTGTAAATAACCAGTTCATCTATGACAGAATGTGAATTCTTCATAAAGTCATGCATATATAGGAACTGGTTTCTTTTTTAATTAATACATGGTATTGAAAGCATTACTGCCAATAATGTAGTGCTGAGTTGCTCTGTGGAGTGTTACATGTAGTTTCCTTAAAAGATACAAAAATACTGCCACGTTTGTTATCTTTTCTTAGCCACTCTTTCAGTGGGATTGATAATTGAACACCTACTGCTTCTTTTTAGTATCATGATGGGGAAACTGAGGAATGGATAGAACTGTCAGCAGTCACAAAACAAGTTTATATCAAAACTGGAGTTTACTCTTGATCTCAATTTTGTTTGTTTTTTTCCAATTAGGTGACATGGATTTCTTTAATTTTATCACAAGTAGTCATATATAACGTAAAAAAATGTTACTATAATCATTAATAATTTTTCTTAAAGTTGCCCAATATCACAGCATTTAAGTTAGATTTCAGAAACGTGAACTAATTTTTTAGATGTTAAGTTCTAGAATAAAAACCTTTTAATCAGGACATTAGTTCAAAATGCATCTTTTCATCCACCAAACTGCCATGTTTTGCCTGAATCTTAGGATTCAAGGAAACCTTTACTATCATAAAGAAGACAATGACTGAATTCTACCCACCAGCCCAGCAATCTAGGATCTGCTACAGAGGAAGCCCCAATCACTATACCCACCACCTGGTGAACATCTAGAACAGTGGAAGAAAAAGACCCATGCCCAACAGAAGCACCAATTATGGCAGAGCAAACTTGAAAGCAAACAATGGGGAGGAAGAAAAGTATGAATGGTCAAGTAAGTCCTCAGGAGAACAATACACAACAGAAAGAAAACATACGTAGGAAAAAACCACAAAGGTATGAAGGAGCTTTACTTGTTATCAGATAAAGAATTCAAAATTGCCATAACTAAGAAAATCTATGAATTGGAAAAATACAAGATAACTCAGAAAAAAGATCAGAGATACACAAGAAAACTCAGTAAAGAATGCTATGATAAACACAATCAACAAACAGACATCAAAATTGAGACTTTGAACAAGACCATAACAGAATTGCATGATGTAAAAAGATCAATGGAAGTAAAAATTTATTAGAAAGCTATGGAGGTAGAGTAAATCAAATTCAAGAACAAATCAGTGATATTGAAGACACAAATGGGGAAAGAAGCAAAGTAGAAACAGTCACAAAGGAAAATACAAAGTATTTAGAAATACTTCGAGAATTATCAGATTTCATGAAGAAAAGAATATAAGAATCATATCAATGGCAGAAGGAGAAGAGAGAGAAAAGGTAACTGCAAAAAAAAAATGTAATAATGGAAGAAAACTTTCCAAACTTGAAGAAGTAACTGGACACAAAAATGCAGGAAGCTAGAAGAACACCAGCCTACTTAAAACAAAGGAGATCCACTGGAAGACACATAGTAGGAAAGGTTCCAAGAGTCTGAGACAAAAAAAAAAAACTGAAGTTGATGACTGGGGAAAACAGATAACCAATATAAAACATCAGACTTCTCTGAAGAAACACTACAGGAAAGAAGGTAATGACATAATCAAATACTCCAAGACAAAAAATGCCAGCCAAGAATACTTTATCCTGTGAAACTCTCCTTCCCATATGAGGGAGAAATAAGGACATTCTCAGACAAGCTTGGGGAGTTTGCAATGATTAAACACACTGTCCAAGAAATATTAAAAGGAGGTTTTGATAACTAAACCAAACAGAAATTGAACACAAAGAACTGAACAAGGAATTAAATAGAATCACAAAACCTTGAAAAAACTGGCACTAACACATTTATATACCAGTAATCACCCTAAATGTTAATAGAGTAAATTCTCCAATAAAAAGACAGAGTGTGTGGATTAGGAAACAGAATCCAAACTTCTGCCTCTAGGAAATGCACCTAAATTTCAAGGATAAACTTAGAGTGAAAAAAAAAAGGATTGGAAAACAATTCCATAAGAAAATGGCACCCAAAAGAAGGCAAAGACAGTCATATTTACATCAGATAAAATAGACTTCCAGCTAAAAAAAAGTGAAAAGAGACAGAAATGGACACTATAAATGATCAAAGGAACATTAAAACAGGAAGACATAACACTTATCAATATCTACTCACCAAATGCAGGAGCACTGAAATATATTAGACAATTACTATCATATCTGAAAATAGACATTAGAGAAAATACATACGTGGCTGGAGACTCCAAAAACCCCATTCGCACCAGTGGAGATCAACAAGGTAGACAACAATAAGGACACAATTGCCTGAAACAAAGATCTAGACCATGCGGGTTTAATAGACAATCATAAGGCACCGCACACCCCAAAAACTGAATAAACATTTTTCTCAAGTGCACATGGATCATTCTCCAGGATCCACATACTCAGTCATAAAACCAATATGAATAAGTACAGGAAGACTAAAATCATACAAAATATCTTCTCTGACCATAAGTTATCAAACTAGAAATCAACTACCAAAGGAAAGCAAGGAAATCCTCCAATATATGCAGACTGAACAATACACCACTGAAAGACAACTGGATTAATGAGGAAATCAAAGAAGGAAACAAAAAAATACCTTGTGAAAAATGATAATGAGGACACAACTTTCCAGAACATACAGGACACAGCAAAAGCTGCACTAAGAGGAAAGTATACAGCAATGCCGACCCACATCAAGAAACAAGAAAGGGTCCAAAGTAACAACCTAATCTCTCATCTGAAGGAACTAGAAAAAGAAGAAAACCAAAAAGCCAGTAGAAAGAAGGAAATAATAAAAATTAAAGTAGGAATAAGTGAAATAGGAGTCAAAAAGTTCAAAAGATCAATCAATGAAACCAAAAGCTGGTTCACTGAAAAAAATAAATATAATAGACAAACCTCTAGCAAGGCTCACAAAGACAAAGGAGAAAACTCAAATGAATAGGTTCACTAATGCAAGAGAAGTTACAACAGAGGTGGCAGAAATCCATAGAATAATAGATCATTATGAACATTTATATGCAAACATTTAATCTAGATGAGATGGGCAAATTCTTAAAATTATGCAATCATCCAAGGATTGAGAAGGAAGAAATAGAAAACCTGAACAAACCAATCTCAAGCAAAGGAATTGAAACAGTAACTAAAAGTTTCCCAAAAATACAAAAGTCCAGAATCAGATGGTTTCACTGGTGAAGTCTACCAGTCAAAGATGAAGTAATACCTACCCTGCTCAAGCTCTTTCAAAGAATTGAAAAAGAGTACTTACAAATACACTTTATGAAGTCAACATCACACTAACATCAAAACCAAACAAAGACACCACAAGAAAACTAAAGACCTATCTCCCTAATCAACACAGATGCTATAATCCTCAATAAAATCTTAGTAAAGCTAATCCAACTATGTATTAATTATTATACACATGATCAAGTGTGATAACATAATAAAAACCACATATGACAAACCTACATCATTCTTAATGGTGAAAAATTGAAAGTTTATCCATTAAGATGCAGTACAAGACAAATTTGTATACTCTTACCGCTATTATTCAACATAGTATTGGAAGTCTTGACTGGAGCAATTAAGCAAGCAAAAGACATAAAAAGAATCCAATTGGAGAAGAAGAAGTTAAGCTAATTATTTACAGATGATATAATACAGAGCGAACCATAAAAAAAGTCACAAAAAAACTTATTAAAACAATAAACCAGTTCAGTCAAGTGGCAGGTCGAAAAATCAATACACAAGAATAAGTTGCCTTCCTATATGCAATCAATCAGTCTAAAGAGAAATAAATTAGGAACACCACCCCATTTATAATTGTCTACACCAAAATTAAATATCCAGAATAAACCTATCGAAAGAGGTGGAGGACCTATACAAGGAAAATTATATAACACTGTTAAAAGAAATTGAAGAAGACACAAAGAAATGGAAAGATATTTCCTGCTCATGGACTGAAAGAATCAACATTATCAAATTTATTGATTCAATGTAAACCCTCCAAAAATCTCAAGGTCATTCTTCAAATAAAAGGAACAGATATTGTTGAAATTCATATTAAATCACAAAACACTTCTAATAGCCAAAGTCCTCCTTACTGAAAAGAGGGAAAATTGGAGTATTGCACTAGCAAACTTCAAATTATACTATAAAGCTCTAAGAATTAAAACAATATGGTACCGAAACAAAAATAGACACCCAAAAAAACTGGAACAGAATTAAGAATCCAGAAATAAAACCACACATATATAGACAACTAATCTATGGCAAAGGGGCAAAGAATATACACTGGAACAAGGAAAGTCTTCAATGAATGGTGTTGGGAAAATTGGACTGCCACATGCAAAAGAATGAAACTAGACCACTATCTCACACAATACAGGAAAACCAACTCAAAATGGATAATACTTGAATGTAAGACCTGAAACCATAAAATACATATAAGAAAACATAGGCAAAACACTCCATGACATAAATTTCAGAAACATCTTTGAAAACTCACCTCTAGCAGCAAGGAAAACAAAGGGAATATAAAGAACTGGGCCTACATCAAACTAAAAAACTTCTGTATAGTGAAATAGGTAGTAACTAAATTGAAGAGACATCTTACTGAATGGGAAAAAATATTTGCATGCCCTCCATCTGATAAGGGTTTGATATTGAAGATCTGCAAACAGCTCACGACTCAACAAAATCAAAGCAAACAACCAATGAAAAAATGAGCAGGAAAGCTAAATAGGCACTTCTCCAAAGAAGATCAACAAACGGCCAACAGGCATATGAAAAAATGTTCATCATCACTTATGATTAGGAAAATGTGAAACAAAGCCATGAGATACCACCTCACACATAGGAGAATGGTCCCTACTAAAACAACCATAAACAAGTGCTTGCAAGTGTGTAGAGGAAAATGGAACCCTCTCACATTGCTTGTGGGAATGTAGTCTGGTCTAGCCACTAAGGAAAGCTGTGTGGAGGTTCCTTAAAACATTAAAAATGGATGTGCCATAGGACCCACGATCCAGTCCTAGGAATCTATCCCCAAAACACAAAAATACTAATGCAAAAGCAAACTTGCACTATTTTTATTGCAGCATTACTTACAGTAACCAAGATAGAGAAACAGATGACTGGATCAAGATGATGTGGTATATATACACAATGGAATTTAAAAAGATAAACTCAAATGATGAAAAGATACTGCTGAAGTAGTTGCTTTGTTTTTTTTTTAAAGATTTATTTATTTATGCATACAAGCTGGGGTACAGGCCAGAGGCATGGGGCAGCCAGAGGGTTCACCAGAGACACAGTGGGGAGCAGAACAGGCAGATCAACTGAAGTACACCACTGAGGGGAGCAGCAGGGGAGACAGGAGAGGTCTGCCCCACCATGTGGGAATCTCCCTGGCCAGCCATCAAACTCGCTTCACAGCTGCCCACAGCTCCACAGCACAGCTTCTAACCACTGCACTGCTAGGGAGGCCCCATTGGTTTGTTTTAATCAGTGGAAACAGTTTTCAGTTTCTATGTCCTCTTTCCCCCTTTGTTACTCTTTCTAAATGTACTCCACATACATTGCTCAAAATAAGTCTTTGAGGGAAGTACCAGGTGTGAGGGCGTGCCAAGCTGGAGAATCTGGGAGTATAATCAAGGATTTCCCCTGTTTCTACCTATGGTTTTTTGGTGTAGTCACAGAACCAGTATAGCTATTTTAGGACCACTACTTTGGTGATTTGGGTCTCCAGAGATCTCCCTAGTTTTAGCGAGTTACACTACTTGTTACTCATAACTCTACACACAGAAAGCATATGCACTTGCAGGTACACCCTGCTTTTTATCATTTTTATTTGTTATGTGGAGGCTTTTGATCTATTCTGGACCAACCATGAATTACATAGCTTTTGGTAGTTAAATGATAGCTACATGATTTTTTATTTTGTCCTCAGTAAAATGATCTCAAACTTATTTGTAACAACCAGAATTCTTATTTCTTCATAGCAGTTTTATGCAATAAATTCTCCACATATTTGAAAAAACGAATGTGCAGAGAACCTAGGGCCTTTAAAACTTTTGGGAATTTCACTTTCAAGAGAATGATTTTATTAGTTTTAACACACTTAAGTCTTTCAGCAACTAACAATTTTTAACTTTATAAATCTTATTTTTTGATAAGGTATTTTTAATATCTTTAACCAAATCCTTATCAGAAATATAGTCCACTTCCCACTTCCTGATCTCTTGTGAACTGTCTTATATTTTATAATTAATACTTTACATGTTCTTTAGGGAGGAATGGTCTTACAAAATATTCTGTAATATTCTTGTAATGGGACAAGCAGGCAAATATTTTTCAAAAAACCCTTCTACATGTAACATCATCCACTGATCACCACTTTTAGCAAAATTATTTTCTTGTAAGTTCATAATGAATTTAACCAGTTTATCTAACTTACTGGTGGAAAAATGTCTAACAATTACTGAAATTACAGATTTAAAAATGAAACATTCCATGAACTATCTCTGCCACAATAGCAGCATAATGTTACACTTCATTCCTTTACTCTTTCCCACCCCCTGAAGAAACAGGGGATGTTATTATGTGGTTTTATTTCATATCCTGACCTTAGTCACTTGGAATTGGAAGACATGGTCTCTACTAAGGTTAAAAGGCAGTATCTGTGTATATTATTTGCAACTAAGGACCTAAAATTATCTGTAAATTTTAATTATCAAAGCATCCTTCGGGATAAAAACTACTTCTATTCTTCAAAGATTACAGAACTAAGTAAAGTGATTAACCGATTTTTTGAAAGTCACCACAACATGACTGCTAAAGTTCTAATTAGATATATCTTAGCTTTTATGTCAAATTTCAAAAGATGCCTTCACCATTTTTAAAAACTGCTTAAAAGAATGGCCTCATCATTTCTTTAGCCATTGAAAGTGACTAATGGATGATAAATTCTTCAACGCTTTCATAGCTGATCTCTGCACTAGGACAGGAAAGGGTGCTTTCTTATTCTGGTTGTTCATGGCCCAATCCAAACCATATTACACTCTGCTCCAACTAAGAGCTTTAGTGTAAACAAAAGAAAGAAATATAACTATTTAACGTAGTAGGTTCTACATTTATGGAGCCCATACGGTGATTTCATGCTGAAAGTAAAAACAGTCTCAAGAGCTGAAATGAATTCTTCGATGCTGGAATCATAGCAAATTCAGGAAAATTAGGAATATGTTGGTAACCTCTAATCTTTTTTTAAACTGACCTCACCCTGGGCAAGTAACCATCTCCTGATGCCATTGTTGGAGACAGAACTTTTGGCTGAAAGATCATTTTTTCTGACTCAGTCTGACTTGCTGTTTTTGGTTAATCATCCCCATTTCTCTCAACAGTTCATTCCTCTGATTATAGAGGTCAACACGTATTTACAGGAAAGACTTTTAAGTGATTGGGTTCCTCTTCTTTATCCTCTCTAAACCTTCCCAACCCCCATTCCTATCGCCCTCGTTTCACTAAGATTTTGCTAAACATTAGACACAGCACATGACCTGCAGTCTTCCAGTGTCTGGGAACAAACCGATATGAAAACATTCGATTGGTGTGATTGAACGCTTCTCCAGACTTGGAATTTGAGCGTACTTTGCTCATGAACTCTTAAAGACCCATAGCACAAATTTTAAATTAAAAAAAATTTTTAAATACAAAAACCGCTCCCCTTTTTTAATCTTTAGCCCCGCCCACCGCCTCCCCCCTTCAGCCTGCTAGCGAAACTGCAGGAAACCGGAGGGGGCGGGGCGCTGACGTCACGACGCCTGTGCGTCACGGAACGGCGGCGACTGCGGCGCTGACTGTGGCTGCGGCAGCGGCGGCATTTTAGTCGGCAGCGGCGGCGGCAGCGGGGCTGCTGCTCCTCCCAGCATCCCTGGCGCGGCCATTTCAGCCCCATCTTGGCCGACGGGAGAGCGCTGCAGCCGCCGCTTCAGCAGTTTGAATTTCAGTTTCTCCGGGGTCTGCGAACCGAGTGCACGGACAGGAGCCGAAGAAGCGACCACCACTACCTCACACACCGGAGAGTCTTCGCTCGACGGCCCGCATCCGCCGCCCCTCACTCTAGAGCCGCGAGAGGAGGCCGAGACTGCCACCGCCGCCCGCCGGCGGGGTGGCTCCCCCTGTTACAGGAGGACCGAGCCGGCTTTCCCCTCCCCCGGAGCGGTTTCCGCCTGAGACAGTCGACATGTCCCTGGGGCTGAGCTCCGGCTAGAACCGGGGAGGGAGGGCCGCTCGCCCGCGCCGGAGCTCCGCCGCCCGCCCGCGGCCCTTCAGCCAGCCCCGTTCCGCGGCTCCCAGCTGAATCCCGAATCTCCGGCCCCGGACTCGCCACTCCTTCCCAAAGCGTCGGAGAGCCAGCAGCTGGCGCCGGCACTGGCCTGAGGAGCCGGAGCGGGGCAGCACCGCCCCTCACGCCGCCGCCTCTTCACCCTCCCACTCCCACCCCCAGCCAAGGCCTGCTGGCCGCGCGGAGCTGGACTGACCACGGCGACCCCGAGACGGGAGGAGGAAGCAGGCGGCCCGCCCCTGGGATTGCGCGCTCCCCGCCACTGAGGGGATTGAATTGAGGCGCCGCGACTGCGGGAGGCGAAAAGGAAGGAGGAGCTGGGGCGGGAGTGAGCCGGGGGCAGAGCTGTAGAGACCGACACTGAGAAGGAAACTGGAAGGAGGATGTCTGACCGAGTGGCCGGCGTCGGTATCAGCCGGTGACTCTTACCGCGGCGGGTCCAGACCCCTGCGCACGCTCGGACTTTGTCATTGGGGGCCCTTGCTCAGCCCTTCCTGGTTTCCGGCGAGATCGCAGAGGAGCCGCCGTGCCTCTGCCCTCCTGCCTGCCTCACCATGTCCAAGATGCCGGCCAAGAAGAAGAGCTGCTTCCAGATCACCAGTGTCACCACGGCCCAGGTAGCCACTAGCATCACGGAGGACACCGAGAGCCTGGACGACCCGGACGAGTCACGTACAGAGGACGTCTCCTCCGAGATATTCGACGTTTCTCGCGCCACGGATTATGGCCCGGAGGGGGTCTGCGAGCGCAGCTCCTCCGAAGAGACGCTCAACAATGTTGGGGATGCAGAGACTCCCGGGACTGTCTCCCCAAACCTCCTCTTCGACGGGCAGCTGGCGGCCGTCGCGGCTGCTCCCTCCAACGGAGGAGGAGCCGTTTCGGCCCGGAACGTGGCCGGGGCGCTGGCCAATACCTTGGCGGCGGCCGCCGCCTCAGCCCCCTCCTCGGGGACATCCGGCGGCCTACCGGCCGCGGGCTCATCTGCAGGACCAGCAACTGCGACCCCCTCCCAGCCTCCCACCACTTGTAGTTCCCGTTTCCGAGTGATCAAGCTGGACCACGGGAGCGGGGAGCCCTATAGACGGGGCCGATGGACGTGTATGGAATACTATGAGCGGGATTCCGACAGCAGTGTGCTGACCCGGTCCGGGGATTGCATTAGGCACAGCAGTACTTTTGACCAGACTGCAGACCGCGATAGCGGCCTGGGCGCCACTGGAGGATCGGTGGTGGTGGTGGTGGCCTCCATGCAGGGGGCGCACGGGCCCGACTCGGGAACTGACAGCTCCTTGACTGCTGTGTCACAGCTACCCCCATTGGAGAAAATGAGCCAGCCTGTTCCGGCCCCGCCGCTGGGTTTTGGCGTTGGGCAGCCACAGCCGCCGCCGCCCGTAGGTGGGGCTGTGGCTCAGAGCTCTGCTCCGCTGCCGCTGTTCCCGGGATCCGCGGCCGGGACGCAGCAGATGATGGCAGCCCAGCAACCCAGCCAGCCCCAGGGAGCTGGGCCCGGCGTCACCCCTGCGGGACCTAAGGGACAGGGTCTACCGCTGACGAATGTAACCCTGGCGCAGCCGGTCCTGTCCCTGCCGCCGCAGCCAGTCCCAGCGGTCGGCGCTTCGGCGTCCCAGCCGGCCCAGCAGTTCGCCTATCCCCAGCCTCAGATACCACCCGGCCATTTGTTGCCGGTCCAGTCCTCCGGCCAGAGTGAGTACCTGCAGCAGCACGTGGCCGGCCTGCAGCCACCAACCCCTGTGCAGCCGGTGTCCACCGGCGCTGGAACGAGTCCCGCCACAGCGGCTAGCCTTCCTTTGGGCCCCGGCCCGAATGCCTCCGCAGTGGGCGCGCAGATACTGGGTGCCTCTTCCCTGCCCAACGAAGCGGTGGCCCCGGGACCGGGACCCGCTCTGGGCGGGTCGGCGGCGCCTTGTCAGCCGGCTGGAGTGCCCCCGACTGCTGTAGGGGGCGCGGTGCATCCGGGCCTGGTCTCTACCGGGGCCGGACAACCCCATTCAGTGGCTCCGCCGCAGATGGGTGGCAGCGGTCCGACGTCAGCTGTGCCTGGTGGCTCTCACGCCGTGGTGCCCGGAGTTCCAAACGTGCCTGCAGCCGTACCCGCTCCAAGCGTGCCTAGCGTGTCTACCACTTCTGTTACTATGCCAAATGTACCCGCGCCTCTAGTCCAGTCGCAGCAGCTGAGCAGCCATACTCCAGTCAGCAGGAGCAGCAGCATAATCCAGCATGTGGGGCTGTCCTTAGCGCAAGGCACACCCGGTGCACCAACGAGTCTACCACAGTCAGACCTAAGCCAGTTTCAGACGCAGACCCAGGCCCAGCCTTTAGTGGGGCAAGTCGACGATACTAGAAGAAAATCAGAACCCCTACCTCAACCACCACTTTCTCTCATTGCTGAAAATAAGCCTGTTGTGAAACCTGTTGCAGATGCCCTGGCAAACCCTCTTCAGTTAACACCTATGAACAGTCTCACCACCTCTGTATTCAGCATAGCTATTCCTGTTGATGGTGATGAAGACAGGTATGGAAATCTTATATAAAATATTTGACGGGAATGCTTGGCCTAACTTTGTACTTTTAGGATGCAACTTTGGGAGAGGTTATTTTTTTTTTTTCAATTTGAGGCTCTTAATACGCTAAGATATAAAAGTTGATTTGTGATTTATGAGGTCTTGAAAAGACATTAGTTTTACATTGTTGATGTAGAAGTGTGAAATGGGAGAACTTGGTCTTGTCACCGTAGTTTCAAAGTGCTGAAGTGGACAGGGATGCAGCATTGTTTATTTGAACAGTTAGTTGGATGTTAGCTTACTTATCTATTTAAAGGTCATAGACACTAGTTATGCCCCATAGACACTTGAACATTTATGGTAGTAAATTTTGTGAGTTTTGAAACTGAGATAAAATTAGGAGTATCCCAATTTTGGGAAGCCAGAAGATCCTCTAGTAGAGGAAGGTGTGGGTAAGGCATGTCCTTCAGTGTATCTGCAAAGACTAGAGAGATATTGTTGAAAAATGTCAGATTTGGCGTTGAAGATCATATCTTCATTCAGCCTTTTCATAGAAGAGGATAGGTCAGGAGGCTTCCAGGGGTGACTAAGATTTTTTTTTTTTTTAAGCAAGTGTGTTGGAAAGATGTTCTTAGCTTTTATCAGTCTTTACTACTGAAAAGGGAAGTATGAGAGACTTTGACAGGCAAAAACTCTTTCTTGAAATTAGAATAATGAAAATACAAGTGTTAACTATAGGCTCCTTTTAAAAAGGATGCTTTTTTAATAGTTCAAGTGAAAATTGATGTATTGCCACACCATTCTTGAACAGTTGATGTTTGACTGTGATTTAATGAGAATTTTAAGTGGTTTTCAGGAAATAACACTTCAAATTTGACATAATGCGAATTTCTGAAATCTGGCTTGTTTCAAAGCTTTAAAAATACAGAGAAAGTTTAAGGTATCTTATAAATAGACATTTGTTGGGGATTTTGTTTGAGAGATTAGTTTTAGATGTGTTAAAAAATCAGAACCTTTTATGGAGTTCCAGAATAACTGGTATGTAGAATACAGTGAGATCTGTTAAAGCTTTTTCTTTCTGTTTTTTCCTGAGTTCCTTCACATTCTTAATTTTTCATGTCTAATTAGCCTTGTATTTTTGTTCTATACTTCTGTTGGTTTGAAAAATGCTCACTGCAATTCACTCATCTTCTCTGCTTTTTGTAATTCAAAGTTCATCTTTTTTTGTAGGTGATTTGCTTATGGGGGAGTCTTCCACTTGAGAACTCTTAGTGAAATCACGTGTCCATAAGTGAGCTCAGCTAGCTAGTCGCTGAGAAATTTTATGTGGATGGTATTACCAAAAGCCATGCAGAAAAACAAAAAATCCCTCCTTACTTTGTGCCCATATTTCACTTTTCACATACAAGGGCACACCTGAAATGCAGTTTGAGTTCATTTGTTCACCTTTGGTTAATAGTCAACAATCTTCCCTTTCTCGATGCCAGAAGCCAATTTTTTTCTGATGGGTTGATAAATAACCAGGTACCTCTCCAGTTCTGTTGTATACTGCCCCATATTTCTTCAAGAAATGATGATTGTCTTAACCAACCTCTCTTCTCTTTCTTCCTCACTTCCCCCTACACACGTATGCATACCTGTGAATGAAGAATCTATTTTTCCTCCTCTTCACACCTGTTTACAGAATATGTAATTACATTTCCCAGAATGTCAGTGTGATGATATGACATGAAGTAGAGAGAGCTATTGATAGATGGAAACTCTGGGATCTGTATTCTCTGGTTTTGACCAAAAATATGCATTTATTTCTCCTCTTACTGTTTTAAGAGTTGATAATCCAGGAGTCACATCTCCAAACATATAAATGTTTGAACTACAGATACTCCTGTATCAGTGTTCTTATCACTTGCAATACTTAAAGCAGTGCAGGGGTTTTGATGTGTGTGTAGTCCTATTTTAAATGTGACACTTCCCTCCCCGACGCAGTCTTTTAAAATCTGCTTTGCTCATCAAATGTGCATTTCTAAATTTTATTATAGTCTTTCATTGATTTTTAATTTAACATGCTAATTTCCAAGATGTAATCTTACATACACATTTGACTATTTTATCTCTGGACCAATATACCTGGTGAAGGAATAAATCATTAAGTAGTAGTAGTTTTGGGGTTTTTTGTCTTTTTTTTTTTTTAATGGAAAATCTTTGTAAAAGAGAGGACATTTTAAAGTTTTATGCTTGAAATTAAATAACACAGTTTTTCCAGGCTTATGTTTAAATTATTGAAATGAGTACTTTTGTTGAAGACATAGTACTAACAAAGTCCTAATTTTAATACAGTGACTTTTTTAACTACTTTATTAAATCAGAGTCTGCATACGGTTTTACTAGCAGTCATTCAAATGTAAGCTGAAACATTGGAGTAAAAGGTCTTGAGTAATTGTGATATAAACTTTGTGGCTAGATTGACAAATTTCAGCTCCTATGAAAATATTTGTAAGTAAGGTTGTAGTAATGTTACGATCTTAGTTAACAGTCTATGAGAAAAAAGGAAGGAAAATGAAAAGTTAACATTTTGTGATTATATTTCCATTACCTAATGCAAGATTCTCAGTTCATTTTGAGACCACTTACTTTCAAGAATCAGTCATATTTCTACATGTTACTAGTACTGCCTTTTAACGGGGTTGATAGTTGTTTATACAAAGTAAGAAAGGTCTTGAAGTTCTCAGTTAACACTGCCCACTATTACAATTAGAATAATAATTACATTATTACTATAAAGTTAATATATCTTTCTATACATTCTCATTAGTCTGACTTATGGTCAGTTGTTGAGTTTCTTCAAATTGATTTTGTATGAACTAGAGGATATGATGGTTGAAAATATAGTTGATAACAAAATGTGTGGCCACTTTTACAATGAATGTTAAGAAAATTTGTTTAAACTACCTACACATTTAACAGTTGCCTTTTTGGTAAGTGGAAGGAGGCACAAAATATTAGTGGCCCTTTTGGGAAAGCAACAGTACAGATCATTTTCCATAGATAGCTGACCAGCGTGAACTCTGTAGGCCACATTCCAGGAACTCTTATGAATGACTGTGATTGTAAACTGTCAACTGCAACCAAGAGACTGTTGAAAACCTGATTGTAAGGATTTCTTGGTGGAAAATATCTTGTTAATGGTTTTATTTGTGTAGTTTACTAATGACTACTGATAAAGTATTATGAATTGTGAGTGTTAATTGGTGTGTGCTCTAAATACAAATTTGCTCAGTTGTGTATACACACGCATACACACATTTTTATGCAGTTTTTTTTTCACTTGGAGTTTAAATGTTATATATCCTATTAATATATATTAGGAGGCAGAACTATCTGTCACTGGCACAAAATCTGTGGTAAATTCTCAGAACCCGAGTCTTAACTGCCTTTAGACGTTAAAAATGAAAGCCCCTTTCAAATCTGTTTTTTGGGACATTTATGTTTCTTCCATATAGAATTGTGGAGGTAATTTTGCCCTTCCTTCTTTATTGTTGATAGATATTTAATATATTTAAATCATGCACTAGATACTATCTTATGCCTATCTGAGTATTCTTACCAAGGATTTTGTAATCAAAATGTAAAATCTTATATGTGAGTTATATGTGAGTTAATTGTTTACTATAAAAAGTGATAATTGATCGCATTTATCAGATGGCACACTGACTACTAAGAATATAGTTGATTCATAAGCATGGCTCCAAGGAAATTACTCTAGATTTTCAGAAAGGCTAATGATCCAATAGGATCTGAAAGTCCTCAAACCAAGAGTTATATCAGAAGTACGACCTCTTTCATCTACAGCAATACATTGTTTAAAATCTAGTATGTACAAAATGATACAGGCTGAACATTTAATTTTTAGAAAACATAATGGTTTATATGTGTTAACACACATAAGGCATACTCCAATTAACTATCTCCATAACATTTGTTTTATCCTTGTAGAGGAAGGAAAGATTTCTTTGACTTCGTCACCTTTATGAAAAATCATTTGATACAATACTGGTAGTGGGGTATATCTGTTTTTTATTTTATGAGGATAATTGTGATAATGTTATTCTTTGAAGATTCTAATGGCACTAATTTAGAAATAGTAAAACATAATACTAGCCTTATGTTCTCTAGTACTTGCTAATTTGAAGTGGAGTTTAATTCTCTGCACCAAAAAAGATTGGAAGCAAACATGTTCTTTAGTGTCTACCAACAAAAGCCCCACTAATCAGGTGGTAAAGAAACCAAAATGAATCTCTTTTCTGAGGTATTGTTGGTAAGGTAGTAAACTGAACTCTTCCATCTAAATAGTCAAATGTTGCCAGTTGAGGTGATGTTAGAGTTGAGGGTAGTAGCAGGTAATTGAGACATAAGAAATTACATGAAGGAGCAGGAGCACCTGTTTCTAGTGAGGAACAGTGATATAATTCCTTTAAGTAATTGTTGTAGACCAAAATGTGTTTTCTGAATAGATGCTGTTTATTTCTTAATTGAATTATTCTTTAGTACTTGAGTATGAGGAAAAAAGGTAAATCTTGGTTAAATGCAGTCTGAATGATGATATTCTCTGCATAGTTTCTTAAGAATGGGAGTAGATTTATAATAAGAAAACTTAGCAAATTGAAAATGTTCAAAGGGTATGTGTAGCAAAATTCCTAAATGGGAATGAGTCCTTTAGGTTTATGACTTGCCTTTCACACTAAAACAGTGGACTTGTAATTTGAGGCTACTTTTTTAGGTGGCATAATACAAATCACTGCATCCACAAAGCCTGTGCATACCTGAATCTTTGGTGTAATTTAGGTCTTCCCCATAATTCTCCTACATACTAAATTATTTAATATTTGCTATGTTCTTAATCTGGCATTGAGGGCAACAAAAGGACTCCTCTGTAAAAATTTAGGAATAATAACTAGCTCCATCTTTCCTCTATACTATTACATGACTTTACATAGTATATTTTAATATATACACTTCAAATTTGGCTGGTAATATAAAGATATATTATCTGCTTAATTTCTATAAAGTATGTCTGTAATTTCTGCTTGTAATTTGCTTAACTTCTCAAATTTAAAAACCCAAATCAAATTTAAATGTGTTTTTATTTCTTATGCTAACATTTGTTTAAAAGGAGTGAACTATCAGCCTTTAAGTTAAGTGAAAATTCTGCAGATAATTGCATTTATAATTTTAATAGTGTTCACTTAAGGTATAGTAAATGTCTTACCAATTTTATACTAATCAGAGTAGGCAAGATACTGGAATGTTAAGTTACATAAGGCTTCCTTTCTCATAAGCATACACTAAAATTTGGCTAAAGGGTATTGAGACATAGAAATCAATTAATGTGTCAATTGTTGTAAGTAATGTTGGTGTATTTTAAATATTATTTTTAGTGGTTTAGAATATCATTCTTCATTATTACCAAGTAAATTGATTAATCTGTGAATGAAAGATTTGCTAAAGTACTATTCCTAAATCTTTAAGAATTATAATTCAGTATTACCAAATGGTTTTGTAAGTTTAACTAAAACATTTCCTTGCTTGATATATGGCTTACCTAGCCACTGAAAACAAAAGAAGGTAAGGGAGCTCTTGATCAAATGAAGTCAACAATGTTAAGTTAATGTATTTTAGCATATCATATAAGTAACCATTATAGACAGTAGAGTCATACATGCCTGGACTGAAATCCAACTGTGCTGCCAAGGTCAAATGCCCTTGAGCTAGTTTTTTAACCTCTAAGCCTCTTGTTTACCCATATGAAAAATGGGAATAATATCTACTCTGGAGTTGAGAGAATTAAATGAGGTAAGTGCAAGTAATTTGTGAACAATACATATCAACAATATGTTACAAGCATATATCATAGCAATGTCAATATCTCAGTGTCCCAAACTGTGCTCCCAGATCACCCTTTGATCTGCTAAAATCATTCCAAGAGTCTTTAGTTTTGATCTAAATGTGTAATTGTATGGTATGGATGTAATTAGAGAAAAGAAACATTGTTTTCCCTCAGGAAAGTCATGATGTTGTAAGAAGTAGAGCAAATTGTATTCTAATCCTGACTCTTCTACCATTTAGCTGATTTCTTTGATCAGGTTACTTAATTTCTCTTTTTCATCATTAGTAAAATTGGAATTTGGGACTTGGTCAGATTTTAAGGTTCCCTAAGAGATGAATCCTTATATTTAAACATGTTTTTTCAGATAGCTGCCAACTTAAAACCTTCCTCATCAGACTCCTTTCCTGCCACCAGACATTGTGGAATTCAAGTGATATTGCAGATACTCATTAAGTAAATTGAATGCTTAAGAAGACATTTAAAACAACTACTTGCCAATCATTCAGTGTTTGCTCTCTTAGTAATTACTGGAATATATAGAAATAAAACTATCCTGCTCTCCAATATTTCATGCTATATGAAAGTAATTATCAAATGCATAGTTTGATATACATTATGGGCTCTGAAAGCGTAAATATAGGGTACTAAAATAGGAAATAGTTTAAGATATCACATCAGATTGGTGTGGGGAAGAAGTAGTTAGTTTGACTTCTGTTTACAAATTAATTTATTCCCTTCATTTACATGTTCAAAATTTAAACTAGAGTTTAAATTGAAAGTGTCTGACATGTCTGTCCTCCAGCCACCCAATTTTGTCCTCAGAAACAGATTATTACTAGTGCATTATTTTGTGCCCAAACCTTGAACTGAATCTTGAAAGTGTCATTCAGACTAGATCATAGATTAGAGAAAGTGTTGGTTTTCCAAGTAGGAGAAGAAGACAGTTTGTGTAACAATGTGGAAGAATGAGAATATGTCAGATTTGGAAAATGTGATTGATAGGAACCAGAGTAAAGCTTAGATGTCGTGGTAAGAAATTGAAATTTTTATCATAGGTTTATGGTTGCTGTTAAAGGTTTTTCCTGAAACGCTTTTTAAAGTAATATGTGTCTTGGAACCATTTCAGTACTTTTTGAGTGATTGTTGTATTTTTAATTAGAATCTTGTGGTAAAGTTACGTATAGGGAATACCTGTGGGGGAGAGGAAGTGCAGGTTTTGGGTCTCAAAAGCCAGGATTCTCAAGCATTAGAATGTACTGAATATTTTGGTGTCTTAACTCTTGAGTTTAAGTATTCTGTTCTTTTTTAGGTATTCTGTTTTTCTTTAGATAGTCTGTTTGCTCTATATTACCTTAGTAACAATGAAATATTTGGTACGTTAGTTAATAAGATACTGTACCAAAAGTTGATTTTATTTACAGCATAATAAAATCTATAACCATATATTAAACACAAACCAAGCTTAATTGTGTCCGGTTTTATGTGTATATAATCTCATTTGGTCTTCTTAGCAACCTGTAAGGAAGTGTTTTCCTCCCCTTTTATGGGTTAAGGGAACTGAGGCTTTGAGGATTTGACTCACAGATATTAAGTGGCAAAGAACTAAATTCAGATCCAAGCTTTCTGACTCTAAAGCTAGTAGTCTTGGATATGTCCAGAGTTAGTTTTCTTTTATTACCTTAATGACTATAAGATAGGAGGGAAGGGTAAACTACTGTAGACAGTGATCTATTACATTTACCAAAGGGTATATTTAGAATCATTTAAAATCCCTGGGTGATAACTTTGGAGATGGCCTTCCTTGTGTCCTCTGCTTATTATGTATTTCTCTTGTTTCTGTTTAGAGATCTCTGAAGTTGTTTTAACATAGAAGAAGTAGAAGGTATTCATTGACTTCAAGGCTCATGTGCCTCATCCTTTAAGCTTCAATAATTTTTGTAGCTTAGTTTTGAGGTGTAAAATTGTATGTATGTTTATCCTATCAGTTATAATTACTTTACAAAGATAGTATCTCAGTAAAGCAGATAGACATATGCCACATGCTTTGAATCACCTTTCATGTACTTGGAAATTAACATGACAGACTAATATATAAACTCAAGGAATAAAAAATAACCTTTGTGGGTTTTGAAAAATGTTTGCAAATCGGAAAACAGCATCTTCATTTAGTGAGTGAAATAAATTCAAGTTAAACTATAGTTCTTCCTTCCTAAAAAGTGGTTGATTGGCTTTGTGTTTAAATTTATAGTTTAAATTGAAATCAAATATGTTGTTAGAAAAGTGGCTTCAAATTTTACTTCATAGGTAGAAGAGAATTTTTAACCAAAACTGCATAAAATATTTCTATATAATAAAGTTTTAACATGTCTGTTACCTCGTAGTGCCTTCAAATTTCATAAGCTATAGCCTTGAAATGGTCCTCAGTAGCAAGTGTTTTCCTTGGGCTGCTAATTTCCTCAATTTTACCCCCAAAGTCATCAAAACCAGAGTCTTTGATGATTAGGCCTTCGGGTGTTTAGAAATGACTCTTTTGAAGTTCTTGATTGGATAGGTTTCACTGGCTTGATTTATTTAATATACATATGTTAATCAAGTTTTGAGACTCATTATTGTTAGTATTTGCCAAAAATCTCAGTTTCTGAATAACATCCCAGCTTAAGTATTCTGAAATAATCCTAAAAAACAGAAATTTCCTCTTTTATAATAAGAATCTAGGCATTAAAAAATTTCTGCAGTACATAGATTTAAAACCTTGTATGGTTTCTTCATTTTGAATATATGGAGAAAGTGGTGACTGTCAACTTTTGCAAACGAAGTGTATTTGTTATGACATGTTCTAAAAAACTTTTGTCCATTTATGATGTATTATTTCATAGGTTCTTTTGATACCCCAAAATATATAGCTGTAGCTTTTTTTTCATTATGCATTTGGCTTATGAGAAACATTTCATTATTAGAATCTATGCTGTAAAATAATGGAATTTCCCACCTTAAATCATGTAACTTCATTTAAAACCATTTTATGTGGCATAAGAATTTTCTTCAAGTTTTATATATATGTAAATATACACCTGTTTTTCCAAAGTTGGTGAAGCTAAACTTCTTTAAAAAAATCATCCTTAAAAATATCTAGTGTAAATACTCTTTAATGAATTTTAAATTCCAGACTTACAGAATAACTTCTAAGTTGACTCTTTGTTCTCTTGTATTTACTATCTACCTCTTTGAGTCACTCTATTTTAAAACCCGGGTCTCCAAACAGACCTGTGTGAATGATAAACTAGTTACCATGTGGCCTGGGTAAGCCTGGTAATAAAAAAGCCAAGTTAAGTTTTTACTTGGTTCACTTGGCTTTCATTTAATTGGGCAACTGATTTCTAAGTACGGTGAAAATGGGGGTTAGGAGGAGACCTGACAAATATATCTTGAGAGGCTGTAAACTTTAAATAAACAGTAGTTAGTACTCTCTTAATCCTTCCCTGAAAATAGTTGTCTAATCACTATCTTTGATTGCCTTAGACCTAGTAAGGAGAAAAGTAGAAAAAGATTGGAATGAATGGAAAGGAGCTGAGTAGAGCAAGCAAAGAGAAGTACATAATATTCTGAAGACTCCTAATTAATCAAATAATTGCTTCAGTGACATTCTAGCATCCACTTTCTGTCTGCCTTTCCTAATTTGGGGTAATCTAAGAGAAAGTCTGCTGATTAAAATTTTAAATGATTTCTAAAAAAAAAAATTGTTAATACTCTAGATAATACAACTCATGTCTTAATCTGAATTTTGAAATGGTAAATTCTATTGAGTATTTGTTTTGTTTCATGATTGTTGATACTTGGCTGCTATTCCAGTAGAACTTTTTAAATATTTTTCTTATTGTACTGTTAACACTGCAGAGATTTTTTAAAAAATTATTTTTACTTATTTATGCATACAAGAACTGGGGTATAGGCCAGGGGTACAAGGGGTGAGAGGATTCACCAGAGACAGAGTAGGGAGCAGAACAGGCAAATCTGAAATACACTGCTATAGGCAGCAATCAGTGAGGCAGGAGAGGTCTGCTGTGCCATGTGGGTTAGCTACCTGGCTGAGGATCGAACTCATGCTGCAGGGGCTGGTGATAGCTTCATAGTGCTGAGACTTTAAGCCCTGCACCATCATAGAGGCCCTGCAGAGACTCTTCTAAGGTGCTTTGAAGGGTCTCAGAATTGCCTGACTAATCTGAACCTCATTTTGATGTTAAAATAATAGATGTCATTTATTGGCTGTTGATTTATAACAGGAACTTTATATATAGTCTCAACTCCTCACTTGCCTTGCAAGCTAGGTAGTATTGCGATTTAAGGTTAAAATTTAGCTCTGCTATATGTTCAGCATAGTCATTTAAGAGCATAAACTCTAGAAAAATTGCCTCCTACTAGCTCTGTGACATCCAAGTTATTTTTTATTCACATTTACAAGGACAGGTTTATTAGGAAAGGAAGAAAGAAAAAGAGAGGCACCTTCATAGTCACAGATGGGCAGGAGAGCTGCCCAAGTTACTTTTTATCTGGCCCAATTCCCTTTATGTATGAGGTAGATATAAGAATAGTATCTACATCTTAGGGCTATTGCAGAAGTGAAGTACTTAGAATAGTGTCTGTTATATAATAAGTACTTAGGTTATTACAAACTATAGTATACACTATATATAATATTAAATACTGTGCTCTGCAATATACTGTTAAGAATAGTATATTTTTAGCTTGTTCCTGTTAGTCTGGTATAGAATGGGTTAATAGTTTTAGAAGTGATGTGGCAAATTTTTATTAATTTCTTATTGTACAGATTAGGGGTGAGGGGAACTATGGAAATATGCTTAGGTGGAAGAAAGGCAGTTTCTTCCTGGAGTTTGGCCAGAAGAGCCCTCCAGTTTTTTCTGGTTATAGTCCTAGGGACTGTTCCCTCAAGAAGTGTTGAAAAGGCTGGCAATCATGGTGAATATGCTTTTAACCACTTAAGAAGGTCACAGCTTTAATGCAAGAAAGTTGCCATACCCTTGCAAAACCCTTTTTTTCTGCCCAAACACACCACACATAAATAGATTATGAAGGTGGAAGTTGTTTCAAATCCAATCTAGAAGACTTATTTTTCATCATCAAATCCTAGCAAGTTGATCCTATGAAGAATTTTTATATTATGAAGGTGTAGCTTATTTTACAACTATAGTGTACCTGAGGACAGCTTTGTTAAACTGCTAAACATTTAGGGATTTAATTTAAGGCATCCGATAGAGAGGTGTTGATTGAACCATAAACTGGTCGTATTCATATGTGTATAAGTGTGTGCACGCATACACAACTGGATACCAGTTAGTATTTAATTTTGTCTGTATTATGTTCAGAACTGTGATCCTGAATTGTCAGGGTCTGCTGGATTTTCTCCAGTTTTTTAATTTCTTTCAAAATGATTTTAAACTAGCTTGGATGGTTTTTCCCTCATTTTTATTAAAGCAGGTACACTTTATTAGAAGTCTAGAATCTTCCACCTTTTTTTGAAAAGTAGTGATTTTACTATACTTTCTCAACTTCATTTTATTTGATTCTTGGATCTCACAGGAATCCTTCAACTGCTTTCTACCAAGCGTTCCATTTGAACACGTTTCAGGAATCAAAGAACCTCTGGGATAGGTATGAATATTTAAGTATAAAATGCATACATGTAAAAGTGTATGCATGAATTGCTTTGCACTGTACTGTTTTCTCATCATTAACTGATTTTTATTATGGGGGGGAGAGGGGAGATCATATTGTATCTAGCATGGTACAAAGCAGCAAAATAAACCAAAAGGACAATATTTTATATACGGTATATACATAGTATTCTTTTCTTACTGCACTTTTAAGAATATTCATAGTTTATTGAATTTTATGTGAAATACCCCCTTGCCCATTTGTATCTTTATATAAAAATATAAACTACGTAAGTTATTTCAATTTTGAGCTATTTTATGTGATCGTTCTGTAAAAACCTTAGTGAAATTGGAGGAGGGATAAGACTAGAGTATCAAAATAGTCATTGATTAATTCTTGGACAGAGATTTTAGTATCAAGTAAGTTTGCTAGAATTTGCTAGACCTGTAGTACTGTTTTGTAAGTCCCCAAAATGATTTGTTTTTTCACAGAAATGTTATATAGATTATTTCTAAGTTTTTAAAATAAAGAATGAAATCTTGGCGTTCATTTATGGCACAAGGTACTTTGGTTTATCTTTCTGCTTAATATACATTTTAAGTAGTGTATGCTCTATTCAGTTATTTTGCTGATTATTAGCATTCCATCATTGTGTCTAATTAATAAAAATTTAGCACAAGCAATGTTTTTAAAATCCACACAAAGCTTTGTTAGGTTCTTTTAACTCTGCCTGGCAACATGTTTGTGTCCTTTAGCATAGTTTGGATAACACTCGTGGCCTCAACTCCCTCTTTCATTAGTAAAGAATATTGCTAAGTGCATGTATATGCCATGTTAAGACAGGGTCTACATTGCCTAGGCATGGTAACAGTCTTTTAATTCCTAGGCTTGATTAGCTGTGTGTGTGTCACTCTGAAGAAATTTTCTAACAAAGTAATTTTTCAGTAATATGTTCCTTGCTTACCTAAAAATGTTTTAGAATAATTACTTGTAGAACAAGAGGTTTTAAAATTTGTAGTACCATGTTTATAAATTAGAATGTTTCCTTGTGCTATGGAAATGTAAATCAAGACATAAAGGTAAATTACAACATGAAAACAGCATAAAAGTTTAGTCATTCAAATGCTTTATGAAATGTAGCTGGGATGAATACTTTAGGGTGGATTTATAGTTTTCCCTCAGAAAAAGGAAAAACAGCAATATATCTCGAAATGTATTAAGAATAATTTTCAAATGTATGGTAATTGTTTTCAAATAGCTAACTTTAGTGAATTGCTATAACATCAGTATAAATGATATCTGATATTTTCATTAAACTGTAGAAAGTTGTAGCTCTACTTTTTATAATTTGGATCTAATACTAAAAAGCTTCTTTTTGTTGCATTATAAAACAGGTGTAGAAGTTGCCTACTCATCATTTGTTGTTACAGCTAAATACTCCATATCTGTTTTCTTTTTTAGATACCAGACATATTTAAGGTATCAGAAATGAGGCAAGTTGCTGTATTGTAGTTTCTCATGGGTTGAAATATTTTCTCTTCTTGGAGCCTGTTGTCCAGAACCAAAGAACTTACTGGATACTTCTCTGTAGTGTGTTAATGCCAAAACATAATCAGAATTTATATTCTATATCAGCCGTTCTTCGCTGTAAGTTGACTTGTTGGTACTAAGGTAACAGGTCCATCACACTAGAAATTAACTAAGGACTTCCTTTTAACTTTTCAGATAGCTTATTAAATTTACAGTTTAAGAGCAGTAGTGACTAGCTTTTTTAGCTCTAATTATTTGTAACTTTATTTGACAAAAAGCTACAGACTTTTATAGGTATGTATATTAGCTAATAAAGCAGTGGGACTATCCTTTTTAATTGCAGATGAAGTTGACAATTTGTATTAAAGTTTAAAAATATATTAAATATAACTCCTGGCTTTGTGTTGGCTGGTACCAAATTGCATTGTTCATTTTTGAGTATTAGAAATTTGGGAGGTTTTTTCTTTGTTTTACTAATTTAGCAAATAAGTATTTTGCAAGGATGATTCTACCACATATTCAGGCATTTAAGAAACTATGAATCTCTTACATTATCTACTTTAAGTTATAAATTTGCCTTTGAGTATTGATGGATGCCATATTTTAGGCTCTAGTTTATGAAATCTTAGAAATCATTTTCAGTAGGGGCAACTTTTAAGCCCTCTGCCAGTTTTTTACCAGTATCTTAACTAAAATATAAGTAACTGACACACCTTTCTCACTTTGATTTAGTTTTTTCTAATGACCCCTTTTGTTTTTTCCCTATTTAGAGTTAGCAAATTGAGAAACTTTTCACCATTGATATGCAATACTTTGTTCAGTTACTGGACTAAGGTTAAACATACTTTCATGCCTTCCTTTCTTTTTTCCTGTAGGTGCCATCATTGTTTTCTGTCTTCCCTTTTTGTCATTTACAGTGTAATCAAGGGATCAGTCACCTGAAATCATTGCCAAATATAAAAACAATGCATAATGATATCTTAAAAATAAAAACTAAAACAACTCATATCTTAGGAAGCCCGAGCTGTTTACATTGACTACTTATTAAAATTAGTAATATTGTAGCTTCCATTGTTATCTTTCTGGAGATTATCTTACTGTGAACAAATCAATTTTTTATGTAATAGCCTAACCTGTTGGCATTTTAGAATAATAACTTTAAAATTTGACCTTCTATTTTTCTTTCTTAAAAGAACTTAATTATTAGCATTGCTGTGTTTAATCAACAAAATTAGTTTAGAGACCTATCCTGGTGATCACTAGGGAGTAGATTCTCATTGGGAATCCTTTGTCTACAAAAGCTTAGGCTAAAAATTTACACCAAACAATTTTACCCTCCTGTAAATATTAGATCTGTAAAGCCAAAGAGTACTAAAGAGAAGAAATTCTAGCTTAGGAACACTGAAAGAAGAAATCAGATAACTTGTAAGGATTTAACCTTATTGATAAACATGCGATATTAATGCCTTAAGAAAAAAATGCATAAATGTAGTTAGCAAATGAGAATAACAGTTGCTAGGTGCACCATCCCCTTGAGTTGACTTGTCCGTCCCTATGATAGCACCAATATATAGAGAGAAATTAATAGGAAAAGTCATGTACATGGGTTATTAAAGTGAATGAATGAGTATATTTATTATAGGTCTTTTAAAAGATTCCTTTGGTTTCCGTTAAGGTTTTTTAGCGGTGATTTTTTTACTTTCATCTGTTTAAATCTAGTTTAAAAATTACTGGATTTTAAAGTTCTCATTTAAATGACTGCAAGTATTTGTGTTAGAAAAGGCTTTTGGTATTTTCTGTCATTTTCCCCTATGAGATTTCATTTTTGAAATTAGGAGCAAGTCAGTTAAAATGCTTATATCGTAATACCACAGGTATTAAATGAGCCAGTTTTTCTTTTACTCATTTAAGAAGCTTGTATACATCATTAACACCCTCCAGTACTTGTTAACCCAAAACTCAGCTTATCTGATTTTTGAGTGCTCCATAATAGGATTTTCTAAAAGTCTTTCCATTGAAGTGGCAGTATCTGTCCAACAAATATACCACTCGTAATTGTGCAGCTCAAACTGAATACCCCTGTGGAACCAGCACCCCAGATTGCAACACAAAATATTATAAACACCTGCATGATATCTTCATCCCCCTTCTTATCACAGCCCCTTGCCTAGCTTAACTTACGATTATTACACCTATGAATTTTGTGTCTGTCCTTTTCCTCCAGTAATATGTTTGATTGATCTGTATGGTCTGCATATCTTTAGATCTAAACTACATAATTTTAAAGAATTACCATGGTGCATTACTTGTTGGAGATCACCACTGCTTAAATATTCTCCAAATAATTATATTGTAAGTACCATAAGGATATGAACCCAAACTATTTTGTTAACCACCACAAATGATATTCCCTAATAATTTGTGCCTAGTACTTGTTTAATTTGTCATCTGATTACATTTTTACCTTTTTCAATTTAAAGATATCTTGTAGAGGATGATCCAAGATAGTTAAAATTAGAGGACAAGTTTTCAGTGACTTATTACTTTTTAGGACTAGATCTGAGATTTAGATGATAACTTAAGGACATGCTTATTAAATGCTCAGATGGCATAAATCAGGAATTCATAGCTATTATAGACAACATTTATAAATTTAATGATCTGTAGCATGTTACAGACATTAAGAAATTGAAAGAACTTGTATGTACATTCAGGGAAGTTAAAACTTGAGTTGGTCTGGTAAAACATAAAAAGAAGAATTAGTTGACTGTGTCTTAAACTATTGATTAGAAAATGACAAGCCTGCCACAACTGCTAATGTAATTTTAGGCAATGTTTACAAAACTAAAATAAACAGAAAAACATGGTGCTATACCTGCTATACTTCATTTCTATAGGATAGTCACTCTAAATATAAAGCTAACAAGGAAATCTACTTTTCTCATACTCTCCCTGGATTCCCAGTGAGCTTACTTTCTAAAAGTAGATGGAACCCTTTGAAAATAGTCTTGCTGTCTCTACAATTAATAAAGCTGTTTTCCTGGCTATTAACCAGGGATGCTAACTTTGAGTGAAGCTTAGAGCCAGGTACTTTTAACATCCCTATTCAGTGGAATTTATTCCTCTTTCTTACTTCTAAATGTAAAAGAGGTTAAAAATTTGGAGTTGAACCACTTCTGTTTTGTCACTTGATTGAAAGTGATAACTGTCATTTAAAATTCAAATACTTTATGCCTCTCAAGTACAGCTGGAGGTATTGATCAAGACTTCATTTGTAGTGGCTTTTTCAGTTGGTGGGTAGAATCTGATCATTCGGTTAAAGACCTGAGGGAAAAGGAATGTTCCAGTTGGAGAAAATATTGTGTTCCACTGTGAAAATATAAAGCACATGTGATAAGGATAGTTAAATGTGATTAGTGCATCAGACATTTGAAGATGATAGAAGAAATGTTGGATTGGATAGAAACCAAAGATAATAGAATGGTAATGAAGGCCTGAATTAGCCAATGACAATTAGAAGCAGTAGTTATCAGAGGGTAGAAATTATACTATTGGTTATGACAGGAAACAGTAAGATTTGACTCTGAAGTGTCAAATGTAAATAATGAAGGAGTGATGTACTGTTAGGAAGTATTAGTGAAAGAATCAGTTGTGAAAGGAGAAAATGTTGATGAGGGTTTTTTGTTTTTAGCTTTCTTTTTGGATGAGTCCAAGAGCTGGTGGAAAGTTAATGTAGAAATGCTCAGAGTACAGCTAGAGCTACAGACCTGAAGCTTGGTAGTGAAGTTAACGCTAAAAGAGACTGGAGAATCTTTTTATTTTGTTATTGTTGCTATTATTTTAGAATTCAAGCTTTAAGAAAAGTTGACATTGCCAAAGAGCAGATTACTCTCAAAGGGTTGAGCCAGGACCTTGGAAAATACCATGTACATTTAGAGAAGAAGAGATACTCTAAAGATAAGTGTAAGTGTTAGAGACCAGACTAAGATTTTGAAAATAGTCCCTAACCAAAAAGAAGTGGGGAATGTTTGGAGCTTTACTTTGAAATAATTTCAAATTTATGGAAAAATTGAAAGAACAGTACAAAGAACTTCAATAATATTGCCAAGATTCGACATTTGTTAACATTTTTTTCATTAACAGTTCTTTATTGTCTCAAACACTTTAGCAAACATTTGAGAGTAAATTGCAAATAATCTTATCCCTTTAACCCAAATATATTTTAGCATACTTTTCCTAAGAAGATTCAACAGCAAAATTACCAAATTAAAATTTGATACTCCCTTATCTAATATGTAATATATATATAGTTCATTATCAGATTTTGCCAGTTGTCCCAGTGTTCTGTTCATGACCATTTTTTACCTGATCCAAAAGCCAATGTATGACCACAGACTACAATTATTTATCAAACACCAGTTTTTCTTCATGCCTTACATAAATGCATTTTTCTCCTATAGAATTATTTAAAGTTTAAATATTCACCAAATGTTAGTACCAAAGGAAGTGCTGATGTTCTGAATAAAATAATAAACAAAAATGCATGTACCTCTCTAGTCTGTTGTTATAAGGATGGGAAGAAGAGCAAGGGATACTGCCTATAATCCAACTAAAATAGTACTCATTTGGGGAGATTTTATAAGAGGACATTTTTTATTTCTCAAAGTTTGAGAGTAGAGGTGGGTGGGTGCTGGAAAGTGAAGAACATGTGCATATTCATGTGGGTGAATCCCTTAGAAATAGGGATTGGGGTATATTCCGTGCCAGTTAATTTTTTATGATTTTTAAACATGTTCTAAGTTGCCATTTCAATTATCTTGAGTTGGAAAAAGTGATGTAATTTGAAGATGCTTTTGCTTATTACTTGGGTTTACTTACAAATTATGTAATTGTTATTCTTTGTGTACTACGACCTCAACCTCTTTAGTTTTATTCTGTTGGTTGTCTTAGGTAGCTTGTCTGCTGCTCGACGTCTATCTGTATCTCATTGTTTTAAGTGTTTCAGTGGATCCTAAACATTTCTTCTCCTCTCAGCTTTTCTGTGACTAGCTGAAATTGGAAAACTTAACACACTGACATTTTCAGCACATAACTGAACTTCAGAATTGGTGAGGAGAAATTATTAACTGCTCACCCATCATTACATACTTAAGTGCTGACCACCTTCTCTTTAGTTAGTAAATTCTCTCAACATAAATTACCACAGCCTGTTCTGAGAGGTCGTGGTAATTATTTTCAAGATAAAATTTCACAACAGTTGGAAAAGGTGGAAATAGTGGGTAATGTCCCTGATTTTCATATTTTTCATTTATTTTTCTTCTCACCAAATGGGTTTTAAGTAAATCAGAATAGATTTGAATAGAACAGAAACCTTATTTGTGCATAGGTGTGTAAACTGATTTACTAAACCTAATTAATTTTTTCTCGCAGAATCTAGAACTCTGTTGCAAAGCTTTTAAAGAAAAAACAACTCTTACTGAACTTGTTCAGAGAAGGAAATTTAAATAGAGCCTGAAATTGTTGAACCAGAATAAACACATCTGGATTTTATTTTTTTCATACTAGTCCTCAGCATTTAAAAATTTTAATTCATGCCTATATGTCTTCAATGTATTTAATCCTACAAATTTGACAACTTTGGGGAGGGGAAGGCGGGAAGAAATACTAAGTGAAATTATTTTATTTCTTTTCATTAAGATTTGGGTTGGTAGGTAGTAGAATGAGAGAAACAATTGTCACCTGATATTTTCTGTGCTTGTGCATTCACACTCCTGCGCATGCTTATATTCTGAGTTACTCAAAACAGGAAATATATTAGATTTTTGTTATTTGTACAAAGTTTAAATGTCTTAGTTTCTGTGTTTAATTTTTAACTTGCTATTTCTAAAATAGTTTTCATATTTGAAGGAAATAAATGTACACAGGTGGTAATAATTCAGAATGTATAAATTTATTTAATAGCATTTTTATGCCAGTTGTTTCCTGATAGTTTTCAGTTTGAAGATCTTTGCTTATAAATATGTAGAGGATGGTCATTGTGTTTGGTTTTTCCCTTCATTTTTTGTGATTTTTGGTCTAGAAATAGAGTAATATAACCTGTCCTGGAAGCCAAAAATACCTTTCTACATACATCTGGTGATATAAAGATAAAGAAGGCATTCTCTCCCTAAATCCTACACCCTGTAAAGGGAACTTGGAGAGAGAAGAGTTGTAGTATTTGACTCGTTCTGCTTCTGTTACAGTAACTATAAACCATTGAGCTGAAAATATCTGTTTATTTATAGCAGCCTTTTCTCTCTATTCGATATTGCTAACTTGTCCAGGAAATACTGCTAAAATGTATATCTGGGATGATTATACATTCTTTCTTTCAAGAAAGAAGATATCACTAATATGTGATGGTATCTTAAAATTTAAGAAAAGTGGTATTTCCTTTATGTTAACTGTTACAGTTAAATATGCTACTGTTAACAAACTCTTCAGATCTTTATAGCATACATTTGAGTAATATATAGCTGGCTTCCATCAGCTTTGTTTTTCTATTTTTATCTTCTCCCAACCTCCAACTTACTTTTTATTTTTATTTTTTCTGTAAGCTATTTCTACTCCTTTTGAAAGTATGAGTACAAATCATTTGTGAATAAGTGTGATCTGTAAAAAATATCAAGAACCTATCCCGTTAGATCTGTTTTTCAAAGCAATGTTAATGAAATTTTTTAAGCTATATATTTTACATGTCTTCCACCAATAGGCACATTTTATGTAAAGCATATAAAGTACACATTATTTAGTCTTTAGCATAACTAGTTATGTCTAGTTCAACCTCAGATATTTGAGGTCTGTAATCTTGTGTGTCTTTTTTTATGTGAATTTCTAGGAACACACTGTCTAGAGTTCTGTTAGCTACTTTAGAATTGCTTTCTTTAAACTTTAATACTTCTAGCTTTATTTTCCCAATGCATAATCCTGTGGAAAGACTATATAATTTATTGGGGGCATATAAGGTTGCCCCACTTTCCCCCTTTTCACCATTAAAAAATAAAAAGCATTTCTGACCTTTAAAGAAGCATTTGATTTATTGTATCTATGATTTGTCAAAGCAGTGTAGTGTAAACTTATTAAAGAAATGTGGTTTCTATTTGAAGGTGAAATTTTGTATCAAATGAGCCTCTTTTTTTTCATTCTCATTATATAATATGTTCCTTTAGGAACTCTTACAGTTTTGTTGCACTTTGCCTATCAGTTTTCAAATAACAGCTATTATCAATTTGCCATAAGGTTAGCTAAATGATGGTAAAAAAATTTAGCTATTCCTACGACTGTGATTCTAAGAACTATTATTAACAGTCTCAGTTAAATTGATTTTTCCTTACCATTTGAAAAAGAATGAAATGTCACCTCTAGGAAGTATTCAGGACTTGATTTTGACAGCAGTCTTTGCAGAAATTCAAGCTTATGATTGATATATTAGAATGATTTTTAAGTAAAACTCAATTATAGGCAAATTCTAATTTTAAATTAAATTTTAAGGGATATCTGATTAACCTATTCATCTTAAAGCACTTCAGTTATCCAATTTTATTTCAGATTGTTTATAAAGATTTCCTATATGTTTGAATTTAGTGATGGAAAGTCTTCAGTGTGGCTCCAGTCTTTGGTAGGAACTGATTTTGAAAATGCTTTGTCAGGGAAAAAAAAAAAAGCTGATATTGAAATACTGTATTTTTTTTTAAATGTATACAGTTCTTAATTTCTAAATTTGCCATATGTTTATATAATGCACACACCATTTATAATTTTTTCTGCAAATGTCATAGTAAAATAAATTAATTTTATATGGCTAGTCTAACTAAGTTCTAAAAGCTTTCCAGGCCTTTACCATAACATGCTTGTTGTTGGCAGCCTTTTAACAAAAGGTCAGGTAGTCTGCCCTTTAGATTCAATTCATCAAAGCCTTCTAGACAGTCTACCAGTATTACAGATACATACATTTCAGTAAACATTTATTTTACTAAATATTGCTAAATAGTCTATCTTCAGGGACTTGTCTCACAAAAGAGTAAATGATCAAAATAACATTTTTTAAATAGATGATAGTATTTGGGTTGATGGAAGACAAGAGTTGAATAAAAACTTTCTAAAATATTTTCGTGATCAAATGACCACAACTGTAAATTATATTTTATCATTCTAAATACAGATTTTTGCCTTCACCAGGTGATTACATTATACAGTGGTGTTTTGAGAAGACAGTAAAGTTGTATGATTTTATTGAAGTCAAATGTGTTGTGAGATTACATTTGGAAAGATCATATTTGTAAGTTGGAAAAGTCCTAATAGTCCTTTGAATTGTGTGGGAAACTTTTAAATGACTATGTACAATAGAAAATTTTCGTTAAAAGTTAAAATCTGTAGCAACATAACACCAGCCTCTACATTGGGTCAAATATTTCTGGAGATAGTTGCAAGTTTCCTTCCTAGTGCTACATTTGTATTTTCTATAGCTTTGCACATACTGGTCTTCCTTCTTATTGGCTTCCTCTTTTCCTGACCCATTGACCCGCCCCCTTGACCCTTATATTTTATGTAGGGGGTTAATTAATGCATAAATATGTAGGTTGCCTTTCTGGCGTATGTTCAGCTAAAATTGTAAATGAGCATTCTTATCAGACAGAAATGTTACTACCCTTCAGCAATTAAAATAGATGCCCAAGTGAAAACTTTCTTGTAAAAGTTTAATAAATTTAAGATTACATTTTTAATGAAGTTTTACCATTATTAACTCTTCTTACCCCCAGTTTTCTTCTATGCCCGTACACAGATCAGCAGTAGGATGGCTTCTGAATAGGATACATTGTTTTGTCTATTATATAAAACACATAATAAAATTTTATTCTTCCATTATGTTGTCTAATCTTAAATTGGGGGTATAGAGACAGACTAGGATTTGGGTATAAAAATTGGATGCTGTGTTGAGCATTTAAATGATATAAATTTTACTGATCCTAGTCACCTGTGCTGTAAGTCCAGCAATTCGTGTATGGATGCGGACCAAACACTAGAACTCAAGTGCTATTCTGCAGATCAACAAAGCTGTCTATAGCAGGTTATGGTGTTAAGTCATAATTTCTGGATCATGATCTTAAACCTCTAATTGGTTCCATTTCTACTTGACTCTTTACTAACAAGTATTCCTGATGGCCTGAAAGTCCATGTTGAAATTCAAAGTTTGAAGTGTCCAGGTCAAATATGAAATTATTTTACATTAAAAAGTACTTAAGTACAAAATATCAGTTGTGTAATTATGGTAAAAACATAAAACTTTGCTATAAAAGAATATTAAAGGCTATTTGATTAAAACACTTATTTACTTAAACTCTTTGCTAGAATTTTTTTTAGAATTCAGCATCGGAGGAGGAATGTGACATAATAATGATCGAAAGCCGAAAGTTTAAAAGTTGTGATGCCCTCACATGGTTGGAGGGTTATTCTAGCTTCTAAGGACTGAATGTTGTCCACAAGAGTGTCTCATCAGGTCATAAATTGGTAAGACTTAATGGATTAGATTTTATGTATTATACCTGATGTTATTGTATTGAGATGAATATTTATGAACAAAATGAGCACATTGTATAAGAGTATAGTATTTAAATATAAGTTAAAACTTGGAATTTTAAATACTTGGAGTATGTAATCCTTTTGAAGTCTCATGTGGCTGAAGGCCATATCTTTGCAGTGGTGTTTAATAGTATTTTAAATAAAGTGACATCCTGTATTATAGTAAGATTATTTAAATATTGCTATTGCATCTGTTGTAGATGCTTACCATGTAGTTAACAGCCCCAAATACTTTGTAGTTATTATCTCAGGAGAATTTTGAGGAACAATGTAATCTTTTATTTTAGAAAGAATACATCCATTTTCCTCATAAAACAGTCTAAATTTATTTCCTTGGGGATTTTATTTTCCTTAGTAAAAGACATTTTTCTTCTAAATGTTTCTAAAATTAAAAATTTTCCCAATTCTTAATTCTCTTCCCAATTCTCTGAGTACACTTTTAAGATTCCAATGTCAAATGTTTATTAGATAAACATTTTTGTGTGCCCTGAAAATTGAAACCGTTCCTTTCAGAATTTTATTTTGCTTAGACAAAGCTGAAATTTTGTTTGCATTCTTATTTTGCTTTGTTTTACACCACTGTATTTTGTAGGAAGAATCTTAGCATAATAAATGGAGTTTAGAGCAGGATGAACTCTTGATCTTCAAACTGAAGATCATCATACTTTGCAGATAGAACAAACCCATGTTAAGTTATAAGACCAAGGTTATAGAAAGTGTGGCACACATAGCCTGTATATCTATCAAAGATTATTTGAAATTACCTTCTAAACAGGCTGCCATATCTATTTCTGACTTTATTCTTAATCAGAGAGATTTTCTCCCCTACACACACACACACACACACACATTTTTGAATAATAGTCTAAATTGCTTCTTATATGATATCCATGACTTTGTATTGTTGATATTCTTGAAACTTACTTTCTTAAACCAGTATTTGCAATCAATGGTAGTTAAAGGAAATACAAAAAAAAAACTAATAATAGTTTTTCCCTTACACCATTCTAATTTGTTCTATTATCTTATAATAAATCTGCATATCTTTGGTAATTAGGAAAGTAAAAATTTCTTTAGTTTAGAATATCCATATTTAGTAGTAAAGGGATGGACTCCAAGGGATTATGAATCCCCTGAAATCTTGGATAGAGCTTTATTTGTGTTCAGTTTTCAATGAAAGGTTCAGAACATTTGTCAGATTTCCAAAGATTATTAAGCAACATTGCTAGTGAATGTTTATATTCAAAGGATATGGTTTTTTAGAGCCTAAGTCTATGACTAATGAAAGAAAAATTTTAATGAGTACATTGACTCCGTAACTCTTGCTAATAAGAGGCTAGTTTATTGTAACTGACCATTCACTAATGGAACACATTGGAGCCTACACTTTCAGTTTAGGAATTTCATACTGTCAGTCTCTATAGCCAAGTGTTAATTAGGTTTCTCCACATAGTGGTTTTTGCTATTGAGTGGTTACTATGTGTCAGGCTTTGTACTCAGTGTTTTATGTATGTTACATTGTTTAATTTTCACAGCCTTGTTATACAGATACTATCAATAGCTTCAGTTTGTAGAGAAAGAAATTGAAAAATTGCAGAGATTAAGTAACTTGCTTGGGTCACAGAACTAGGATTCAAATCTAGCTTTCTTACTGGGTTCTCAACTGTTATGCCGAAGTGCAGAGTAACCCTAGAGAACTAGAAAGATAAAATAAGGGAGAATTTTACATTGTGTGAATATGTGAAAACATAAATTTGATTCCCTTTGAATTTAATGAATTACCATCTATCATAAAGCCATCTTTTAAAGTACTTGTCAGAAAATAAATTTGATTAGTTGCTTACCATTTCTAAAATTAAGTATTTATTGTATCTATTATTCAAGTTTAATGCTTATGGTTATAAAGATATATGTATTAGATAAGTACTAGTGTTTAATTGAGTAGTATTGTACTGTGTGTAACCATTAAAGAGCTCGCTCTTTAATATTTAAGATTTATAAATAGCAAACACTGGAATGTATTCTAACAGCTACTTTGGGCTGCAATTATTTCTTGGGCTAGGAAGATAAAGCACATATAAAACCTCCTGCTAAGTGCTGCATCAGTTTCCTATGTGCCCTTAGTTGTAATTTCTATTAAGAAATCTCTTCTATGTCTGCTTATGAAACATTTATGCAGCAAAATTTGTATTTTGGATATGTGGAGTTTTTTTTTTAATCAAGCATCTACTTTATTTGCACAAAGAAATTGCTGCCTTTGATTTATTTAATTTTATTCTCACAAGAGTACCAAACCTAATAACCTTTCCTTATTTTTAAGTGTTTATGATGAAATTTATGTGTCTAAATATGGCTTACAGCTAAATATACAAAATAGTATTGGTTAGAATAAAAACAGTTGAAACCATAGCATTTATTTATTTATACTTAAGTGGAAATAATTTCCATATTATGTACAAACTTAATTTCTTCAGATCCTTGGTTAGAAATGTACAACTAAAATTATGATGTGAGTCCTATCTTAAAAGTACTCTTTTGACATTACATTTGTATCCCAGTTTCTTTAGTAGTAATTTGTCTTTTCAAAATTAAAACTATGGAAAGTTTGTAAAATAGAATATGAAGATTCACATCTAATCTAAGATTTTAACACAATTACTGCCTCAGTGTTTACATATTCCCTTCCAGATATATCGTGGATGGTAGTACCTGCAATAATGATTAATAACTTATAAATAATTTTTGCTATTTCAAATACTGATCCATTTGTACAAATAGTGATATATAATAGTTTTTGAATTTTATACTAATATTATGACAGAAATGTGGTATTCTTCCCTTCTGCTTTTTCTTCTTAATTCTCTGGTTGTTTCTTCTCAGTCCTTTTAGCAGGCTTTTCCTTTGTCCTTTCTTTTTAAGGATGCTCTCCAGACTGTCTCTTTCATATTCTTTATCTTGTTAATAACATTAATAGATGTTAATAACATTATAGATGGCTTTGGGTGTTATCTGTCCTTTAAAGCCATTCACATGCTCTAGGTACTCAAATTTATTTCTCTTTACATTCAGTTCTCTTTACATTCAAATTTCCATAATCTCTCTCATAGCCTGTTAATTACAGAGTACTGCCATCTCTATCCTGAGTATTTCTTTGTCACCTCCACTCAAGTCATAGTCTTTCTTATGTGGAAATGTAGCTACCTTCTTACTGGCTTCTTTGAGTTTTCTAATTTGGCAAACTATACCTACTGTTCTTTTTACTTGGAACATTTGTGTGTGTGTGTGTCCTTTTTTATTTGTGGCGCTTCCTATATTAAACATTCTTTTTTGACCCATTATTTTGTGCCCTCAAAATACCCTTAAAAATCTTGCCCCGTGCTTTGCATTTGTCATACCTTTGCTTTAACTCACCTGTTTTCTGCAATAATCTGTGAACTATTTAATGTTGGGATTATGCTTATTTGTTACTGTATCCCCAGCATCTGATGTTTAAGTACGTTAAAATCCTTCTAGACTGTGTTGCCACAAAGTATTGTACTTGGAAAGAATATTAGATATTATCCTATACAGTCAGAGATAAGAATCAGATGTAAAAGCCAGGTCACTTAACTCCCAAGTCAGTGTCTCTTGTGTATTTCGTGATATTTAAATTTGGACCACTGTCCCTTACTGATTCAAATTATGTAGTTAACATATTAAGTGTTTACCTTGTGCCAGACACTAATACATTATTTCGTTGAGTACTACTCCTGGTTCTGTTACTACCTCTGGAGATGCTAAATAACTGTGTGAAAGAGTCTAAGATGTTAAGTCTAAATCTAGATCTAAGAACCTTCACTTAGACATGGCACTTTGAATTGTCTTCTTTAGTGATCTCACTAAACCAGCAAGATTTTGGGCCTCCTCTTTCTGCCTTCAGACTAACATGTGCTTTCTATCACTTCTTCCCTTTATACTCTTGTAATTGTCTATAGAAAATGGTACTGGGCAATTGAGAGAACCCACATGTACATATTTATGAAGTATAATTATACAACTAAGCGTTTCACTGCATTTACAAAACAGTTTTTCCTAAATCCGTGATTCTAATGTGAGAAAGTCTTAGGTGAAGTTTTTATCTAGAAGATCCTTGAAAGTCTTTAAAGTCCATTTTCCACCATGACTTCTCTGACTTTGTCACTGCCATATCTGTATGGTTATGGAAATTGCTGAGTTTCACTGTCATAGTTTTGGCAGGCATAGTCTGAAAGTCCATAGAGTTCTAACTTTTCTATTCCTCAAACATTGATTTTTTTGTTTGTTTTTGTACTTCATTTGAGCATATTATATAGAAATGGTTGCACTTTCCTCCTCCTCACTGAGTAACAACCAGTCACAAGAAACATCACCAAGAGATTTTTGGGTTTTTGTTTAAGCTGTCTTTGTGAGGGAGAAAAGTATTTCTTACGAGGTCTGCCCATTTTTGCTGTATTCCAGTGACACCCTTAAAATTAATCTTTAATAGTTTAAATAGATGGTAAATTTCTTACTTTTTTTGTCTCCACATGATAAACACAACATAGTTCATGGTGAACTTACAAAATATATAATTAGGTAACATTGAAAATATAAATTTTATTTCATCTTTTTCTTTAAATGTTTAATATCAGTTATATGCAGAGTGCTACAGTAAGTAGTCCCTTGAGATAGACAAATTTCCCACCTGTAAGGTGTCATCAAGGGGGAGCAGTCAATACAAGCAACAAAAGCAAAATTTATTTTGTAAGAATCAGAGGGGTAGGACTGATTGGAATGAAAGGAAGAAAGTAAAAAGAACGTAGGTGAGGCATCACATTTCAGGTGAGTTTTTACAATTAAGTTGACTTAACAAATTTCAGGTCATGATTTAATTATAGATTTTATACAAATTGATGTGTGTAAACTATTACAAAATTCTGTCGTTTACCAAGTCTATATTATAAAAGTATTAGTACATAGAATTCAAGGACGTGGACCTAGGTTGAGACGAGAAAAATGTGTTTTCTCACTCAGGGTCCTTTTGAAAAATGTTCCACGGTTAAGATTATTTTTATTTTAAGCAATGAGACACTGAAATCCTAAACCAGAACAGTAGAACTCTGTTGATGTTCAAGCTACAGAAATTCTTTGCTAAATAAATGTTGATGTAAGTTTAAAACTCAAAATAATTTTTACTAGCCTAAGTTTTTCAAGTGCATTATATCTTTACAATTTAAGTAATTAAGGATATTGAGTAAATTTAAGGAGTAGCTAGGATTATGTCATTCTTTGGGGTAAAGCAAATATTTGTATTTTAATAATCATAATTGATTTTTATTTGTACCTCACTGCTTTTATTGTAAATTTAAGGTACACTGGGATGGTATATTACACCTTATACAATATCAAAGTCCAAATTGATCCAAGCAACATAAAGATCTAAAAATTTTTTAAGGGTTACCTATTATAAACATATATAGGCCTTCCAGCAATTCTTTAAAGTATATCTATGACCCCTATCATTTTACAGATAAACCTACCATCTGTCATTTTACAGATGAATAAACTGATTTCAGTATGTTAACTTGCTAGGATTACCCCACAAGTAAGTAATGGAATTGGGATTTAAAACCAGATTGTCTAATTCTAAAACTTAGGCTCTTAAACCACTTTATTATTCTCAAGAATTCTATTTTTTGCTTTGGCTGCTGCTAAGTGATAAGCTGTCTTAAACCCAGAATGTCTGCCCCCAGAATGAAATACAGAGCAAAACAGTTATACCTAGTATTAGTGTTAGTATACTGAAAACCTGGACAACTTTTAACTCTTCAGGGCCTATTCACATACTTTCTTTGCATTGAAGGTGATCATTTTAATTCTTTGCTCTTAAACCCAAGTCATTCTAAATTTTTAAGACTTCCTAAATGGAAAACCTTCATTGATTTATTATAAGTAATGTACACCTGATTATTTTCCTTATGTGATTCTCTGTTTATTTTATTAAATGTCAATCACCATCTCTCTTTAGTCTAAATCAGAATGAGGCAGCTGTCTCTTTTAAAACCTCATGATACCCTTTTATTTTTCTCGGTTTATCACTATTTTGAAACAGCTTCCTGATAATGTCTTTGTTATTATTATTGCTACCCCTGGACTTTGGAGACAGATTAAGAAAGTTAGCATTAGGTAAAAAAGAAAATTTAGTTAATAACCTAGTAACAAAAACTGGGTTTGAGTCAAATAATTCTAGGAGCTAACCCAATATAATTCAATTGTGTTAAATATGTTATCCGTAGAATTATGCATTTTCTATAAAAATTTTTAAATAACATTTCTGTACCTTTAAGATATAGCCATAAATGAAAAGATTAGCTATAAGAGGAGCAAAATTACATCCCCCTAATTAGTGTTTAGCATTTCTTTCTGAAAGGAATAATCTTCATTTTCACTCATTGGTTAAGCCTCATTGTAGAAATGGGAGGATTTGTTGTTCAAGAATAACTGTTTTGTTAGAAGAAATAATACATAGAATTCTTGAGAAAGACAAGGCAAATATGAGGTGGGTTAATGTAAGAATTTTCTTTCCTATAAATGGGAGTTTCTTCCCAAATCCATCTTCTTTCCTAACTTTTTTTCGCATTGCTTTTCTCCAATGTTTGGACCCCATTTTTTTCCTTACTGTTGAAGCAAGCTCACTTTTTCAGTTTGAGCTACTGCCCACTTTCTGACAACTCTGAAATCTAGACTTCTAGGTCAGAGATTTCTCTTGAATTCTAGATACCTATTTCCTTCTTTCAGTATTTCTCCACCTAAATCTATATCCCAGATACCTCAAAATTCAACAGCCCCAAGTGAAACTTAGATTTCTCATTTTCTCATCTTTATCCCAAGATACCCCTGCCACTCCCTTCCCCCAAAAATATAGCCACCTTCCAGTGACACATTAACCATCTACCCAGTCTTAGTTGCTCCAAGCTAAAAACTCCACTCATGCCTGACATTTTCTTCATTATAGGTGAAACCTTTATCATCCTTCTGATCTTTTACAAATTCCTTATGCTTCAACTGTTCCATTTTACCTTGCTTTTATGCCTCTGACCAAGCAGTGTCCTCTGACTTTGCTTGCTTAGGTAATTCCCTTTTTTCAAGACCTATGGTGAATGTTACTGTCTTTCCCATTCACCAACCAGAACATACAAAACTACATCTGGGTGGTTGTACCAAGATACATAAAAGTCTTTGAAACTAAATGATGATGCAAAAGCCCAATGTAACTTGCTTAAAGACAGTGAATCTAAGGTGAGGCCAAGCTGCAATAGGTAACCAATTCTACATCTAGTGATATTCCCACCAGTGGACACTGTCCAACATGATATTCTTCCATCCAGTATTCATTAAGTTTGGAGCATTGTGCAGTGAAGACAGATTGGAATTAATCATTTTTTTTTTTTTACAGATGTCATCTAGATGGATAAATGTTACTGAGATTTGACTATTTTAGAGGAGTCAAAAGTTTGTTCAGAACTTAGAATTGCCTCCCCCAAATTTGGATGACCTCAGTGTATGAATTAAGTACTAGGGAACAAGAACACAGTGGTAGGCTTAATTTCAGACTGATGTTGAGGAATAAATTAAAAATATCTTCCCCCACTTTTTTGAGTTAGTTTAATAGCACTACCAGTTTCCATTAGATAGCAACGACTGCTTAGGAAAAGTCAGTTTTGCCATTAAGTGTCGAAAAATGGCTCTGAAGATCATCCAGTACAGCTATCTCATGTTGTAGATAGAGGAAAAAGCCCCAAAGACAAAGTAACATGTGATACATAACCAGGATTCAAACTCTTTAAGTATACAGCTTGTGAGTTCAGACTTCTTATAGTATATACATTATTTAGTAGGCAGCTACCAGATCATGATAGATTTTGCATAGCACATAGAATTTGAAAGACAATATATTCAACTATTAAACTGATAAGAGTCATAACCTCTGTGCCTAGTGCCATAATGGTAATGTGGGATGTGTCATCTTTTACTTCTGGAAGGGTTAGAAAAGTATTTACAGAATAGAAAAATATTGGAGCTGGTAACTATAAAAGAATGGTAGGATTTCCACAGATATATTTCGAGAGTGAAAAATAGTATGAGCAAAGAGTAGAAGCAAACTATGGAGGGTCTCAAAAAGTTTTGGATAATCTAGTTTTAAAACTGAACAGTCATTTGGACTGTGGAGAAAAATGTAAAGCTTAGCATTAGAAATGAATGTAATAACCCTTCATTAGTAAGCTAGTTTCTGATTTTTCCCCCTTTGCCCTATTTCTATGCCACTGCTGAATAATTCTGAGTTAACTTTTAAAAATGTTAGCTCAATTTAGGTTTATAAAAAGGTGGTTGTCATAATAGAGCCATTGCAGAGTGAAAATGTATTCAGTGCTTGTTGGTCTCTGAAAACGAAACACAGATCTTAAGAGTTCTACATTTTATTTATTGTGACATTCTTGTTTATTGTGTTCTCCCTCCAATTTTGTTCATTTTCATACACTCACACCATGAAAATGTCCTTCGGTAGCAAAAGTGCTATTATTTCCTTATAGTCAAAGAAAAAGAATGCTTTTGTTAACCTCTTAGAAAAGATGAATTATCTTTACTACAAAATGACTGTTAAGCATAGACCTTTCTCTACAAGATCTTTTCTTAATCTTTATCCTTTTCCAAAGTTAACTCAAAAAATTTGAACCTTTGTGTGCTTTTAATATCTTTATTCATGTTAAAATTTTTCAATTTTTCTCTCCTATTTAAATTTTGTGCTTTTAGGGAAGATAATACTTAAAATTAGAATGAGAAATACAGATCTATTACTAGATTGTTATACTTTAATCACTAAATTCTGATATTTTTAGAAGTTAACCATTAGCTTCTATCCCAGCAGAGAATGGTTATAGAATATCTAGAATGAATATATGGAACTAGATTCATTAGATTCCTATTCAGCATAACTAATCTTTGGGGTTTTTTATCAGGTATTCTAAGCTAGACATCAATTGGCAAAATTTGAAATTCCTTTTAAAACCTCCCCTTATTTTCCTCTGAGGTGCCAGTGTATATCTACAGTCTATCTAGTTGTCAGCCCTAAATTTTTCTAAGTTTGCAGGAGGTAAATTAGGAGTATACTGTCAAATTTTTATTTGCTTTAAGCCCATTGCTTCTGTATCCTTTATTCCCCGGTAATGACTTACCTAATCATCAAATTACCTATTGCTGCTGTGTAAACAGTACAGCGAAATGTCCTTCAAGAGCCTGCTATAAATGTAATCATCCCAACATTGGGGAAAACGCCACCTTCTTCCTACCCCTTTCTCACACCCTTTTTTATATCAGTCTGACTCAGAGAAAGGAAAATTTCTTTGTTCTGTCAACCTTGCCTAATATTAGTCTAGTAATAACTACCAAGTGCATAAACTCATTTTTTTACCTTAAGTAGATAGGGTATTGTTAACATTATTGTATTTAATTTGAATAATAGAGAATTAAACTCCCTTAATTTATGTCGAACGTTTGGCTGATAGTGGCAAAATGGCTATGCGTATCGTACTCTTGTTTTCTCCACTTTGTCAAGAACAAATTTTTACATCTTCAATCATGAGTGTTTTAATAGGTTTTAGTTCAGCTAGTTTTAAAATTAAGTTTACTTAGAGTAGCTCTTTTAAGAAAAAAAAAACTATAAGAAATTTTATTACCAGATATTAAATGATATCCCCAAAATGTAGTTTGGAATGCAAAGACATCTGCAAAGAAGAAGGTAAATTTAGTACTATCTATACCTTCGTTGGAAAGTGCTTATAATTACAGTAAGTTTATATATCTGTTGTATCATAGTTACCACAAACTTTTACTGTTCACTTACCAGAACCACTATGCTGTTTATAACTATACTAAGAGTTATAGACATTATGTACACTATATTTTGAGTTATTATAATTCACCCTAAACCAAGGAATTAAGTTTTACAAATCACAAATATCACATTGTCATGGTACCTACTGAAACATTCATAATACCTTTTCTTGCAAAATGAAGTAGTTCGTAAAGAAGGTGTTGTTGGCTCTTCCCCTCTTCCTTTCCCTTTTTTCTTGGTTCCTGTTCTTATTTTTCCTACCTTTTGTTCATATCTTGGGTTAACACTGTACAGGGTAATAACTCCTTCATGAGTCATTTTTGTTTTGGAATGTGTTTGTCAGTATTCTCCAAAGTGCAGTGAAAGTAGTCTTGCTTCTATCCCTGTCCCCTACCTACTTTCCTTCCTAAACAGATTCACTTTCATAGGTGTGTGTGTGTGTATCCTTCCAGTTTCTTTATTCATATTCAAGCAAATATGTATTGTCTCCCCCGTCTCACAAATAATAATTTACTTATATCTGTACCTTTTAAAGCTCTCCAAGATACATTGTTCTCTTATAGTACACAGAATGTTATCTTTGCAGAGTTCTTTTTTTATAGATTGTTAGGGTTTTTTTATAAATTGAATGGATGACTGTGCCATGATTTACTTAGTCAATTCCCCGTTGATAAAAGCCTCGCAACACAGTGCTGTAATACGTAAATACATTTTAAATACATAACTTCCTATGTATGTAAAAATAACTATAGGATAAATGCCCAGGTGTAGGATTGCTGGCTCAGAGAATGAATGAGTGTGTGTGTGTGTGTGTGTGTGTGTGTGTGTGTAAAATTGTGTTAGGGATACCACGAAATTGCTTTCTGTAGGAATTATAACACTGTGCCACTTGTACCAGCAATATATGAGAAGGCTCATTTTCCTGCAGCCTCACTAACAAAGTATTAAATTTTTATATGTCTGCCAGTCTGTTTAGAAAAATGGCATTAATTACATTGTAGCTTTAATCTGTATTTTTATTATGAATGAAATGTTGAGTATTTTCTCACACCTTTTTTTTTCCCCTTGGTAACTGTCCATGTGACCTCTACCCATTTTTCCGTTGAACTTTGGATCTTACAGATTTATAGAAGTACTTTTTATTTTAGGAAAATTATTGAAAAGATTTTCCATCTTCCTCTATTTTTAGGCATACTGGAAAGGCCTCTCCTACTTAAAAAGCATTAAAAAAAAATTTCCCTAAGTGGGTTTTTTTAAAGGCTGTTAATACAAATGATAGGGTTGACTTGAACAGAGGAGGTCTGAGGTGGAGAAAGGGGGTCTTTGGTTAATTACCTACCTTTTGTGTATATTTTTCACTTTAATTTGGAATAGAAATTCATAAGAAGTTGCCCCCAAAAAGTAAAGGGAGGTTCTAGGTACTCTTCCCCATAGTGATAACATTTTACAACACTGTAGTACAACAGCAAATCCAGGAAGTTCACATTGGTGCATTACACAACATACAAACCTTTTCCCCATTTTTAAACATTTTTTTTCTAGCCCAGGAATTTGACCTAAAATTAATTAGTAACAGATGAATTTAAAACAAGTGAAGGCATTGGTGAGCAAGGTTTTTGTAGATGCTAAAAAATAAATATCAATCATGATATAAATATTTAATTTGGACTTTTAGTAGTTCTTGGTAAAAGTTCTTTTTTACACCATTGTATAACTGGTTACTTGAGGAAATTGTAACATTTAGTTTTGTGAATAGCCATTTTGCTCACTTGCCTGGCATAAGTAATAACTTTTATCCACAAAAATTGCTTATTTTGCATTACTAATAATAAAACTCTACATGGAGCATTTTGTGAATTTTTTAAATCACAAAATAGACTTTATATTTGTACAACTTATGGATCACTAATTAGAATATGTAAAATTTTGAGTTCTCAATTTACTATTAACTTCATCTGGTGGTTTTATTCATAACCGTAAGAGTTTTGCACTTGGCCAGAGATTAAATCTACTTGAATTTTGTTTGTGTAGGCTCTTTCTTGGAAGGAGAATCATTATTTGCTCTTAAATTATGGTAAACTATAAACTTTTTAAATTCCTCTTACAGAAGACTATTATTTTTATTCTATTTACCCTTCTAAGACTTGCTGAACTGTAGATTCATTAGGTGGGTGTTTTGTTGTTGCTGGTTGTTTTTTGTGTTTTGGTGTGTTTTTGTTTGGTTGGTTGGTTTTTTGCAATCAGTGCCATAACAGTTTCTTTCTAAAACAAAAACATGCATTTTTTAGAAAAGAGGCAAAATGTTACTTGTATTAAAAGTAATGATGATGTTATTGTGGCATATGAGGGGGGATGAAGGTTTTAGATGATTTACTAGAAACAGTAGATTATTTCTTAGACTGGTCTCCAAGAAAGATTGTAGCTTCTTCTTGTGAGTTTATGAAGAATCACTTTTACCTGGTTTGGATGAGGGGGCTGAAGTATAAATAAATATGACAGATTTGCCAACTCAAGTTTGTTCTTATTACGAAAGATTTGTAATTTGGTAAATTCCTATAATTAAAAAATTTTGATTGTAACTCAGCCCAGAAAGTTAGAAGGGTCTTTGAGTAAAGCCCTTGGTCTTTTTTTTTTTTGTACAGATATTTTGACAACATTTTGCATACACATGCATATAATTTTAAGGTATTATCAGCTTTCTAACAAGCCAATAGAACATTTTAGTTATTAAGGAATAGTAAACTATGCAGCCTATCTAAAGATCAATGAGCTTAGTGTCTTTTCCAAGAGGTTTACTCCCTTGTTCTCAGAGTGGTACCTCTTCTAGGAATGTGCTAGATAAGATAAATGGCATATTATGAACATAGTTTAATCTTTGGATCCATGCTTAATGATTGGTGCTTAAAGTTACTCTGCATAATATATACATATAGCTCTGAATTTCTCTAAGATCATTGTAGAGACTTGCTTTCTTTTCATAATATTTTTATTATGATACAAAAAGCATGTGTTTTGATTTTAATTAGGTTTTGATAGGTTTGAATCCTGTTCCTAGCATTGTGTCTTGGAGCAAGTTACTTGGCCTTAGTTTCATCAATGTAAACAGAGTGTTGCTCTCTGGCTTGGTGTAAGGACTCTAAAGTGATGTGTCTGCCATAAAGTGGGCAGTCATTAGTGTTCTTTTCATTTACTTTGTCACTTTGTTAATTAGCATTTGTATGGGAAGAATAGAAGATAGTCAAAATGTGACCATTTTAAAATAGAGAAGAAATTTGCATTATTTATATTTTAAACAAGTAGCCATGATGTCGCTGTCCACATTATTAATACAGATAAAGAAAAAAGTTTGTTTCAAAGATTTTTCAATAAATGTGAAACCAAGTTAGCCTAACTTTTCCTTCACTGATTTGAATTTTTAGGGAAGAAAGACGGGATGATTTGCAGAGTCGCTGAGCTGAAAGCTTGGATGAAGCAGTTAGCCTATTAAGAAGGATGAAAATGTAGAAAACATGTGAAGCCAGAGGTTTATCTTACCTCTTGTCTTCTCATTGAGGTTGCAAGTAATCTGTTGTGGTAAGAGTAAGGAGGCCTGGGAAGAAAAGCTGTGATGGTAGCCAGTTAGGATGAAATGAAAGATGAACAGTATGGAACATCAAGCTGTCTTGTATTGGGTTGTTGAAAAATCATGACGCATTTTTGAAAAACATATAAAAGATACATCATGACTTTTCTGACAACCCTATAGCATTGATACTTTAAGTGAGTTTTACTTTTCCTATAAACGTGATTATAATTTATTTAAACACTAAACAAGCTCATTTAGCTCTTTGAGTGTCGCACTTCCAGTAAATAAAAGTTTGTCATAAAAATTAATATAGCCATTCTTCTTGTCTTTTCCCCACAGTTTTATATTTCTGTCCATTCTTTCCATACCCACAGTTTTTATTCATCTAGTAAGTGTTGATGGTATGATTTGACTCTAAAAGACTGGCTCATTGTAAACAGAAAGCTACTTTTTAAAAAACTATCCCTTGCCTTTAGAATAATAATAGCTCTTACAGTTTAATAGTTACAAAGGCTTGAGAAGCCTTCCCTTAAAGAACTTAAATTAAAAAAACTGGTTAAGACCATCAAGATAATGTGAATGCAATAATAAAAATGAAAACAAGATGTAATACTGTATAACATATTATATGTTATAACAAGGTCAAAGGAGCAAACTTGAAGGAAAAATTCATTCTGCTTCAGTTGATCTTTCCTACTTTACAAGAGCATGAAATGCAAACCATTATGTTGACTTTGAACAAAATAGAAAATGTGTTGTCCTCCTTAAAAGATATTCTTTAACCATATTCTGGTGCCTTGAAATAGAATTTACCCTCTCAGTTGTTTAAGGCTACTAAATTGATATCTTCTTGTAAGTGAGGATATTTAAGCCAGTGGTTCACAAATTTAGTTTCTGTCAGAAGCAGTTTGGGGGAGTTATTAAACTAGATTTCCTGGACCACACCTCAGTAGTATCTAATGCAGTGGGTCTGGGTAGAACCAAATATTTACATTTCTAACAAGTTCCCAGGTGATACTTGTGCTAGAACCTCACCTTGAGAATAACTGATATATTCAAACACAGAAATTTCTGATAACTTCCTAGTATGAACTTGAAATTGTTTCAGATCTAACTGCCATCATGTTTACTATCAGTATGCATTTGAGCTCCTGTTTGCCAAGCACTATGTTTACTTCCTCACAAAGGTGAAGATGATTTAGAAATGTCCCTAATGGAGTTTAGTAGAGTAAATAATGACAGTATTATTTAAACTCATTTAAGCCTCACAGGAATTCTGTGAATTGGGGCATATAAACATTGTTTCAGATGAAAAAATTGAGGTCTAAAAAGGTTAAATAGTTTTCCAGAATTCACACAGTAAGTATGTAGAGGAACTATAATTTGCTGTTCTGCCTTCCTGGTCATTTGCACTTAGAAAAATTTGTAAAGATTAGTGGACCACTGAAGGGATAGAGTAATTAGCTCTACCTTAGGAAATCAGATGCTATCACAGAAGAGTTAGCACTGAAACATCTTAATAAGTAAAAGATAGCCAGATGAATTGGAACTGTGAACATTTCCAGCTGAGGGAGCAGTTTCTACAAAGCCATGGAAACCTGAGAGAACATATGTTCTGCAAACTGCAAATACTTACATGACCGTAACACAGTAGACCAGATGCAGTATGAGAGGAAAGGAGACCATCGAAGGCAAGGATCAAGGTCATGAGTGAAGGGTTTCATATACTAGACTTTTAAATAATTAGGCTTTTTTAATTCTTTGTCCTGTGGTTCTCAAAGTATGGTCAAGCTGTGGAATCAGCAACACCTGGGAACTTGTTAGAAATGCAAATTCCTGGGCCCCACCCTACACCCACTAAATCAGAAACTGAAGTGGAGCCCAGCAATCTGTTTTTAACAAGACCTCCAGTTGACGTTCGTACATGCTAAAGTTTGAGAACCACTACAGTAGGTTCTAGAATTCTTAAAAGCCTTCAAAATAGCCAAAGGTCACTATAGTAGCAGCAAATATATCTGCAACTGATTTCATTTTGTTAAATTGCAGTGCTTAACAAAATTGAAATAGTAATACTTTTTAAGGGACACATAATTGCAACATGATCCATTTATACTTTGCACCAGTTCCTCTGTTGCTATAAAAGAGGTCTTAGTCAGGATAAGAGTTTATTAGGTCAGCACTCAAAGAATAGCAAGATAGTTATTGTTCCTTAGCTAAGGGAGTGCTCTGGAAATTTGCTGACTGATTTTATTTTAATTACATAGAGAGAGAGACAGAGACAGAGAGCGAGCGTGCACAATAAACCTTTTTTTGTGAGGCTTTGGGGTTTTTACAATTGTTTTGTATTGGTTGCTTGGTAAAGTTTGCAGATAAGATGTTCAATTTAAGTAGATATGTTGTAAAGAATTGACTGTATTTAAGTCATGAAGTGACTAAAATGAATTTATTTTTTCCTTGACGCAGAAATAATAAATAGTAAGTATAATCTAGGATTCTCAGGCAGACTTTCTAAATGCCTATCACTATCTTTTTTTGCCAAATTGTAGCCAGTATTTGGTGAATATATCCACATGATGTCTGGCACTAGACTTTACAATGAAGCCTTATTGTTTATAAAGTAGTTTATAATTACATATAGTCATAATTTGCACAACTCTACAAGCATTTAAAGCCAAACACATAATAAGTATTTTTAATGTCTTTATTTTCTTTCCCATTCTAGTTATTAGATATATAGAAGTCTGTTTTTATCTTAGAAATAGCAACAAGAAGAAATGTAGTATACTGCTTATTGCAATTAATGTGGTTAATGTTCAGATAACAAGTTCAATGTTTTTCACATATTGATCAAAATTACCAGGATTTAGAAGTGGAAAGTCCATTGAAGTATTGATACCAACCCCTTATTTTACAAATAAGGAAACTAAAGTCCAGAGAAATTAAATAGTTGATTTTCCAGTGACTACACAGGTAGTAAGTAACAGAACCAGCATTATAACCACATCTCTGTGAATTACAGTAGGTACCACTACATTAGACAGGATATTTCTGACCATCAATCTGACATAACATTGAGGGGTCAACACCATCTAAAGTAAAAGAGCTTTCAGATACATTAACACTTGAATTACTTTGGGTGGGATATTCTTTATGACAAGTATTTAAAATTTTGTATAAAAAGTATTTAAAGGCCTATTTTTGTGTTGACATATAAAGTATCAGATTTGTCTTTACCAAAAAAACTAGTAATTGTTCTTCAGAGATTACCAAACAACAAAGTCAGAATCCTTAGCGCTTTTAATACTTAATATATGAGATAAGAAAATTATTCAGCCTTATGTGTCAAGTCTGTAGAAGAAGTAATCTGAATTTTAATGCAATAAGTGATCACTGTATATCCACATTAAGGGCAGTTAGCATATATATAGTTGGTAAGTGAAAAATTTAATAGTATGCTCATTCAAAACTTATCTTTTAAAATAAAGTTCACTGACTTGAGAATTGCCAAATAGAATTGGGATTTACTCTTAAAATAGCTTATGTATGTGATAGGCAAATTAGAAATGTTGAAACTACAAAGGATTTTTAAAAGTCATTATTTACTGAGAACCTCGTTTTTGAAATAAGAACTCTGGGTACTGAAATTATAAGAATAGACTTTTACTAAGCTATTTTAAATTACTTTCTGGTTTTAAGTAAAACAAATGTTTTTAATTACATTGAGCTGAAAGGGAAGTCACATTTTTTAGAATAATTTAATGAAATACTCTAATTTTTTCCAGTGCATCTGGGGGAGGTGGTGTAGCCATTGACAACAAAATAGAACAAGCAATGGTAAGTAAAAGCTTATAGTTCCCAAATATTGTTGGTTCTGTGAAGCACTTGGTTTATCATTTCTAAGAAATAGCTAATGTTTATTTAAGTGACCTAAGTATGTTTTTAATAATGATATTTAGTTGAAAATGCTAGGATACTGAGACTTTTTAGTCTAGAAATACCAATGGAGTAAATATTTTCCTATCTGTGCATCTCACATTTCATTCCATACCATTGTTAGGGCCCAGAGGGTAAGGGGGGGTATTATATAATTAAAGTGTATTATGTCCTCCCAAATGTTTTAGCATCAGAGATAGAGACAAGAGTTTTAAAATGAAAGTTTTAAATTTTTTGGTCCTTTATAGGCACTGTTTTACTTAGCTTCAATAAATGCATTTATTTCTGATGATTCTGTTTCTGATTTCCTGATAGCAGTTTTTTTGTTCCCTTAAAGATATTCTGCTCATACTATATAAAATATTCGATTTGAGTTTTTAAAAACAAGATAGACTGTAACAAGAGCCACTAGTCTTAAACCACTGAAAAAATATCTTTAATGGCAGCTTTTATCTAAGCAATACTATGACTTGGGTAAGATCAGAAAGTTTAGTGTCCTTTGTTCTCTTTTTCTAACACAAAAGCATGTGATTTTAGACATTTTTTTTAATTCTAAACTTGTGAAAATTTAAGGAGCTACTTAAATTTTAGTGATTTTTGGAAATTGCTCAAAACTTCGAAAGAAAAATCCTGGGCTTGCTGCCCTAGTTAAAAACTGGATTTTTTCCCCAGTCCATCTTCTTTAGCACCAAGATACAGCAGATATATTGGGGGGGAAAAAAAAAAGGCAGGAAAACTAACATATAACGACTTTGTGTTTATTTAGGTAGGCTACAACTGAAGAGCAATACCTTTCCCTTTCACTCGTTTTAACATTCCTAATTTTGTTTTTAACAGGACCTGGTGAAAAGCCATTTGATGTATGCAGTAAGAGAAGAAGTGGAAGTTTTAAAGGAACAAATAAAAGAATTAGTTGAAAGAAACTCTTTACTTGAACGAGAAAATGCACTGTTAAAATCTCTTTCAAACAATGATCAATTATCCCAACTCCCAACCCAACAGGCCAATCCTGGTAGCACTTCTCAACAGCAAGCAGTGATAGCACAGCCTCCGCAGCCAACGCAACCTCCACAGCAGCCGAATGTCTCCTCAGCATAAAGCTTTCTTGCCTCGTTAAGAAAAAAACTGAAAGCAGTCTATCCTTGTGTGCCACTGGTGTTCTTTCAACTTTATACGAAAGCAAGTAGCCATGCTTCGGTTGTGTGTTTGGCCTTTTCAGTATTAGACAATCATTCTACAAGAGCTTTTCCTCTCTTTGAGATGTCATGCAGCACTGTTGATGTCCAGTTCTATGTCATCAGTACACAAGGAGAATAGTAGATGGTGGTTATCAAAGCAAGCAACATCTGCATTCTACCTGGTGCGCATGAGTGGGGTCTTTTAAGAGCTTGGTGGCTCTCCCGTGTTTCCTATTTCCCGTGGATTTTCCCTGAGCCTTCCTATCACATAAATAACAGTTCATCTAAAGAGCCACTTTCTTTCAATATCAGTAACATTTGCCTATATAAGTTTTCATTTATTTGTGTTTTATTTATTTACAGGGCTGCTATTTTCATAATGTACATGAACAATGTCACAGAACTTTTTTAATTTTTTGAATAATTATAAGTATCAGTAAAGGAACCGAAAGACAGGATTGCATTTAATAGCTGAAACATTTAGGCAATAATTGAACAAAAGAATCCTGGCATATTTCTAACACTAATGGCAATTTATCTTTGGTATTTATTTTCAGTAGTAAAGACCCAGCTTGAATGTAAATTTTGTATAGTGTAAGTATGAAGAACATAGTGCAACTGTACAGGTAGTCACCAGTTATTGTGGTATAATAAATAATTGGGCTATTTTGATGAAGAAAACTGTTCATTTGTTTCTACTTTCTAATAGAGAAATTGCCACGATTCCTCTGCTTTTTGACATTTCGTATGACTTTTTTTTCGGGTGGGAATAAAAAGCTGTGAAATTGTTCAACCTACTTTGTAACCAAAGAAGCAAAGCTGTGTAATGGAGTTTGTTTTTTTTTTTTTATAATGCACATTCTTTATGTATTTTTATTTAGTGTTTTCTCGGTCACAATTTTCTTTGCTGTCTAGCATGATCTGCATGACCTATAATCTTTGAACCACTTTCGTACCTCATGTTTTTATCCAGCACTCTTATTGTAATATGTACTAGTCTGTGAACAATGTTAAATAAAAAAGAACGAACAGGTAGTACGGTGGAGCTGACCTAGTGTACTCTACACTAGTTATAAAAAAAAAATGAAGTGAGCCATCTTTTGTTCATTTAAAATGGTGTTTTGAATTTCGTATGCAGAAAACGTTTTGTTACATTGCAGATTTTAATGTATTTAATAAATGCAACATGCAGATTAAGTGCAGTGTATACTGAGTATTTAAATTAAAATGTACATTTCATAAATACAGTTTCAAAAGAAAGCATCATTTTGTGTATACTAACACATTAAGTGTCTGTCAGAAATTGATGTATAAATATATATTTTAACACATTTTCTGAAATTAAACTGCAGTTTTGTTGAAATATTTGGCTCTATATGTGTTCAAAATTTAATTTGACTAGATTTGTATTTTCACAGTTCAAAATACTCCTTAATGAACCTATATTACTAGTGACTTCATGACAGTTCTTAGATTTTCATAGTAAAATAACGTAAAGAATGCAAGAATGGTGAGCAATATTTGTACTCAATACTCAATCTTATGTCACTGACATTTAAACAGAGAAATCCTTGTCTACCAAAACTTTTACTTGAATTCAGAAAGGTGCCTGTAGAAATTAACATGCTCTGAATCTATAACTAGCTAGTGAATGAGAGTTAATGAGGACTAACAAAAGCTAGCTCTCTGTGTTAAAAGAGTATAAATAACTGTTCTTTATTTAAATAAAAACATAAAAACTTCATCAGATTAACCCCAAGCTAAATGCATAAAATCAGGGTGTATGTGAGATTACCAAATGTTTTTATTCTGGTTGTGCTGCAAAATATATTCCATATAAACCATTTTAATGTTAATGGGTACCATTAGAAATAAAAGAAATGTGAAAGGAAGCCTTTCCATCCAAATGTGCTATTATGAGGCTCATCCCCACCCCAAAGTCAAGGAGAAATTTAAGATTGAAGAAGCTGTTGTGCTTTGTAGCATGCATAGATTCAGTTCATAGGTTTAAAGAAGCAATCCTAATGATGTGGAATAAGATTTTTAAGTGGAGCACCGCAGATGAGATAGAGTGAAGCTTCCACGTTGAAATGTTATCTAAATGGCTCAAAGGTGTGCCCTTCAAGTTCTAATACAGGCAGAGAAAAACTAGTCTTAGAAAAAAATGAGGGTTTTTTTGGTGAAAATACGGAAATTTTGTTCTGAGGATTGAAGCTTTGTAAACATAAGATAGTCACAAAGGAAAGTGATTGGTGTTAGTTTAAGATAATAATTAAAAGCAATTATTACTATGTTTACATTTAAAAGAGCCACAATAGAAAAGAGAACATAGATAGTATATAGAAGAAATAAACGGCAGTTTCAGAAAGTTCAACTTCTAATAATCAAAGAAGTGTAAATTAATATAATACTTTTAACTAATTGTTGTGTCTTGAATAGCAGGAAGGCAGTTTTATGTGGAAAATTAAAACATTCCTGTGTACATCTAGTAATTTGGCAATATGTTTCAAGAACCTTAATTAATTTTTCAGTTTAATGAAAGGAGAAGACACTCAACTTACGGTGCAATGTTCAAAAAGTGCAAAACTATAATAGTACCTGTCCTCTGCTTTCCCATTCCCCCCTCCTTCCCTGGGGTTCTAACCTTCCCCCATAAATAAACCCCAAATGTGAAGAGAAGCCTTTCCATCCAAATGTGCTCTCCTGAGGCTCATCCCCACTCCAAAGTCAAGGAGAAATTTAAGGTTGAGGAAGCTGTTGTGCTTTTTAGCATACAAAGATTGTATTTGGAAACAACATCCAGCATTCCCAATTGTTGAGGATCATAAATTTCAGTTTTACCCTGGAGATCTAAGGTCTCCAGCTCCACGTAACAGGAATATTAATTTGAGATGCCAAGTTGAGTCAGCCTTCTAGAAATGCCACCTATAATTGTTTCAATTTAATATCCATCAACCAAAATGCCACATAAATTTTGTGTGAGTTTATTATAGCCAGCCTGAAAGTTACAGAAAAATTTCTCACAAGGCAGTATGTCTGAAATAAAACTAACTTCCCCCCAAAAAATTTCATTTTAGATCATATAATTTTATAGCTTGCTTAACAAAAGAAAAATAATGTGACAGGTATTAAGTATGCAGTTTAATGTCATAATCATTATGTCCGAAATAGCTGGATATTTCCAATGTTTTCTGAGCTAAGTAGAAATACTGAGGATGCTTTATCATTAACCGCCCCTCCTTCTGCTCCCCCCACCACCACTGCAGTTGTAGATTTCATTATTCACAGATGTCAGATCAGAGATCGTTATTTCAGGGCCTTTAAAAGGGGGGTAGGGGAGTTCTTAAAATTAACAAAAATACCTGTTCTCCATGGAAATGTTTCTTGGTAGAATCAGAAATTGCTAGTTTTCTGGGGAAAAAAAAAGACTTTTAAGATGATCTGCAGTCACATTTTTTTAAGAAGCTTTATAGCTCAGTGGTAGGCACATTGTGACATGACAATTCTCTTCAATCCAGTTTACAGTTTGAGGAAATAGACAAACCAACATATACCATGCAATAATAGCCAGTTAAGGATGGTTTGACAAAAAGTAACACCTGAGTCTTAAGGATACAAGAGTAAGAAAGCTGCTAGAAGGCTTAAAGGGGAGCATACACAAAGCTCTGAGTAGCCACAGAATTGTGTCACAGAAGGCAGATGGGCAATGGGCAATGACTGCCACTCCCACCTTAGTAGTTTGGCATCTCTTCAGAAAGCAAGAATGATTTATTGAATGACTTTAAGCAATGGGATTGTGATCATACTTAGATTTTTAAAAAGCTCTTGTAGTGGCAGATGGAAAGTGAATTGGAGGACTAAATCTGGAAGCTGAGAAATAATTTCTGAGGGAGAACAATAATCCAGAAGAGAAGTGAATAGGCAGTTACATTAGATAATCTGGTGACATTCATGAAATTTTTCAGGTTTTTCTGTACCATTTTTTCCTCCACAATGGATAGACCATCCCCAACACCTTTCTTGCTCCCAGTCTTAAGTTTTCTTCTCACAGCTCTCTTTCTCTCTGAAATCAAAGTCTTTGTTTTCTATTAAAGGAACTGCAAGAATTAGCACAAGGATGAGGGTAGGAGGAAGAGACGAACTTGATTGTCATTCCATGACTGTAAATTCAGCCCTAAAAAACTAAGCCCTTTTATGGTGAGTAGGACTTGAGTGACCCAGGAGCTCGAGTCTAATGCCTATCCCCTTGTTTTTCAAAAAAGACAATATGGGTTCTGTCCCCATCACAGATGCTGACAGCACAAGTCACCATAAGATTTGCTAGGCTTCTGTCTTTCATTCTTTGACACAGGTTGATTCAGAAGCTCCTTTCTTCCATGTAAATCTGCCTAATCAAAACAGGACCTTCTACCCATCTCCGCCACCACAAGCCCGGTAACCTGTGTTTCCATCCCAGTCCTTCATGATTCTACTTTGCTAGTAATCCATGTTTCTATTTTCTAGCAATACTAATAGTTGATTATTTAGTAATATGTATTGATGCCCTATTTTCCCCTTTTTTGATTTTCCAAAGCACGAGCCTGTTTCATGTATTTCTATACCAGGTCTGTTCTATAGCAACACCTGTATTTGAATGCAGATATTTCTTCTGTCAGTGGAAGGATTGCTGTACGAGTGCTGTTGCAATGATTCCCCTAGCGGGGCACAATTGGTACGGCATGCTGTGTTCACTGTTAAAGAATGCTTAAGTGAGATGCTACGCACAGCAAATTAAAGGTCATAGACATCCTCTTTATAACAGAAGCATCATGAATAAAGTAAAGAGCATTGTTCAGGATTCGTCATGATACAGGAAGAAGCTGGTATTTTGCACAATTCTCTTGATTGCAGAATTTATCATACTGGATGGTATAGCTTTATTTTTGCTTTTCATGAGAGAAAATGATGGATTAGGAAATTTGGTGTCTGCTGTCATATGTTAGGTTATAAAGAGACCATCTAAATTTATGGACTAAGTAAGATATTGCCCAGAGAAGTCAAAGTTCCCTTTGAAGGAGGGTAATGCTAACATAGGTCATAAAATAACTGATTTTTTTTAAACACGGTAAATGCCACACTCCAACTTTCACATTTGAAAAACTGAGTACACCTTTTCACTTTACTCGTTTGCATGCCTAAGCTACTTCTGTATAACAATTTTAAAGCATTCTTGCCCACTGCAATCCAAAATGTTTTCCAGGTCACAGTTCTGCTGTCACTTCACAGGCAGTCAGTGTATCCTAAGATAGATCATTCCTAAGGAAGTCCATGGACAGTAATGGAACCCCACACTTGAGCATGAAATAACATCAGTGCAGTGTCCAGTTCCAGTGTCCCTATGTATATATTTTAACCAGGTGACAGATGGAGAGAAAAAATAACTATGTAAACTTTGTAAAACCACTAAAGTAAAGGTCTTCTTTTGAAATATTTGGATTTTATTTTTTATTTTACAATTCAATTCTATTTCACTTTTGGTGCTGTACCCTGTGCTAGATATTTGGGGATAGGAAAATGAATGGGACATGATTTTTGTGCTCTAGGATCTTATAGTCCAGTGTAAAAATCTTAAGTGCCATATTGTTTATTCAAAGTATATGTCATAGTCTTTGGACTTAATATCATTTGTTGAATAAAAGATTCATGTAAATCAACACTAATATAGCCATGCCATGAAATCCTTAGATTTCCAGGAAACAACTTTAAATCACCAACACGCACTAACATCAAATAATAGTTTTAGAAAGAGAACTGGTAAAAACCCTCCCACTTCTACTAAGAGGTATCCCCTAAAAAAGAGTTCATCTGAGAGAGGTTTATGCATATCTTTACTATTCTGTGTATATAATGGAGTGGATTTAAATCAAGCTTAACTAGAATAGGATTTGTGTGTCATGATTTATGTCATCTATTGTCTTATTAGCAATACTCTGATTATCTTGGCTGACAAAATCAGCTACCATTCAGTGAACTAAGTTAAGAATAACTCAGGTGACTGATGCCAAAAATAAATCTGTGATAAAGCTGAGAATCCAGAAACAAACACAAATATATATTGAGTAAATGATGAAAGTGGCATTTCAAATCAGTAGGGGAAGAATGGATTATTTGACAAATAGTATTTGAGACAACATAACCACTAAGGGAAAAAAAAAAGCTAATTTTGCTCTCTAACTTACAAAAATTAATTCTGGCTAGACTAGAACTGAATCTTATGGTTTCGAGTCACATATTCCTTTTAGCGATTGAGAAATTTCCTACCCTCTCCCTGTGAATATGTTCATAAGCAAAATTTTTGCAAAGAGATTATGAAGAGATGTTCAACCTCAGCACAATGAGGAAAATGTGTTAAAACATAAGAAATGATCTCAGATTCAATTGGGAAGTGTTTAAAATATATATAAAACAAGAGCCTGGCAAGGAAAGCCCACGTTGCTGGTGAGCGTATAAATTGGCCCTTGAGTGGTATCCATTAAGACTTAAAATTCTCATGCCCTGTGATCTAACCATTTCAACTTTTAATGAAACACACTTTACACACTTATATTCACTAGGCAGTTTGTACAATGATGCCAATTGTACCTTTGAAATAGTACAAAATTGGAAAAACCAAAAAAACAAAAAAATGGAGCATGATACACATTATAAAATGCCTGGCATCAACAAAAAAGAATGAGAATCCTGCATGTACTGACGTGGAAAGACATTTAAAGTCCTAAGTTTTTTAAAAGTTTGGGGAAAAGTTGAATAACAATACATGTAATGCATATACCATTGATGTTAAAACACATCACACACATTCACACACAAACACTATATAGTATACTTTTTAAGTACCTGTTGGTGTATTATAAAAATGTAGAGTGAGGGTCTGGAAGGATACTAACCAAATTGTTAACTGTAGCTTGGAAGAGTGCATTAGCTTTAACTGTAATGTTTGATGTTTCTGAGTATGCATTCATGTATTGTTTATGTAATGGCAAATTAATAAATTAGAAATAAAATAAAATAGGTGTCTGTCTGCTAATGTTTCTCCTGGTGCTCTGGATTTCATTGTCTTCTGCTTTCTCCCCTGCATTTGCTTGTTTTTCTCTCTCTCCCCCATCTCTTCTACTTTGCTCCCTCCTCTGGCTTCATCACATCACTATTTGTATAGACTCAATCAATCAATAAATAATCAATAAATAAGTAATCCTCTTCTACCTGGCAATGTGCTTTCTCCACTTGCTTTTTCTGCTATTTCTTTTTCTTTCCACTTACTACTTGTCACACCCAGTGGGATCGGGGTTCTTAGCACTCCCAAAACTGTTCTCATCAGTCACCAATGATCACTTTGTTATTAATCCCATCTGTTTCAGCTCTTAGGTTATTTAATGGTTTTACCTAATTTCTGTTTATTACCATTCGTTCAGTCTACTAGATATTTTTGTATCTTCCTACTTTTCATATTTTCGGAATTTATGTTGTAAAAAAAGGCATAATTTTTATTAAAAATTCAAATTGGATTGAAAAACCTATCTTTTAATAAATTAATCTATACGAATTTGTTATTACTGTCATATAGATGCATTCTACTATCTTATTTTGTGTTTTCTCCTTAAAGTACTTTCTGGGTTTTTTCCTTTGTCTGGCTTTTATTAAATTAATGATTTTCTCATTCATATTTTATTCCTCTAATGAGTAGGAAGTTGTATATTCCATGTTCATTCTTCCAGTGATTTATCTTACAATTTTTTAATCAATTTTTTTTACAATTTTTATCCTGTTGTGGCAATTTTCAATCACGTGCAAGTAAATATAACGAACTCCTATGTAACTATTATCCCATGCAAACAACTATCTACTCATGACCATTGTATTATTTACACTTGTATGCATTTCTTCCATGACACTCCGGATTATTTTGAAAGAAATGCAAGAAATCATAGCACATCATCCACCATACACATATATTTCAGTATACCTGCGTAAAAGAATTTTTTTAAATAATCATTATACCATTAGTTTGAATTCAGATCAAGATAAGATACATATATTACAATTTGGGGCATACCTCTTAAGTTTCTTTTAATCTATAGGTTCCCCACTCTCCTCTCTTGTTCTCTTAAAGTTCTTTCAAAATCAGGGTAATTTGTCCTGTAGTTCCTCCCAAGTCTGAACTTTCTCTGAGTATATTCTTTACAATCATCTGCCCCCCCATAATCCCTGTAGTCACATATAAAGGACCGCTCAGATTGACGTTCATATTTTTTCAAGATTAATTCACACATAGTGGTATATTCTTCCATCACATAATGTCTGGTTGTCACTAGTTCGTGATGTTAGCAGAATTGATACTCATTGCCTAGAGCCATTAGCCCATTAATTCTATCATTTCTTCTCACTCATTAGTAAAACATTTCTTGACAGAGAAGCTTGTCCTGATCAAATGTTCAGTTACCTTGAGCCATAATTCATATAAGAAAAGCAGGGTTTAATGCTTTCATTTCTTGGTTGTCAAAATATTGAGCCAAATACCTAGAATGGGATAAAAATAAAAAAGGAGTGATTGAGGAAGACTTACTCTGACATTTTATTTTGAGAAGAAGGAAGAGACAACTAAGTGAGTTGATTTAGGATGCAATGTTGCAGGTTTTGGTAGAAACCAGGAAATAATAACCTCAACAAGTATGCGGCCTGGACATTTCCTGGAAACCTGGCTGAGTCTGGAGTAACTTTGGAATCAAGACTATTTTGAGGGGATGCAGGTCGGAAGCCCATATCTATGTAGAGTGGGGGCTGGTTCAGAAGCAGCATCAGCAGCAAGAAAAAGAAGGTCAAATTACCCTGAGGATGAAAGGAGTGAGGCACTCACAAGTGAGCAGTGGACTTCTGTGTGTTTACCTTCTGCCAAATGGAGACTGGAGACACTCTTTTTACAAGATGACAGCAAGCCAGGACGTGTCCTAAGTACAGCCCGGCCTCAGGGACATGTAACTTACGCATGTGACTTCAAAGGTCAACAGTAAAGATCAGCAACGTGGTGCCCATGTCTTCTATTGCATTACCAACCTTGTCTTGACTCTCCAGAGAAATCAGTTTCTTTACATTCTTACGATTCTTGCCCTGAACACAAAAAGAGGTTTTAGTGTTGCGCCATCAGTTTAAGAATTCAGGTGGTTGGCACAAAAACCTATGGCTGTCAGCCCTCCTAGTAGCCACTGGCTCTTCTACTTTTCTCTAGCCAGCACTCCCTTCCTTTCTTCTCCCTTCTCCCACCCCTGATGTCACTCCTCGACTGTCCTTATTTAGCACTCACTGAGAAGAATTGAAAGGAACCCCTTCCCAGGAATATCAGTCTCTTTTTAAATGGGACTTCGGAAGGCTGCCCTGTCCTTGTTCTCCAGAGAGAATGAACAAGTGGTGACTTGATATTAGCTGGAGAAACAGAGCCAGCAACTTCCAGTTCCAAACCTGTAGGTCTTGGATTTTTCACTGACTTCACCTCCTGAGTCCATCCCATTCAGCATTAAGTAATGGCTGTGCTGACAGCTGACTCCTCCAGGAATGCAACTTTCCTGGAGGTTTTCTCTGCTCAGATAATCATTCCTTGGGAGGAAAAACTGGTTGATACAAGCCTCTACCCCTGGATATTCAAGAATGTCAGCATGGGAGGTAGGGAGTCTCATGTGGGCAGGAGGGGAAAGGGCATTAGTTTTCTGGGAACTACAGTTGAGACCTCAAGTGAACAGGAAATATAGGGCAGGAGGCGGGCTAAGTGCCAGAAGCTGGGTGGTATAAACTTGGATGAGAGGCCCTGGTGCCCTTGGCATCTGGGAAACTTCAAACCAGGGAACCATCGAAAGTAAATTCTGAGAAACAGGGACCACATTTGCCTTCTTGGAACCTAGTCATCTATGAATGAACGAGTGAAGGAGAGTTCACATTTATATTCACATGCTTTATTCTTGAGTTTTCTGACCTGTAAATGTAATCTGAGATAATTAAGTCAAAGCCTGCTTGAGAGGATTGAACAAGATGAAATATGTACTTCACTTACCTGGGGCCTTGCTCGGAGTAAGTGTGCTTAGACATCTGGCTGAGGCCGTGCTCTATTTCCTCGTCACATTTTGACCAAAAGTTCTGGGAAATAATTAGGTACATTTTAGACCCTGGAATATAACACCTATGATAATTCAGTTCATCTAATTTAAACCACCTCCTCAAAATCTTTTTATTATTTTTTAATTGCAGTATCATTATTTTACATGCTTGTTAGTGTTTTAACAGTATAAGATGTCCTCCCAGGTGTAGTAGTCACTATAGGAGTCCCTCCACCAAAGCACTACGGGAGAACCATAGTCCATTGTGCTTCCCCTTTTCTCCCTTCCCCCGCCTCCTCTGGATGCTACAGATATAGAACCAGCTTTCAAGGGTTGGTTTTAATATTTGTTTTTGTCTGACCCATTGTGTGATCTAGCTATATTCCACATATAAGTAACACCATTGAGTATTTATATTTATTGTTTTGGCTTATTTCACTTAGTGTAATTCCTCCCAGTTCTATCCAAGCTACCACATTTTCCCCCTTTATCCCATAGATCCTCACAACTAACCCAGTAAGCCTTGAGAAAGCAAATATTTTGTTCATTTAACAGATAGGAAAACAGGTCCAAAGAATGCAAATAATTTGTGACCAACTCAAGATCTCAGATCTAATTAGTGGTAGAACCAGATTCCAGGCTGTGGGACACTGTAGCCCTCATTCTTCTCCCCATTGTACATCGGTGGGTTAGAGGTCACAGGAAGAAAGAACTCCTTTCCTGGAACAAATTATGTTGAAGCGACACATAAAATATTTCTGTTCATTGATTCATTTATCTGAGTTCATTGAGGCAGGTCTGTGATGGCTCTATGGGATGGGCAAAATGAGAGCAATATATTCTCCTTGGAGTCAAGAAAGGTAGGTCTCCCTCCGTAGAATACAAGACTAGTAGTCTACTCCGTAGTATTCTACAGAGTAGTATTCTAGTATTCTCCGTAGTATTCTACAGAGTAGAATACTAGCTCACTGAGATCTCTGATTTCTGCAGCCTCAGTGCAAGGGAGCCGTGCTGTTTGTTAGAAATGTGCATATTCTTAATAAGCAGCACATATTCATTGAAAACTTTCAATAAAGAAACTTAATCTTTTTTTAAAAAGCAAAACCTCTCCTCCTTATTCATCCTCAACCCCACATTTCATATTTAATCTCTGCTAACATAGCTTTCTCTGCATATAATCAGATACACAGACATACACATTTTGTGTTTTTTCTTTTTTAAGATAAATGGGATCACATTCTTCAACTTGCTTTTTGCAAATTGAGAGTAATCAAAGACACCTTTCTGTAACAATGCAGAAATGATGTTTATTCTTTTAAGTGGTTGTATAGCATTGTATAAAAAGCCATCACATGGCATTTCCCTATTAATCAATAATTCAATGGCTCAATGGCACTCAGTTTTTTCCTGTAACCAGAATTGTTGTTCCAAATATCTTTGTCCAATTGCATGAGAATTTCTTCAGCATAAGAATGGCATTTAATCAACACTTCTTGAGTCCTTTGTCTTCATATCATGTGACTAAGGAAAGAGGATGGCTGACCAATGGTGCAAGGTCATTTCAATGTAAAGAAGCTGGAAACTAATGCTCACAAGGGTAAAGCCAGGGTGCTTATGTAATTAGAGCAGAAAGTCAGTTCCCTAGCTCCGAACCCAGGTTCCCTTTATCCTCCAAATATATAGATATTGTAATAAAATATCAAAAGACTGTACTTTTTATTTGAACCCCTTGTACCCCTCTATCCCACTAAGCTACAAATCTGACCTCCAAGAGAAAAGTTAAGAGGATAAAAAAGCGAAAACCATTAGTAATCTAAGTACTCAAAGGAGATTAAACAAAGCAGAAAACTTTTATTTAAAACAGTCTCTAACTTTAATCACTTTACTGGGGTTTAACTTAAACAATAAACGAACACTTTAAAACATTTTGACAAGTTTAAAAAAAAAAATGTACACAGACATGTAACCACAACCACAGGCAAGATGAAGAGCAATTCTCTCACCTCAAAAAGCTCCCTCCTGGGAGCCTCCCTGGTGGCGCAAGGGGTTCGATCCCTGGCCAGGGAGCTAAGCCACATGGCGAGGCAGACCTCTCCTGTCTCTCCCACTGCTCCCCTCAGCAGTGTACTTCAGTCAGTCCGCCTGTTCTGCTCCCGCTCTGTCTCTGGTGGATCCTCTCACACATACCCCTCCACATTTCTGGCTTATACCCAGCTCTTGTATGCATAAATAAATAAATCTTTTATTAAAAAAAAAAAAACTCCCTTCTGCCCCTTTACGGAAAGTTGAATCCTACCCATCCCCTGCCCTGTGATCCTTTGCTGGGGTTTCTTTAACACTTTAGATTTCCCTCTCCTCTAATTTCATGTAAATGAAATGGCCTATTTTGATCAATGCAATGTTTCTGAAGATTCATACATGTAGCACATCAGTAACTAATTGCATTGCATTGCTTAATGGTATTTGGTTGTGGGTTTTTTTTTTTTGAGATTTATTTATTTATGCATACAAGTGCTGGGTGTAGGCCAGAGGTTTGGTGGGGGTGGGTTTGGGAGGGGACTGAAAGCACTGCTGAGAGGAGCAGTGGTCGAGACAGGAGAGGTCTGCTGAACTATGTGGGTGGGTCAGCTCCCTGGCTGGGGATCGAACTCAGATGCAGTGGCTGCTGATAGCTTGATAGTGCTGAGACTTTAACCTCTGCAACACCAGGGAGGCCCGGCTGAGTGGTATTTGATTTCAGAGATGTGCCACAATTTATCCATTCTTTTTTTTTTAAGATTTTATTTATTTATGCATACAAGCTGGTATGCAGGCCAGAGGTGCGGGGTGGTGAGTGGGTTCACCAGAGACAGAGTGGGGAAGTAGGACAGGCAGATCTGCTGAAGCACACTGCTGAGGGGAGCAGCGGGCTAGGCAGGAGAGATCTACTGTGCCATGTGGGAATCTCCCTCTCTGGGGATCGAACTCATGCTGCAGTGGCTCTAGACAGCTTCATAGTGCTGCGCTTAACTCTTTGCGCCACCAGGGAGGCACCCAGTTTATCCATTCTTGTTGATGAATAATTTGGGTTGAGTTCTAGTGGAAATTATTATACACACCCAAACACATACGCATGCACACACACGCACAAGCACAATAAGCCTGCATGAACACTTGTGGACATGTTGTTTTAATTTCTCTTGGATAAATAACTAGTAATTGCTTATATGCTAAATGTATTGTCAACTTGATTTTAAAGGCTGACAAAATATTTTCCAAAGTATTCATATGTTTTACTTTCTTACTGAGGAGTTTCAGTTGCTCCACATTTTTGCCAGGACTTGGTATTGTCATTCTCTACTACAGGTGAATATAGTGGTATTTTATTGGGATTTTAATTAGAATTTCCCTTTTAACTAATGATGCTGTGCTTATTTTCATGTGTCTTTTGGTGATTAATATATCTTTTTTTTGTGAAATGTCTCTCCAAATCTTTTGCTCATTTTTAATTAGGTTGTTTGGCTTCTTATATCTAATTGTATTGTCTTTTTATGTAAAATTTCTGTATATAAATTTTTATCAGTTATAGATATTACAAAATATTTTCTCCTAACCTTTTCATTTTCAGCAGAATGTTTTAATTTGAAAATTTTATTTTCTTTTTTTCAAAATTTTATTTATAGTGCCAATTCTTTGTCTAATCTAAGAACTCTTTGCCTACCCCAAGGTAATGAGGATTTTCTATTTTGTTCTATGCTAGAAATTATATATACTTAGCTTAACATTTAGTTCTGTGATTCATTTTGATTAATTTTTGCATATAGTATAATGTTAGAATATAAATTTACCCTATTTGCATATGAATTTCTTGCGTCAGTACTGTACTACCTTGATTTCTGTAGCTTTATAGCAAGTTTTGAAATAGGATAGTTTGAGTCCTCAAATTTGTTCTTTTCTTTCAAATTTTTTTTGACTGTTCTGAGTTATTTACCTTTCCTTTTAAAATTTAGAATAAGTTTGTTGAGATTGTGTGGAATCTATAGATAATTTAGAAAGAATTAAAAATTCTTCTAATTGGGCCTCCCTGGTGGCTCAAGGGGTTAAGTCTCAGCACTATAAAGCTATCCTCAGCCATTGCAGCACAAGTTCAATCCCCGGGCAGGGAGCTTCCCATGTGGTGCAGCAGACTTCTCCTGCCTGTCTCGCCCGCTATTCCCCTCAGCAGTATACTTCAGTAGATCCGTCTGTCCTGCTCCCCACTCTGTCTCTGGTGAATCCTCTCACTCTCTGCACCTCAGGCCTATACCCCTGTTCTTGTATGCATAAATAAATAAATCTTAAAAAAAAATGTTTTTCCACCTTAAAAATATTGAGTCTTCTAGTACATGAACATCAAATTCCCCCACATTTAAGTCTTTAATTTCTCTTACACATATTTTGTAACTTTCTGTGTATAATTATTGCATTTCTCTTATTAAATTTATTCTTTATTATTTTATTCTTTCTAAGGCTTTTGTGAATAAAAGTTTTTCAATATTTCAGACTGTTCTTTACTAGTATAAGAAATGCACTTTTTTTTTTTTACAGTTTTAGTATGTGGTTGGCATTTGGGAGGGAGGTGGGTTCCTTAGGATTTTACACACATAGGACTATGTCATCTGTGACTACAGGTTACTTCTTCCTTTCCAAACTGAATGTTTTTAATTAATTAATAATTAATTAACAGTATTTATCCCACTGACCAGAAGTTCTAGTAAAATGTTGACCAGACAACCCCTTGTCTTATTTCTGATCTTGCAGGTAGGGGGGGCATAGTGGAGGGGGAACCATTCAAGTATTCATTCAGTTTGTCACCATCAAGTATATCGTTAGCTATATATTTTTTAATAGATGGCCTTTATTTCTTTTTTAAAATGCCTTTTTTATTTTCTATTTCTCTCTTCATTATATTAATGTTCTCATTCAAACCCTTGTGCATACTTAAAGCAGCTCTTTTACAATCCTTACCTATTAATTTCATTGACTATCACTTCTGAGTTTGTTTCTATTTCCTTATTTTTTCTTCTGATTAAGGATAACCTTTTCTTGTTTTTCACTTGTCTAGTAATATTTGAGTGAGTGTTAGACATTGTAAATTTTACATTCTTGATTACTAGATTCCTATTACAAGAATCTAGTAATTTGACTTCCTCTGTTCTAGATAATCAATTAAAACAAATGTAAGATATGCTTTATCTTTATGAGGTTGATTTTTAAAGTGTTTAATAGGTCAACCTAAGTAGCCTTTACTCTAGAGTTAGTTTAGTCCCACTTCTAAAGTGTGACTTCCCTGTAATTTTTTTATTGGAGACCCAGATATGTAATGAGAATTTTACATTCGGACTGACTGGAATTCAAAATGAGCTCTTGGATGTTCATTTTTTGTGTGCTTTGTACAGTATAATATAATTTTGCCCTACATATGTATAATTTGGTATTAGGCAATATACTTGAGGAGATCCTTATGCAACTTTCTGAAACTATATCCCTATTTAGTTTCTTCCTCCCCAGCACTCTGTCCTATGAATTCCAACCACCTTAGCTTTTCCAATTTTCAGGCTCAGTCTTCTCAATTCAGTGACATTGCTGTGCCCTTTTTTAATTTTCCCGCCCCATGCAGTGGTCTAGAAATTACCTCTGTACAAAATGTTAGTGTCTTTCTCATTTATGTTCCTTCTGTCAGAGTCACAGTTTTGTATTATCTTTTGTTCATTGATTGGAAGCAGGTGATTCACACATCTTCTCCAGTTTTCTGCTTGTTAATGATGAAAAGTTACAACATTGTCAGAGGTAGAAATTCATTATATTTTAATTCTATAAATTTGCAAACTAATTCGAAACTAAAACCTGGATTACTCAACTTATCGATTACCAAGATGAATAAGTTCTGCGAATGTAATGTATACAATGGTGATGATAGCTAATAACATAGAGTATATGCTTGAAAATTACTAGATAGACCTCAAGCATTCTCATCACACCCATACACAAAAAGATTAACTTGATGGATATATTAATTATCTTGATCTTGGCAATCATTACAACAATGTGTGTGTACACGTGTGCATGTATGTATGTGTGTGTAGTCATCATGTTCTACATTTTAAATACTTACAATTATCTTTGTCAATTATCTTTCTCAATTATTCCTCAATTAAGTTGGAAAAACATGCAAAGAGACAAGAGACAGGTAGTTTTGACATTGAAGAAGAGGAGACAATATGACCATGGAGGCTGAGATTGGAGTGTGATGTAGCCACAAGCTAAGGAATGCTAGAGTCAGCGGAAGCTGGAAGGATCAACTAATAAATTCTCCCCTAAAGCCTTCAGAGGGAATGCAGCTTTACCAACACCTTGAGTTTTGGGTTTCTGACCCCCAAAATTGAAAGAGAATAGACTGCTATTGTTTTAAGTCACAAAGTCTGTAGTAATTTATTATGGCAGTCACCAGAGTATAATACACATTCCTTTTAATCTTTTCCTTGCAGAAATATTTTAAAGCAAATCTTAGCTCCACTGTTACCATTTCACCTATTCTCCCTTTCTTTCCCCACTCTCTGTAAGTGGCCATTACTTCTGTAGGTCTGCATAAATTGATGTATCACATGATTGTCCAGAAGCTTCCCATATGGTGCCCTGAGCCCCATTCTATATTACTTGGCAAATACACAGTATCTGATTATACCTAAGTGCATCGTTAATGAGGTCAGTTTTCAAAATAACTTACATAATCCCTGCTTAAAAACAATTTCCAAACCAAGATAAAGAAAAAAATAATGAAGCTGACAAAAGGGAAGAAACAGATAATCTATAAAGGAATACTGATTAGGCTAACATCATACTTCTCTGAAGAAACACTATGGGGAGAAAAGAAAGGCATGACATAAAAAAACTCCAAGATGAAAAATGCTAGCCAAGAATATTTTATCCTGAAAAGCTCTCCTTCCTGCATGAGTAAACAATACGGAACTTCTCAGACAGACAAAATCTTCAGGAATTTACTACTACCCAATCCCCACTCCAAGAAATATTAGAGAGTCTTAGGATGGAAACCAAGAGAGGAACAAAGAAGGAATGAAATAGAATCCCAAAATGATGAACATAATGGCAGTAACAGACTTCCACATATATTGATATATGAGTCACCCTAAACATTATTGGACTAAACTCACCAATGAAAAGACACAGAGTAGCATGTTGGATTAGGAAACAGAATCCAATCTTCTGTTGCCTGCAGGAAAGGCACTTATATGGTCAACTAATCTATGACAGAGGAGAAAATAATATGCAAGGAATACACAAGGAAAATCTCTTCAATCAATGGCGACTGGAAAACTTGTCAGCCACCTGCAAAGAATGAAACTAAACTACTATCTCAACAACATACAGAAAAATCAACTCAAAATGGATAGAAGACTTAGATGTAAGACCTGAAGTCATAAAATACATAGAAGAAACACAGACAAAACACTCCATGACATAAACTTCAGAAACATCTGAGGACTCATTCAGAAGAAAGGAAAAAAAGGAGAATATAAACAGCTGAGAGTATTTCAAACAGAAAAGCTTCTGTACAGCAAAAGAGACAGCAGCCAAAATGAATGAATAAAAGAAAATATTTGTACACTGTACATCTGATAAGGGATGGCTGTCAAAGATCTACAAAGAGTTTACACAACTCAGCAAAAGCAAAGCAAAGAACCTAATTTGAAAAATGGCAGAAGAGCTAAACAGACACTTCTCCAAAAAAGAAATGCAAACAGCCAACTGGCATATGAAAAAAAAGTTCAACATCTCTTATCATCAAGGAACTGCAAATGAAAACCACAGTAAGATACCACTTTAAAGAATGACCTTTATTAAAAAATCCAGAAACAAGTGCTGATGAGAATGACAGTATCTAGCTGGAATTCACAATTTAACACTGTCTTATTTTTATGGTTTTATATTTATGGCAAGAATACTAGTAGTTTATAAAGACTTCTATAACAAAGAACCACAATGTGGGTAACTTAATAAAACAGAAATTCATTGTAGTTTAGAGGCTAGAAGTTCAAAATCCAGGTGTTAGTAAGGCCAGACTTCACTGAGACTCTAGGTAGAATCCTTCCTTTCCTCTTCCTAGCTCCTTGTGAAAACCAGCAATCCTTGATGTTCCTTGGTTTGCAGATGCATCCAGTCCAATTTTTGTCTCTCTCATGGTGGGCCACTTTCACATTGTCTTCCTTTTATCTATCTCTGTCAGTGTCCAAATTTCCCCCTTTTTATAAGGTCACCAGTCACACTGGATTAGGACTTACTATAATAAACTCGTTTTAACTTGATTATCTCTGTTTTGACTTTATTTCCATGTATTTTCACATTCAGGGATATTGGTGGCTAGAAGTTCAATATGTCCTTTGGGGGCACAATTCATCCATAACAGCAATGAAAATTGGTTTCCATTTATATGGTGATATAGAGCAGTAGAATCTAATCCCATAGTGACTATTATCAACTGAAAATGAATAAGCTCTTCTTTAACATTGAGAAATTGCACATCGTTCCTTTTCTTTTTGAATTTACATTTTCTATTTCACTCCCCTCACAGAATTATAACCAAATGCAGTCCTTCTCAACCACAGGTGACTTTGCTTCATAAGGGCTTTTGGCACTATCTAGATACATTTATGGGTGTCATAATTTAGAAAGAAGGGGATGCTACTGGTATATACATGGAGGAGGTCAGAAAAGTTGCTAATTATCCTTAAGAACACAGGGAAGTGCTCCCCCAAATAGCAGCAGAGAATTATCTGCCCCATAATGTATTGTGGTGAAGAAACCCTGACTCCATGTAATAGAATCTTAAGCCTAAAGTCTTGGTAGACCATTCTACTTACTGCAATAAAAATATGCTTATAAAAAACAAAATAACATTTTTGCTATGTATAGATTGAAAGGTTGTATCATTCCCCCCGTCCCAATTTATATATTGAATTCTTAATTCCCAGTGTGATAGTATTAGGAGGTGAGGTCTTTGAGAAGTGATTTGGTCTTGAGAGTAAAGTCTTTATAAATGGATTGATTCTCTTGTGAAAAAGACTTCAGAAAGCCCTTTTACCCCTTCTACAATTTGAGGACACAGCAAGGAGAAAGCTATAGAAGCAAGGCCTCACCCACACCAAATCTACTGGCACCTTCGTTTGGAAATTCCCAGTTTCTGGAACTATAGGAAGTAAATTTCTATAAATTAGGAGCCATCTAGTTTAAGGTATTTTTATTATACTAGTCTGGACAGTCTAAGACAATTTTTTATTGCAGACAGCCATAAAGTTTTAGGAGATTAAATTCTTTTCTCAAGTTGTCATTGTCATTCTATCAAGACAAAAATTTATTTTTTTAAAACAGACTTATGAAAAAATGGTCATCATAACTTACTACTAAGAAAATCAAAATCAAAATCATAATGGGATACCTCCACACACCTCTGAGACTGGTTCTTATCAAAAAGACCAGAAACGGAAAGTGTTGGCAAAGATGTGGAGAAAAAGAAACTCACGTATACTCTGGTGGGGTTGTGTAGTGATCCAACCCTTATGAAAACCAGTAAGGTGGTTTCTCAAAATATTAAAATTATATCTACCATGTGATACAGTAATCCCTTTCCAATCTACCCAAAGAATACAAAAATGCTAATTTGAAGGAAAATGTGCACTCCTATGTTCCTTGCAGCATTGTTTATAACAGCTAAGTTACAGAAACAACCAAAGTACCCAATAACAAATGAGTGAATAAAGATGTGGTATATATACATGGACCACAGTGGAATATTATTCAGCTATAAAAAAGATAAAATTTTGCCACTTGTGATAGCTGGAACTGAAAGAAAATGAATTATGCTAAGCAAAATAAGTCAGAAGACAAATACTGGAAGATTTTACTCATATGTGGAATATAAAGAAACAAAAGAAGGAACAGCCAAACTAAACCAAAACAAACACTAGAAATCTGACTGTAGAACGGGGCTATCACAAGGGATGGTGAGAATGAGAAACAAAAAGTGGAGGGGCCCTGTCAAGTAACCATCACAGATGGGCAGGTTCATGGTTGATTTGGGGAGATAAGAGAATCTTGGAGCCCTCGGTAGATTTGACAGGCCTTTACTGATGAAGCTGAAGACCCAGCACACAGGCAGGCCAGCAGGCAGGGCGGAGGGAGGTTGGGAGGCTGAGAGGCAGGCAGCAACTGAGCCTCCCAGCCTCCATCATCTCTGCACTCCTCCTCTGGCTTCTCTCTAGCTTTCCTTCTCTCTCTCTCCTCTTATCTCCATCTTTATCTCCCTTATCTCTTGGCCTATGTGTCAATATTTATAGGTATGTATGTCCCATGCTCTATGGTTTTTTGGCCCAGGTGTCTGTACCTATAGGTGTGCATGCCCCATACTCACTGCGAAGCACTTTTTTACAATAACAGGATATCACAAGTGGGTAATGAAACCTGGGAGGAAAGCAAAACCACAGGTGGCAGCTATAGAAGCTAGCAGGGGGGAGGCAGAAAAGAACCTGACTTACTCCATTTTACTTACATAACCCAATGGACTTTAGTAGAAGTGAAATCGGGCAGAACGGGGCTCAAATGCCCAGGCTCTGCAGCAAGAGCCACCAAAATACCCCAAAAGGCCAAAAGGCCAAATACAACAAAGGACAGTGCCTGATGAGAGGACAGGTCACTGCCTGTGGGTTCTCACCCGCGCGCACAATTGCAGGAGACTTCAGGCTACAGGAACAACAACAGCAAACATGGGGTTTATTGTACAAACGGGGGAAACAGAGAGCTCACTGCAGCCTCAAGTGGCGGCCGCCTCACCCAGAACGCAGCAGGGACGGCAGCTCCTTGGGAGGTGCTGGGTTAGGCCAACAAACAGGCCTCTGAGACACCAGGCGCAGGCCTCTGGGGCTCCTTTCAGGCTATGTCAGAGACAGCACCGGAGGCCCAGTCTCTGCAGAGTCCTTTGGCTTCTCTTCCTCCTCGGAGGGCGGCTGCTGGTGCTTCTTTTCTTCTTTCTTCTCTTCTCAGAGGCCAGGAACTGACTTCTCTCTTCTCTCTCCGGAGTCTGGAACCGCCGTCTTTCTTCTCCTGGGGGCTGGTCGTGTCGTGTCTTCTCCTGTTCAGTTCAATCTTTTCCCCCCTCTTCGGTTCTATCTTATCTTTTTCCTCTTTTTTCCTCTCTTCGGTCCAATCTTTTCCTCTCTTCAGTCCAATCTTTTTTCCTTCCTCCTTGACTTTTTTTTCCATCCCTCCAGTCCTGGCTTATATCCTCTCCCAGAGTACCATCCATAAGTCTTATTGGACCTTGTTCAATCCTGGAGCTGATTGAACCGACCCATCAGCTCCTAGCACCTGATTGGTCCATACAAAAAACGGCAGTTACTGGGCAGGAGCAACTGCCATAACTGACTCCGGAGCAGCGGGATAAGAGGCCCCACCGCTCCTGCAGGCACCCAAGCTGCTAAGGCAGCTTGGTTCCGGTAACAGAAGAATTATTGGAACTTAGGTTCTGGGTATGGTGTGGTGAAAATACTTAAAGAGGTATAAATCTCTACCCCTAAAATATATACTGTTTTGTAAACCAATGTTAGCTCAATAAAAAAACAAATTATTTAAAAATAATTAAAAGTTAAACACTTAAGTTGTTGGTGTTCAAAAGCATTAGCTAGATATGTGACAATATAGAAAAACGTCCATGATCTGTTGTCTAGAAATTATTGAATAATATCAATAATAACGTTGTTCTTTTGAAGTTTTATATTTGTATATTAAAATGTCAGAAAAGTTAGCAATGATAACTTTGGAAATGAGAAGGAGAATGTTAGGGTGTGAGTGTTAGAAAATTTTTAGAGTTTTATGCATGTTTTCATTGAATGTATTTACAATGCACAGGCATTTTTCTAACTTACAAAGATTTTATTTTTAATTACAAACAACTGGGCATGTAGTTTAAGAAATAGTAAAACTAAGTTGATTGTGGTGGTTACTTTTTAAAGCAGGGTCTCCACTGCATCAGGATGTTTGAAATTTGCCTGGTTAAAGGACAGGAAATTTGCTAACAGCTCTCCATTGGCCTGCCCCAAGCCCTCCGTGGCCGGGAGCTACGGACCCCAGCTAAGGAGTAGATACTGTGTGCGCGCAAGTTTCATTCAGCTAGCGCTTCTTGAGCATCTACTGTGTGCTAGACCTGAAGTGTACTCTGAACTCCACGGCAGGTTTTTCAGAAGAGAATCTGGTGTTAGTTCATTCAAAATGAAACTATGGGACTTTCATGCCAGTCAGAAATGTATGTGTAATTGTTAGCTCTTTTGGAGCTTGTTCGAATTGCTCTGCTCTCTAAAATGATTATGTTCTACAAACTTTCTTCCTAGTCTCCAAATTTCTTGATAAAGTGTTTTCCACACTTGTCTGATCACAGGAATCACCAATCAACTAAGTTGACTGTGGTAGTTACTTCTGATGTTTGTTAAAATTAAGATTCCAAGACCTCCACCCACCAACCTCCACCCAAGAACTTCTTAGTTAGAATCTCCAGGGTCCTTTTAAATCGCCCCATGATTTTTGTGAACAGATAAGTTTGTAAAACATTGCTTTAGTTAAACAAATAACTGAGTCTTAAGTTTTTACAACCAGATGAGCCCCAGAGAAGTTCTCATCAGTGGCTCTAAACTTAAGCACTCATCAGAATCACCTGGAGCATTTATTAAACAACAGTTGCTGGGCTCTACTTGAACTTTCTGATACAGTGAAACTGGAGTGCTACTGAAGAATTTACCTTTCTGTTAAGTTCCCACATGATGCTACTACTAGTCCAAAAGTGAGATATTGAAACCACCGATCTATCCCCACCCCTTTTTTTAAACAAAGGCCACAATGGAAGATACATTTTATGTCACAACCTAGTACCCCTACATGTGTTCATCTGAGAAGTTCCAAAGATCAATACTTAATTCTTACTATGAACAATGCACTCACATATTTTATTTTTTCTTTCACTCTTTAAAAGTCCATCAAATCGCACAAACCAACAACAAATTGAAACCAGCAAATTGAAAAAACACTGAATCTACCAATTTTTTGACAGGGACATATTAGTCCGCTCCACACTTTTTTGATCACATGCCATTTAGCTAAAACATTTTGAGCATGCACTCTCAAAGTGCATACATTTATAAATGAGATACTTGTACCTTCTTGAGCTATCAAATAACATCATTTTAATCAATGCCATTTTATTATAACATTGATGGAGAAAAAAACTGATTCCTGGCCAGGGTTCCTCTCTGTGTGGAGTTTGCTTATTCTTCCCACGTCTGTGTGGGTTTTTTCCGGGGTTCTGATTTCTTCTCTCATCCCCAGGATATACACATGAGGTTCACTGGTGTGTCATAATTGTCCATGCCTGAGTGAACATGGGCATGATGCTGATGTGTCCTGCAATAGAAGGGCATCCTGTCCAGGATTAGTGCCCACCTGTGCCCTGCACTACCACGACAGGCTCTGGCCATCCTTAACCCTGAACTGAAATAAGCAGGTCAGGAAATGAATGAATAAATGAATGGAAATGATTTTTGAAGACTGGAAGAGTTTGGGATCTTTATTTTTATACTTGGTGATGTTTTTGTCACTGGGAATATGCAGTAGGAACTTGACTGTTGTTTATATCAATTAGTCTCTGGTAAAAATGGTTTCTTTATACATTGTTTTTGCTTAAAGTTGCAGTTTCCAAGAACCCATGAACAGTGTTAAGTGAGGACTTACTGTATCAAATATTAGTAAAACTTAATATTTTTCTTAACATTTCAAATGTTAAAAAATGTACATTAAAGTGCTAAAATTTCATACAGCTCCCTAGAGGATCATCTTTTCATAGGATGGAAAGTGCTCTCCCTTCCAGAATCCTAGAGGCTGAATGAGGAGCCCATGATACACAGATGGCTTCCTGTGATTTTGCTTGTGTTTAAAGTTCTTAAAAAGTGAGCAGGTGCTTCATAAATGACAAGACAGTGTTAGCGTTCTTTTTTGCTCCATTTTTAAAAAGTTTTCAAGTATGATTTAAAGAAATGTGAATATCCATTAGACTTCTGTGTTATCTCTGCTAGGAGATGTTTTAGTTAAGTCATTTTAAATATGACATTTTATTTTTCACAATGGATCCAATTGTCAGGTATTGAGATACCAGTTCTTTCAAGAAATGTATTTGGAGGAGGGCCTCCTTGGTGGCACAATGGGTTAAGCGCTGTGGAGCTGTCAGTGACTGCAGTGCGAGTTCGAGTTTGATGCCTGGCTGGGGAGAATCCCACATCATGAGGCAGACCTCTCCTGCCTCGCCCACTGCTCCCCTCAGCAGTGTATTTCGGTTGATCTGCCTATTCTGCTCCCCACTCTGTCTCTGGTGAACCCTCTCACCACCCCACACTTCTGGTCTGCACCTCAGCTTGTATGCAAAAATTAAAAAAATAAATAAATCTTTAAAAATTGTATTTTGAGGAGGTCTGAGGGAAAGAATACATTTTATGAAACATGACAATGAAGTTCATAACTGATCTTTGACTAGGGGTTTTAAGTATGTTGTTAAAAATCTGTAATGGACAGTTAAGAGAATTATCAGACAGAGAAATGTACATATTTGCCAAATGAGGATTTCAGCAGAGGTTTTGCTTTTTATCAAATGAACTTAGGTTGCAGTTCAAGTTTGAAAGGGAGAGCCTGTCATTGTTGTTCTACTTCTGGTTTGGCTGTTTACATTCCTCTATTGAACTTAACATCTTCACAAGCTTTTTGCAAGTATATTTTGAACATTTATTCAAGCCAGGATCAGAGGCCACGGATACTGACAACTTACTTTCGTTTTCTTCCTTTTCCATGACTATATTTATGGAATATCATAATATATCACTATATCATGAATACAGGCAAAACCTGAAAAAGCCCACAAAAATAAGTGTTTTTATAAATAACACAGAAAATAAACACTGCTGTTTTATTGAGCAAAATCAATTTTGTATGATCTATTTCAACCTAAATAATGTCGCTTTTGCTTTAAAAATAAAGGAATGTGAATACCATGGCATTTTTGTTAAAAGGTTTATCAAAATTTTTATATGATATAATTTTCCAGAAGTCTTAAGTAGGATAGATAAATGGTGATCATTCACAATACCTATGAGCTGGGTTTTTCTAAAACAGTAGGCCTGGTTCTAATACCCGTTTTACTTTCTTATTGCAACAAAAACTGCCCTGGACAGTTTACTAGCTATGTCATCTGAATGATGAGACCCACCAAGGAGAAGTTCAACCCCTTATGGGGATCTGGCTCCTAATTTCATTGTATCAAGTTCCTGGTAAATAAGGAGAAGTGAACTATAGACACGGGGCCATTTCCACCTCTTTGTGGTGAGTTGTAGTGACCGAAACTTTTGGAGTTCTCAAAAGGAAGGAAGAAGGCTCTGCTGCTACCTTCTATTCCCAGAAGGGAAATTTTGTCTTTGTTCCTATCATAGAAAAACTTCATAAGGGGTTAGCTAGGCAATCTGTATGTGACCCTCTATGGCTCTCTTGCTCTCTCTCTCTCTCTCTTTCTCTTTCACATACACACACACAAGAAAAAGAAAGAGAAAAAGAGAATAGGTTTGATTGTCAATAAAGTTCAGAACAATTGAACCTATATGGTCACTAGAGCCATTTATCATTTCCAAATATTATTAATGACAAAGTCCAAAAGAAACAAAACCTGATTCTTTCTGCCCTATCTTGCCCCCAGAGGTCACACTTCCAAAATTAAAAAGAGGGAAATTAAAAACCTCAATTGATTTCTTCACATAGAGTAGGAAAATCTTTCAAATTTGGTGGAAAAGGAAATCACTCTTCATCTAAAAATTAAACTTTGAAGTTTAATAAAAGCAGAGCAAATTCCCAGTTTAGACAGGGGGATTCTTGGAGGTAAAACAGCCTTGAGAAAACTCTGTAGAATGTTGACCTTAATTCCCTGAGGGCACAGGAATAAGAAGTAGGAACAAAACAGTGCTGCCCCAGAAAGATCATTGGTCTCCCTATCTCCCCTGGTGCTTTTTTTCCCTCACACTCCAGCCAGTCCTCACCCCTTGGTGTTTCACTCTGTGTAAGCCTGTCTGTGTCTCCCTTCCTTCTTCCTCTTTTTGCTTTCCTACTTTTTTTCCCCTACTTCACCTCACCCCATCCTCTAACCGGCCATAAAGTAGCATAGAAATATATTTACCTTTGTTAAACACATTAAAAACATGGGCATTTCCCAATTTTAATTTTAAGAAGTCAATGATCTTAACACATCGTGGTTCCTGTTGAAAAATTGTTTGTTTTCAACTTGTATATGATCTTTGGTGTGTGATTATTTAGTCCCTAATAGGTGAGTGACTCACTCATAAGTGGAAAAAATTCTCCTTGCCCCAGTTTAGATTAAGGAATTGCTCAATTTGGTGTAAAGTAAAAGCCAGGGAAAACACTTTTATTAGTTTTGTTTGGGCTCCACCTAGTGGCTGACAACCAGAACACAAGCTCTTAATGGAACTGAAAAAAATCATTTTTCCTTTCTTATGTATATGAAATCAAATTTTTTATTAGAAAATGTTCTTGAGAGAGAAAAGGGAAGATTATGGATGTATAGGATCCTGTATTCATCACTTCCCTCAAGGAAACAGAGGGTTGGAGTCTGGAGGGAGTAGCTACACCAGAAACATTGCTGAGGTTATGAGGACTAGTATCTCAACAGCGAGGAGAAAAAGAGTATCTGAAAGGAGGAGAGAAACAGTAAGTCAGGAATTGTGCCAATAGAGGTACCTGCTGTGCTTCCTGAGGCCCTGATCTGAGCTGGAGAGTGCACACTTCTCAGTGAGAACATACCTGACTCAAAGAAAGAATCGGGGTGGACACATGGCGCATCAGACCTCTCCTGTCTCGCCTGCTGCTCCCCTCAGTAGTGTACTTCAGTAAATATGCCTGTTCTGCTCCCTACTCTGTCTCTGATTAATACTCTCACCCCCACACGTCTGGTCTACACCCCAGTTCTTCTATGCAAAAAGAAAAAAAGAGAAAAGAAGGGGGAAAAGAAGAATCAGGGTGGCCCAGTGACTGGTTTTGGCAGTTGGAAGAGTCAGTGACCTGTCCCTATAAATCTGTTGGTGCACAGAGTTGACAAAACCTGAATGGGGGAACTAGAAGAGGGATCTTTTTATCCCCAATGGTATCTCTGCTACTACTACAACTGGAGAACTCAAACCCCACCCCTGCATCTCCTGCAGCCTACTCTGCACAAAGCTCCAGCTCCTGGATGAGGGAGCTACCCATCCCTCCCGCACTCCACAAACAGCCTGCTCCCAGCTTCTGTGGCCAGAAAAGGCAAGTAACCACAGTGGACACAGTCTGTTGAGCAGGGCAATCCTGGTTTGTTTTTGTTTTTTGTTTTGTTTTGCTTGTTTTTATTTTCTGTGCTCACCTTGAAGAGCCTTCCTGGAACTAGTGCGATCTCTAGGGATTCCCTGCTCTGCTGGAGAATTCAGGCCCACCCCCAAGGTAAATCACTGGTAGCCTCATCTACAGGAGGCTCCTAGTCTGACTTTGGCAAGTGTAGGGGCCAGACAAAATTCCCCACTATGCAAACTGCAATTCAACTGCCAAGTATGCAGTCAGAAAATGCCAATTTCCCTCTGTAAGCACAGTCTGCAGAATAAAGAGCATCCTGATTGCTGGTGGCCAGGGGTGGAAAGTGAGGACTGATACCCACCTCCACCAAGCATGCTCTCTCAAGCTTCCTGGGAAGTTCAAAACTTGCCACTGCTGGAGAGTACAAGACTCCTGGAGAGAAGACCTAAAACAGAAAAATGAACAGACAAAAATACACAACATATGTCAACTTGAGAACTCAAGAAAATATGACACCAAAAGAAGAGAACAATTCTCCAGAATCCAAACACAAAGATATGGAAGATCTTGTCTTTCTATCAGAAAATTCAAAATTATCATGATATAGAAGTTAAAAGAGAGGGGAGAAAAGAAGAAAAATAAGTCAAAGTGATCAAGAAAATGCTGAAAAGTTAATCAAAGAGATACAGCAAAATTCAGAGAAATGAATGAATGCCATGAGAAATATAACTGGTAAAAGTCATACAAAATATAAATTGAAATATTTAACAGAAAATGGAAATGGGAAGATTTAAAGAAGAAAAAAAGGCAGTTGCAGGATACAAAAAGATCAATAAAGATAAAAGTTGGAGAAAGCTATGGATGCACACTAGATCAAATGGAGGATCAAACAAGTGACCTTAAAGATGATAATACACAAAGATCCCAGGGAAACAAGTAAGAGAAATACAAAGAAAAGAATTTTAAAAATTACCAATTCTATTAGGAAATGCAGCATAAGGATAATTGCTAAGAAGGGAAAAAGAGAAAGAAGGGAATAGAGAACTTACTCAACAAAATAAGAAGGAAAAACACCCACAAGCTGGGGAAAGAAATAACTATTCAAGTCTATGAAGCTAAAAGATCACCTGCTTCTCTAAATGTAATGAGACATTTACCAAGACATATAGTCATAAAACTGCCAAGTACTCAAGACAAAGAATATGAAAGCAGCTGGGCGAGAGGAGGGGATGGAACAAGTAACAAAAATGTACATCCATCAAGCTTTCATCAGACTTCAATGAGGAAACAGTGTGGACAAAAAGAGAATGGAATGACTTGTTCAAAATATTCTTAAAAATAGCCAGCTAAGAATATTATAGCTTGCAAAACTCTTCTTGAGATATGAAGGAGAAATAAAGGTCTTCCCAAACAAACAGAAACTGAAGGAATTTGCCAACACTAGACCCCCATTACAAAACATGTTGAAAGGAGCTCTCCTATTTAAATAAGAGAAGAAAACACATTTAAAAAAAAAGTGAACAATGAATAAAATAGAACCAACATGTTAAAGGCAAAATGGCAATAGCAAATTCTCATATATCAATAGTCACTGCAAATGTAAATGGACTGAATTCACCAATCAAAAGACAGAGTGGTCAGATGGATCAGAAAACAAAATCCTACTTTCTGAAATCTCCAAAAGACACATCTGAGCTTCAAAGATAAACATGGGCTCAAAGTTAAAGGGCAAAAGACAATCCCAGAAGCAAATGTGATCCAAAAAAAGGTTAGGGACAGCTTTCTGGAACTGTGAGTAAAAGCTGAGGGAGGGACCAGCAAACAAAGGTGAGCAGCAAACCCCAGAAGAGTGCCCTCCAACCCACATGTGGCCATTGAAGGCAGGCAGGGGAGAACCTCACACCCGCATACCCTTTCCAGAACAGTAAATCAAGCCAAGAAGGCAGAGGGAAGTCCCAGCCCTCATGGGGAGCGGCAATCACCTGGGAGAGTGCCTTTTGGTCCACACATAGCGTTAGAGTCTATGTGAACCCCTACATGCCTGCACCAACCCTGCTTGGCATTATAGGTTAAGATGAACACATAGGGGAAGAGACCCACAGTATAGAGAGACTTGGTAACCTCCAGGGCTAATGCCCATCAGCCCATCCACGGCATCACAGTCCTTGCGAAGTCTGGCATGGCAGTGCCTGACCTGGTCCAGCCACCAGTTCTCGATGTCCCAGTAGGAGTGCTCCAAAGAGATGCCCACCAGCACCGGTGGTGTAGTGGCCCTGTGCATAGAACAAATTTGAAAGCAAACAACAAGGAGATGGAAAAATATTAATAGCTAAGCAAGCCGTCTGGGGAATGACATACCACAAAAAGAAAATCAGCTCCCAGAAATCAACAGCACAGACATGGAAGAATTTCTCTACCTGAGACAGAATTCCAAATTGCCATGATTAAAAAACATAGTAAAGAAGAAAAGGAAAAGAATGATATGAGAAATATAATCAACAAACTGAAGAATGAAAACGAATCTTTAAAGAAGGAAATGCAGGAAGTTAAAGATTAATGGAGGAAATAAAGAATTCTTTGGAAAAGCAACAAAAATGGAATTGATGAAATGGAAGAACAAATCAGTACTTTCCAAAGCTGAATAAAAAAGAGATAGAAAACCTAAACAAACCAATTACAAGTAATGAAATCAAAACCCTCCCCCAAAAACAAAAGCCCAGATCCAGATGGTTTTACAAATGAGTTCTACCAAATGTTCAAAGATGAGCTGGTGCTTATTCTACAAAACCTCTTCCAAAAAATTGAGAAAGAAGGAATACTACCAAGTAAATTTTACAAATCCAACATCACACTAATACCAAAACCAAACAGAAAACACACCAAAAAAGGAGATTACAGATAATCTTCCTAATGAACACTTATGCAAAAATACTCAACGAAATCCTAGCAAACCAAATCCAACAATGCTTCCAAAGGTCATACATTATAACCAACTGGGATTAATACCAGGGACACAAAGATGGTTCAGAATCCAAAAATCAATGAATGTAATTCACCACATCAACAAAAAGAAAAACAAAAACCATATGATCGTATCAATAGATGTTGAGAAAACATTTGATAAAGTCCAGCATCCATTTATGGTGAAGGTCCTTGAAATTCTTCTAATGGGAGGAACATACCTCAACATAATAAAAGCCATATATAACAAACCTACAGCCAATATAATTCTTAATAGTGAGAAACTAAAAGCCTTCCCTTTCAGTTCTGGAACAAGACAATGATATCCACTCTCACCACTGCTTTTCAATATAATACTGGAAGTCCTGGCTAGTAGGCAAGAGAAAGAGATACAAAGAATCCAAATAGAAAAAGAAGATGCAAAACTACCACTATTCACAGATGATATGGTAATATATAGACAGAACCCTAAAAAATCCACAAACTAATTAAAAAAATAAACCAGTTTAGTAAAATAGCATATTACAAAATCAACACACAAAAATCAGTAGCCTTCCCACATGCAAATAATATATATGAAGAAGAAATCAGGAAAAGCATCCCATTGACAATTGTACCAAAAAAAAAAATATCTGGGAATAAATCTCACAAAGGAGGTGAAAGACCTATACTAAGAAAACTATACTAACTATACTAAGAAAACTATAAAACGTTGATTAAAAATAAAAAATAGAAGAAGATACAAAGAAATGAAAAGACATTCCTTGCTCGTGGATTGACAAAACTAACATTATCAAAATGACTATTCTACCAAAGCAATTTACAGATTCAATGCAATTCTAATAAATGTATCAATGGCATTCTTCAAAAAAATAGAACAAATACTAATGAAATTCATATGGAACTATAAAAAACTCGAATAGCCAAAGCACTTATGACTAGAAAAAGGAAGAATGGAGGTATGGCACGCCCAGACTTCAAACTATACTACAAAGCTATAATGATTAAAACAGCATGGTACTGAAACAAAAACAAACACACAAACCAGTGGAACCAAATTGAAACTCAGACATAAAGTCAGACATATGGACAACTAATCCATGATGAAGGACTGGAACAAGGACAATATCTTCAATAAATGGTGCTGTGAAAATCAGACCACTACATGCAAAAAAATGGAAGTGGACTTTACCTCACACAATATACAAAGGCCAACTCAAAATATATAAAAGACCTAAATGTATGGGAGAAAACATAGGTAAAACACTCTATGACATACATCTCAGAAATATCTTTAAAGATTTATCCCTTGAAGCAAAGAATATGAAGGGAAAGACAATAGCCGGAACTACATCAAACTAAAAATCTTCTGAACAGCATAAAAGACAATAACCAAGAAGAAGAGACACCCCACTGATCAGGAGAAAGTATTTGTACTCCACAAAACTGATAAGGGACTGATATCAAAGATATACAAAGAGCCTACACAACTCAATAAAAACAAAATAAAGAATCCAGTCAAAAAGTGGGCAGACGAGCTTAAATAGACACTTCTCCAAGGAGGAAATGCAGATGGTCAAAAGGCACATGAAAAAAATGTTCAACATGGGCATCCCTGATTGTGCAGGGGTTAAAGTCTCAGTGCTATCAAACCATCACCAGCTACTGTGGCCAGGGAACTGACCTACATATGGCACAGCAGACCTCCCCTGTCTTGCCTGCTGCTCTCTTCAGCAGCATTTCAGTAGATCTGCCTGTTCTGCTCCTCTTTCTGTCTTTGGTGAGTCCTCTCACTCACCCCCAACATCTCTGGCCTACACCCCACTTACTGCATGCATGCATAAATAAAAATAAAATCTTTTTTAAAAATGCTCAACGTCTCTTATAATCAGGGAAATGCAAATCAAAACCACAATGAGTTATCACCTCACACCAGTAAGAATGGCCCACACTGAAAAAACTAACAACAAATTCCAGAGAGGATGTTGAGAAAAAGGAACCCTTTTACGTTGCTGGTGGGAATGCAAACCAGTCCGTACTCCGTGGAAAGCTGGTAGAGGACCCTCAAATTACTAATGGATCTACCATATGACCCAGTTATTCCACTCCTCAGAATCTACCCAAGGAACACAAAAACATTTATTCAAAAGGAAACCTGCACTCCTATGTTCATTGCAACACTATTTACAATAGTTAAGATATAGAAACAATCTAAATGCCCAAAAACAGATGACTGCATCAAGAAGATGTGGTGTATATACACAGTGGAATATTATTCACCAATCAAAAAAGATAAACTCATGCCATTTGCAGCAACATGGATGGGGCTGGAGAGGATTATGCTCAGTGAAATTAAATAAGAAGGAAAAAGAAATATATCAAATGGTTTCACTTATGGGAGGAACATCAGGAAAACATACAAGGGATCAGAAAATAAAAAGACAAAACTAGCAGGCAAACTATAAATTGAAGACATTCAGCAGGGGAGGGGGAGGAAGAGGGACCAAAATGAGAGGGAAGACCACAATAGTCTATGATGATGGTTTGTGGGTGTCTTGGTAGTGGTAATTTTATAGGGGCAACACCTGAGAGGAGAAATCGAACACTGTACAAAGATGAACAACCTTGTAAAATATATAAATAATAATATAAAAATAAAAACAGATCTAACATAAGATCCAGCAAACAAAAAAAATGTCAAGCTCAGGATGCAAAAAACAGAATTTGTTTAACAAATGGAAGATTGGGGAAAAGGAAAGAGTTCTTAAGCCCACGTAAGGCCATCTATCCTTCCCTAGGTAGTGCCACAGTACCCAGTAGTCCACACCAAAAGCTACTCATGCAAGATCACATCATCCTTTCAATGAGCTCCTGGAACTGGTGGTACACCAGTAAATGGTGGACCAGGACCCAACTAACCTGTGGCTGCTGGGGTTAGTCACAGGTGATGCTGCTGAGGCAGCCCCACAGCAGCATTTCTCCTGAAGCTGAAGTCAAATTTCCTTTCTGAAGCCAAAGTCAAGTCTGTCTCCTCCTGAAGTCCAAGCCAAGTCTCCTGAATTTGAAATCAAAACCTTTCCTGAAGCTTCTTCCCAGCTGAGTAAAACCTTCTCAACCTACTCAAGCCTTCCCAAGAAGCCTCAAGCCTCTAGATTGAGAGGCCTCAATCAAGCTAAGCATCCAACCACTCTGAAGCAGTGTACCCGCCTTGCAACCTGATAGGTCCATGTTCCAAACCAGCTGTTTCTAAGAGCTGATTAATTGGTGCCAGTGAAAGCCTGAACCTAATTGGTGCCAGTGGGAGCTCAAACCAAATCCACTTTCAAAACGAGCTTGGGTTCAAAACCAAAACCCTAGTATGCATGTTAGACATAGATCCTTACAAAGTTTTTATAAAGCCTTCTCATAGGACCTCATAATGAATACTTCAAATCATAATTGCAATTAGATAATTGTGTGATTACAATGACTCTCGTTTTTCTTGATCATTATGCTCAGCGACATGCCATAAGCACAGAATTAGTAGATACTAAATCACTGCTCCTAGGGGAAATACCAAGCTAGGTTCCTATCAGCCTCTCCTAACATTTTTGTCAAATGGTAAAAAAAAAAAAAATCACGTCAGCACTCTGCATGGGATCCCCCTTTTTTTTAGTTCAAAATTATTTTTTCATTCAAGTAACATTTCATTATAACATTACACCTATTTTAAATAGGGAAATAAGTAACAGAAAAGCATAAAAATGCAGAAAACCCTGGCACTAAGTGGACCATGAAAAGACCACTCAGTTGTTTGTAGTATGAGAGTTGAAGAAAGAAGGTAGAGTATCACCTTGTTCAACTTCTGCTGGGAACATGAGAGTTGGGTAACACCAAGGTTTTCGATGTTTTGCATATGTCCATGAATGCCCACGAAATTACTCCATATATTGGTTCAGGAGTTACAATGTGGTCCCTCTAAATTCATATGTTGAAGCTCAAGCCCCTTATAGGATTGTATTTGGAGTAAAAGAGGTAATTAAAGTTAAATGAGGATATAAATCTGGGGCTCCAATCCCATAGAACTGGTATCCTTACAGGAGGAAGAAATACCAAAGTGTTCTCCCTCTCTCCCTATCTCTCTATCTCCCTATCTCCATCCCCCTCTCTCTTCCACTCCTCCTGCTTGCAGAGAGCATCAGGTGAGGACACAGAGAGCCGTCTGCAGGCAAGCAAGAAAGATCTCCACACTAACTGAATTTTCCAGTATCTTAATCTTAAATTTTTTGCCTACAGAATTATAAGAAAATAAATTTCTGTGTTTAAGTCATGTCATTCATGATACTTTATTATGGCATCCCTAAAGAATAAAATATAGTAAATTTGCAGATATAGCTTCCACATGTAATGATTTCTTTAATGTGTCTCCCTGCTGATTTATAAGCTACCTGAAGGCAGGAACTATGCTTTGCTTGCTCATCACTATTTCCTCAGAGCACAGCGCCTTATTTACAGAAAACAAAAGCATACACACACACACACACACACACACACACACACACACACACACAGACACACATATATATATCTAAAGGAGTGCAAGTCACTTTATAGTGTTTCTTTACAATGTTCCTCCTTGCCCTCCTATTGTTCTTATATCATTAAACTACCATTACACTTTTCATATATTTCACTTTTTCCACATTTTAAAATTGCAGAGAAATCAGAATAAGTCATAAAACCTGTTGGCACCTTATGTTCACTGTCACCAAGGTAACAACTATAACATCATGGGCATTTTCTGCACATTCAGGAACTTGGTCCTGGCTGTCCAAACTATCTTCACTTCTGCTGAGCTGTGTGCATTGTCCTATTGAATGTGTTAAGTTTTACTGCCATTTAAAATGTCTTCAAATTGGGCCTCCCTGGTGGCGCAGCGGTTAAGCGCTGCACTGTGGAGCTGTCGGCAGCGGCGACGCGAGTTCGACTCCCAGCCAGGGAGAATCCCACATGGTGCGGCAGACCTCTCCTGCCTTGCCCGCTGCTCCCCTCAGCAGTGTATTTCTGATCTGCCTGTTCTGCTCCCCACTCTGTCTCTGGTGAACCCTCTCACTGC